>PVHT021183634.1:25017254-25044351 GCA_004024745.2 Catagonus wagneri | reverse complement strand
TCTGCAACCTACACCACAGCTCACGGCAATGCCGGGTCCCTGGTCCCTGACCCACTGAGCAAGGCCAGGGATTGAACCCACATCCTCGTGGATACTAGTCAGATTCATTTCCGCTGCACTACAATGGGAACTCCCAAGGTCAGAAGCTTCTTAAAAGGGGAAGCCCTGGAATGCTTAGCTAATTGTAGAGGAATTCCCAGCATCATAATAGAGATTCAAGAAGGTAATCTGTTCAGAGACTCAGTCTGTGTTGTCAGTTCCTGATAAATTTTTCTGGTTGCTCCGCTTACCTGGTAAAGCTCTCAGTGAGGTGTTTATGGGAAACAATGAACTGCTGAATTTCAATGTTCTGTGTTTCATTCAGCAAACTCGGTTTTCCATTAAAATAGAAACTGATTTGGGCTTCTGGAAAGATAAGACGGGTTTCCTAGTGGCTCAGCGGGTTAGGGATCTGGCCTTCTTATTGCTGTGGCTTGGGTTGCTGCTGTGGTACGGGTTCAGGCCCTGGACTGGGGAAGTCTGCATTCTCTGGGCACAGCCAAAAAATGACGTCAGTATTTTGGGGTCGTTTGAGTGGTGATTAGAGTGTCATTATCTGGGTTTGAGTCTTTGCCCCCTCTTGCTTTAACTCAATGAAGGAGGGGTCTTGGCAGAATTCACTGGCTTATGAGAGATGAAGGAATGGCTTGGGGTGAAAGTGCAGACGCGCTGGGCGCAATAACTGGGACTGCCACCCAAGAGTTCCAGGCCCTGTGCTGCCTCTTACTAGTCGGATGACCTTATGCAGGTCATCTGGCTGCCCTCTGCTTTCCTTGTCTATAAAATGGGGATCTGAGTGTCTCTGCCTCATAAGGCTGTTGTGAGCCCTGAGATATTAGTGTTCGTTTCTCTCCTCTAACCATGAAACCTATCTCATAGCTATCTCCATTTGAAAAAGTTGAAATTGGTTCCTCAGATGATGCAATATCTTGGTTTGAAGACCAAAATCCTTTTTCCCAGAATTCCCTCCCCACCTGCCAGATAGCCCAGCATCTCTGCAGATGCAACAACTAACGACGAAGCTCACCTAAAACCTCACAGACACTGTTTTAAGTAGGGCCAGGTATAAATGAATTTGGATATCACATTGCTTGAGTATGTGCTATGACTTGCAAAGGCTTTTTTTGGCTGTGTCAGATATGGAAAGACAGTGACCTTGACCCTTCATAAGCCAGTCAAGAGTTAGGTTGGACAGAAGGGAGTTGCAAAGTTGAATTCACCATTGAAGTTATAAAGTGGTTAACAGTCTTGGCAAAGTTCTACCTTGTCTTTCCTGGAAGAGTATTGGAAGGATCTACTGTGTTCTCCCTCCAGAAATCAGAAGGAGCGGGGACATTTAGATTAATCATTAACATCACCATGTACCACGTACTGCAAAGAGCATTTTCTGAGGTTGGCACTGCCTTTGACGCACTAGAATGCAGGCTTCAAGGAAAAAGGACCCTGGGTTGCTGCTGTGGCTGGGCTTCCATTCCTGGCCCAGGAACTCCCATATGCCATGGGTGTGGCAAAAGAAAAAACAAAACAACAAAAACAAAAAAACTGCAGAGTAGAGTAGCTAAGTGACTAGCCCAGGGTGGTACAGCCAAATACGTGAGGCAGCCACTGTTCTTGGAGCCCACATGGGGAGGGGCCTGTGGCATCACTTCTCTTCATGTACCCTGCCTTTTTTTTTTTAAGCTTTTTAGGGCTGCATCCTCAGCACATGGAGGTTCCCAGGCCAGGGATCTAGTTGGAACTGTAACTGCCGGCCACAGCCAAAGCCACAGCAATGCGGGATCCGAGCCGAGTCTGCCACCTACACCACAGCTCATGGCAACGCTGGATCGTTAACCCACTGAGTGAGGTCAGGGATCGAACCTGCAACGTCATGGTTCCTAGCCTGATTCATTTCCGCTGCACCACGACAGGAACTCCTCACGTGGCCTGCTCTTTAGTCATCTTTGTTTGCTCCTGTCCTCAGTTGTGCCAGCCTTCCCTGCATCCAGAGTTCTTAGATCAATTTCTCCAGGGAGTAAAACTCTAATCTTCTGCTAAGTTGGGGGCAAAGTAATCATCCGGTTGCATCAGAGCCTGATTGCTTGGATGGATGGATGGATGGATGGATGGATGGATGGATGGATGGATTGGTGGGTAGGTGGGTGTACGGATAGGTATGGATTTTCCAACAGCTACTTATATAGGCTTTCAATCAGGAATCCCGTTTCCATCCTCACATGCACTTTACTTTCTGAGTAACCTGGGGGTCTCTACTTCCTGAGCCTTCCAAGGGTCTTGCACCTTGAAATCAATTTTAGTTTTCCATTTCCTCTGAACTAAGTTTGTGATATATGTCCATTGCTTCCTAGGCCCACTCTCTTTGTTCTGGTAGGTTTTGCCTTTTCAGTTCCTTTACTGTCACTTGCATGGGGCGTCAGAAAGAGCATCAGAAAACACTTTTGATGAATACGCCATGTATGGTAAAAAATCCTTTGCCTTTTTTTTTTTTTTTTGGTCTTTTAACTATTTAGGGCCGCACCCAGTCTAGGGGTCGAATTGGAGCTATAGCTGCCAGCCTACGCCACAGCCACAGCAATGGGATCTGAGCCGCGTCTGCGACCTACACCACAGCTCATTGCAATACCAGATCCTTAACCCACTGAGCAAGGCCAGGGATTGAAACTGTGTCCTCATGGATACTAGTCAGGTTCCTTAACCACTGAGCCATGCAACAGGGGAACGCCCGCTTTGCTCCTTTTATTTCCTTTTTTTTTTTCCTTCAGCTTCATGCTGGGAGTTTATTTTGTATTTCTTTTTTTTATAATGATTTTTATTTTTTCCACTATAGCTGATCTACAGTGTTTTGTCAATTTTCTACTGCACAGCAAGGTATTTCATTTCTTAAAGGTAATTTTTTTCTGATTTAAAAAACTAATACTGGTGTTCCTGTCATGGCTCAGCGGTCAGTGAACCTGGCTAGCATCCATGAGAACACAGGTTCTATCCCTGGCTTCGCTCAGTGACTTAAGGATCCAGCGTTGTCATGAGCTGTGGAGTAGGTCACCGATGCGGCTCAGATCCCGCGTTGCTGTGGCTCCTGTAGGTCAGCGGCTACAGCTGCAATTAGACCCCTAGCCTGGGAACCTCCATATGCCACGGGCGCGACCCTAAAAGACAAAAAGACGAAAACAACAACAGCAACAACAACAAAAACTAATCCTGCTTACTTAAAAAATTAATAAATAAATGTAGTTTTAAGAAAAAAGAATCCATTTCCTACCAGTCCAGGTATGTCTATGATTAGCAGTTTGGTGTACAAATTTTCAGGATTTTTATGCATACATAAAAATTTTTTTTGATCTTTTTTATTTTAGGGCCAGACCTGCGGCAAATGGATGTTCCCAGGCTAGAGGTCCAACTGAAGCTGTAGTTGCCAGCCACAGCCACAGCCACAGCCATGCCAAATCCGAGCCGCGTCTGTGACCTACACTATAGTTCACAGCAACGCTGGACCCTCAACCCACTGAGCGAGGCCAGGGATCAAGCCTTCATCCTCATGGATACTAGTCAAATTTGTTTCTACTGAGTCGCAACAGGAACTCCAAATTTACTTTTATTTTCGTTTAACAAGTTACCATAGATAGCTATACATGTTAATGCACAGAATACCTTATATTTTTAAACACATCATAGTATTTCCTAATATTGCTATTTAATCAATCCTCCTCTGATGATCATTTACATTGTTTCCAGTTTTTCTCGATTCCAGAACTTCCATGTGCACCTTTAGACATATTTGTTTATTTCCTCAGGCTCAATTCATAGAAATTGTTTTATTAGGCTAACAGTATCAACCATGATCAAACTGTTCCTCAAAAATTTTACATTTCCATCAATTTACATTCCCATTCCTATGAGCAAGGTGTGAAGGTATTGCCTGCTGCCCAGCAGTGCACATTAGCATCCTATTATTTTTCTACTCCTTTTAAATACTAGCATCTAAGTATATCAGCTTTGGAGCTAGTCAACCTTGTATGACAGTCCCTTTAGACTGATTCCGGACTTTGAAGGTGTGGAAATCGGACAGTGTTAGCGTGTGCACTTTGCATGTATGGAATCAAAGGCCTCGGGAGCAGAGGTGACTGCTCAGGCACACACTGGCAGAGCTGGGACCACGTGAACACGGATCCTGGCTCCTAACCAAGTCTCAGCCTCCTCCCCCACTTCAAGCTTCATTGACAGGAATGCCCGTAACTCACCCTTCCCTGAGCCCCTTTTCCCTCCTGCAGTCAGAAGCACGGATGCCAGGAGAGGATGAGAACAAACACTTTCCATTCATTTCATTCTAAGCACTTCAACCTGCCACAGGTACGTTGCATAGGCTGTGCCCTCAAACACCCTGTGAGGTAGGTATTATGCATTCCATTGTAAGTGGAGTTTCCATCGTGGCTTAGTGGTAATGAACCCGACTAGCATCCATGAAGACCTGGGTTTGATTCCTGGCCTCACTCCGTGGGTTAAGGATCTGGCATTGCCGTGAGCTGTGGTGTAGGTCGCAGATGCGGCTCGGATCCTGTGTTGCTGTGGCTGTCATGGAGGCTGGCAGCTGCAGCTCCGATTCGACCCCCAGCCTGGGGACTTCCATATGCCATGGGTGCAGCCCTAAAAAAAAAAAAAGGACCATTATACAGAGAGGAAATGCAGTAACTGAAGATAAAGTTAATCAAATTAGCGGTCTGTGCCCAGTCCCGAGGAGCCATAGCACCAGGGACTAGACTAGCCCTGTCTTAGAATGAATGTGGAGGCAGTGTGTGTGCTGCTTTAAAGGAAGGGAGGGTGGTTTTAGCAAGACCCACCTGCCCTACGGGGATCAGGGAGATGTTTTCTCAAATGACCAAAAA
Source organism: Catagonus wagneri (assembly GCA_004024745.2). Lineage (NCBI taxonomy): Eukaryota > Metazoa > Chordata > Mammalia > Artiodactyla > Tayassuidae > Catagonus > Catagonus wagneri. Next base: position 25,039,432 of record PVHT021183634.1, on the reverse strand, counting down.
TATCCTGATACCTCGCCCCCAACCATACACTAATTCAAGTGTAAGAGTCAAACCCAGCCACACGAGCACTTCTCAGGACATCATCTGCCTGTCCCAGGATTTTGTGTTGCTTGGGGCTGAGCACGAGTGGAACCCAATGCTTGCTGGCTGGGCCCCGTTCTGGAATGACTGAGCTGTCCAGCACGGCCCGTGTGTAAATGTCAAGTAAACACCACGCCGAAGTGCCATCGAACTATTGTGCTGGGACTGTTTGCTTTAGATATAATAGTGGGCAGGAAGGGAGAAGGAGAGGGAAAAATATATGTCACTTCTTAAGGCAAGTCATGAACGTCGTGAGCCCTCCTTCGGCCAGCTGGAATGTCACCCAGACCGACGTCAAATAAATAAAGAACTTACGCTCCATGTTGCAAAAATAAGCACGTTCATTTGCTTGAAAAAAATTTTTTTCAGATGAGGAAACATTTTCCAGTCAATCACACTGCAGCGAAGTCATCCTGTTGAATCTGTGACTCACAGGCTCTCTGTGTCAATAGACAGAAAGTGAGCCCAGCGTTACGACTTCAATGGGAGATGAAGCAGAAGTTGGGACGAGGCAGGGCAGGCTTTAAAGCAGGGCTGTCAGCTCTGACAATAAATAGCGGAGGAAATTCTGACCACGCACGGTCTGGGTAATTGCATTTGTAGTTTCCTTTCCTTTATTTCTTGCTCGTCTCCTGGAAAAGGACCGCTTTAAAATTCGCCTCATTTCATCCCTCCTTGCATCAGCGGTGATGAGGCATCATTGTAAGTGTTACTAAAGTATCTGTGTGCTTGATGCTATACACACATTATCTTCCTTCTTTGTAGCAGTTCTAATAGGCAGCTGGTATTTGTGTTAGTTTACAAATGAGAAGATCGAGGTTCACAGAGGTTAGGCACCTTTGTAAGCTTCTGGCCAAGGAGTCTAACACTGGTCTTTAGGACTTCAATTTTAGATTCTGTGCAGTTTTCAGGCAGTCTCTCACTTTGCTGTCCTACTGTGAGCCAGATGGCTAGCCTTGGCATTAGGGCTATGCTAAGTAAAAAAATAGTTTCATGGAGTTCCCTGGTGGCTCAGCGGGTTAAGGATCTGGCATTGTCACTACAATGGCTTTGGTCACTGCGGGGCACAGCTTCGATCCCTGGCCTGGGAACTTCCATAAGCCTTGGACATTCCCCCCACCCCCACCCCCGAAATGGTTCCTGTCCTCAAGGGGCTCCGGGACCAGCCAACATACATTGTCTGGTATTCCAGACCACTGGGACCTAATTAGGTTGCCGGAAACCAGTAGATATTTTAAAAAAGATAGTACCAAGAGGCTCATTATTTGTTTTCCAAGGTGGCACTGTGTGCAGATGCATCATGGATGCCCACAGAATAGAAAAACCATTGCAATAAAGACCACAGATGAGCTAAAACGTGTCCCTAAACTGGCTGATCTGAAAGCAAAGCTTGTAGCCAGTCAGCTTGGTTTGGCATGCTGGCTGGGGGCAGGTGGGGGCTTGGTGTTTGGTCCCATGCAGCCCCAGAGCAGGGAGACAGGGCTATGAGCCCTGACTGTGAAGCCGGAAGACCTGGCCTCTAGTCCGCACCCGGCGATGCACGCATATGAGCTGGGGTCAGTCGCTGGTTCTGCCTGAGCATCACGCTCTTCGACTATAACATGAAGGATAGAGTGGAGCAGGTCCCTTGCAGCTTCAAAGTGTCAGGATTGGACTTCCCACTGTGGCTCTGCAGGTTAAGAACCGACTGGTATCCATGAGGATGTGGGTTCAGTCCCTGGCCTCGCTCAGTGGGTTAAGGATCCGGCATTGGTGCAAGGTGCAGTAAAGGTCAAAGATAGGGCTCAGATCCCACGTTGCTGTGGTCGTAGCGCAGGCCGGCAGCTGCAGCTCCCATTGGACCTCTAGCCTGGGAACTTCCATGTGCTACAGGTGTGGTTGTCAAAAGAAAAAAAGAATTATCAGGATTAATCGGTTGGGTCTGTTCTTCACTTTGATATTCTCAGCCTAGATATTCTCACGTAAGAAAGGAAAAAAGCAACAAATCTGCTAGCTCTCGAGGCTGAGATATTTCCTCTTAATGCTCCCTGCAACTCTGCAGAAAATTGAGCTTGTAAAGTAGCTTTGATCTTTTTTTGTTTGTATGTTTGTTTGTTTGGGGGCAGACCCACGGCCTGTGGAGGTTCCCAGGCTAGGGGTCCAATCGGGAGCTAAAGCTGCTGGCTTATGCCACAGCCACAGCAATACTAGATCCGAGCTGCGTCTGCAACCCACACCACATCTCACAGTAATGCTGGATCCTTAACCCACTGAGCGAGGCCAGGGATCCAAACCGAAACCTCATGGTTCCTCATCGGATTTGTTTCCACTGTGCCACAATGGGAACTCCAAGTAGCTTTGATCTTTTTTTAAAAAAAAAATGTATCTGTTGTCTGGCTGGACAAAAGCAGTTCCTGAGTGGCTCTGCCTTCATTTTAATAGGACACTGATTCTTTCTTCCTTTCTGTGGGCCCAGTGTCCTCCCAGTTCTGAAAAGCTGTCAGCATAGAAAATATATTCCCTGGTTGCCTGAGCCCTCTTCAAAGTCCAGTTCTTACAGTTTTTCTTCTTGATGGCTGGGAAAATTCTTGAAAGGACACGGTCAATACGCTTTTGCTGGAGTATACTTTTAACACATTTATTTTGGCTCTGTGTTGTTTGTCAAGCCCTCATTGAGCCCTGTGAGTGAGAATGCTCCGTTTACCATTTTGAATTTCTCCCATTCTAGTTGGCAAGCCTCATGTTTCTGCTATAATCTGCCTGAAAAACAAACAGGAGAGTTTACACTGGTCTCTGGGTCAACCATCTGCCTGCTCAGTGATCTATACAACAGTGTAGGTGCTAGAAGCCCGTGTGTGTGTGTGTGTGTGTGTGTGTGTGTGTGTGTGTGTAGGGAAAACATTTCATTCAGTCATATGGCTATTTAGGGAGCACCAGCTATGTGCCTGGCTCAATGCCGGCCACATTGTTTGAAAGATGAACAAAGGTAGATGTGGTCCTACCTACAGGGAGCTTCTAGTCTGTTGCCAGGAGAAGACATTAATACATAATCTCAAAAAATAATAGCATAAAAAAAAGAAAAAAAATTGCAAACTGCAAGCAGTCTGTGAAAGGAGGTACAGGGCAGGAAAGCTTATAGTAAGGGAGCTGGCCTCGTTGGGGTGAAAAAGAAGCATAGTGGGGAGAGGAAAGTTATGTTCTCCTTGTGGCCCGTGATCCCTAATAAATGATTAAGACAAGCATGACTTTAGATTTCTAAACCTAATATGGTCTCTGTCGTGTTTTTAAGTTATTAATTTTTTGGATTTTTTTTTTTTTTTGGCCATACCTGTAGCGTGCCAAAATTCCTGTGCTGGGGATCAAACCTGCACCATAGCAACAATCCGAGCCACTGCAGTGATGAGCTCTAGCTCCTTAATCCACTGCACCACCAGGGAACTCTCAGAAGTTATTTAATACTCTAGGCCAGGGACTCAGTGCATGGAGACAAACAAGACATTGCCTATGTGGAACCTAAAACACAAACAAAGCAAAATGAAAAGACTCACTGACACAGAGAACAGGGAGGGAGTGTTGGGGGAAATAGGTGAAAGGGAATAAGAGGGACTAACCTCTAGTTGTAAAATAAATAAGCCACAAGGATGTAATATACAGCATAAGGAATATGGTCAATAACGCTATAACAACTTTGAATGGGGACAGATGGTTACTAGAGTGATTGTGGTGAGCATTTCATAATGCATGCAGATGTTGAATCACGATGCAGTACAACTGAAACTGATCTGATATTGCACGTCATCTGTATTTCAGGAAAGAAAAAAAAGTAAAAAAAAAAACCCAAGACATTGCGTGGGACTGCCCCTGAAAGAAATTGCAGTTCAAGGTGCCAAGTGTCACAGTAGCAAGCATAGTGCCTAAGACCGTACAGGAACTAAGAGGAGAGAGAGTTTGATTCTGCTTGAGGTTGGCCTGGCAGGGGCGGAAGAGAAGGGGGCCCAGGCAAAACAAAGCCTGGAGGTGAGAGAGTGCGCTGTGTAGGTGGACGGGTGTGAAATCCAGTGGGGTCAAAGGAGAGTGTGTAGAGGGAATGGATAGTCCATGGTTAAGTCATTTGGGGACAAAAATGGAGAGGCCCAGTGTCGTCACGCCTCCCCCCCGCCCCCTGGCCGATCTTTGGCTGCACCCATGGCATGTGGAATTCCTGGGCCAGGGATCAAACGTATACCATAGCAGTGACCCAAGCCACTGCAGTGACAACACTAGATCCTTAACCCATTACTTCTGTCATGACGGCCCGCAATCAAATAGTTGCTCAAGACTGACAGGTTGTGTTTTCCACACTTCCCAGTAATTCTAGAACTATGTTCAAAATTTTTGGCGTAGATATGTTCTACTTTTCTTTCAATCCACTCATTTAAGAAATATTTGAAAACTTTAAAATACGCTTGATAGCAATTTGTGTAATATCACAATTTGGATTGCTAACTCAGTGTTTTATAACTCCTCACACAATAAATGCATAATGATAATTCTTCTCTGGGAGTTCCCATCTTGGCGAGTGGAAACGAATCCGACTAGGAACCATGAGGTTGTGGTTTCGATCCCTGGCCTTGCTCAATGGCTTAAGGATCTGGCATTGCCGTGAGCTGTGGTATCGGTCGCAGACACAGCTCAGATTCTGCGTTGCTGTGGCTGTGGCGTAGGCCAGCACTGTAACTCCGATTTGACCTCTAACCTGGGAACCTCCATATGCCACGAGTGCGACCCTAAAAAAAAAAAGGCAAAATAAATAAATAAAATTAAAAAAAATAAATAAAATAATGCTTCTCCATAAGCTATATAAAATCATCTTGAGTCCCATCCGTGATACCTGTATTCTGTTTTGATGAAAACCATTCTGTACAACTCTAGGGCAGTCTAGAAGTTAAAACCCAAAAGTTTGCTTATTCTATCACTCATGTGTTATATTTAGTGATGGAGTAGAACCTTTTCCATCTAAACTGCTGATTTATGGAGTTCTCATTGTGACTCAGTGGTAATGAACCTGCCTAGGATCCATGAGGGTGTGGGTTTGATCTTTGGCCTCGTTCAGTGGATTAAGGATCCAGCGTTGACATGAGTTGTGGTGTAGGTCCCACACTCGACTCAGATCTTGCGTTGCTATGGCTGTAGTGTAGGCTGGTAGCTGTAGCTCTGATTCAACCTCTAGCCCGGGAACTTCCATATGCCCTGGGTGTGGCCCTGAAAAGAATAAATAAATAAACTGCTGATTTCTATGACTTGGAAGCATGGGCCACTGCCTCCTTTGGAAGAAGCCACTGGGCTTGGATTCTCTTTTTCATCCCATTTCCCCCCATTTCTGTCACAGATGCAGCTCAGATCTGGTGTTGCAATGGCTGTGGTGTAGGTCTGCAGTTATAGCTCCAATTTGACCCATAGCCCGGGAACTTCCATGTGCTGGAAGTGGGACAGTAAAAAGAAAAGAAAAGAAAAGAAAGCAAAACCTTTTCCTAGATGCTAGATCTATTCTGAAAGGGTAAACCATCACAAATATATCTTCATTATTTTTACTTTTTCCTTTGCCATTCGACGATGTAAGCTTTGAAGTGACTCACAGTGAACAGCAGATTTTCTTTTTTTTATATGTTAATCATATAGAAATAAAAAACCAAGTCCACGAGAAAAAGAAGGAAGCTAGCATGTGATAGAGTTGCTATAACTATACATCAGATCTGCTTCTTAGCTTCCTGGTGGCCAGGAGAAAAAGGGAACAAGCTGAATTCCATAGCCTTCATTATCACAGAGGAAGAAGCCCATCATCATTTTGGGTCCTCAAGCCCCAAGTTCACAGCTCACCTGGAAGCCCACACAGGGACATTGATAGACATGGGAATGAATGATTTTGGCAATAGCTTTATCACAAATGCCAAATTTTGTCTGCCATTTCTTGGGAAGGTCTTTAGTTAGGGTCAAGGGCTTCACACTGACGTGGACACCAGTGAGGGCATTGACTCATCTGGTTCAACAACCAACTGTTAACACGAAGCAGCATGTAATAGAAGGCAGGTTAGGGCTCCAGATGAAGTCCCACAGGAGCTCAGAGAACTGTGCAGTTATTTGCAAGTTGGAGGATGGAGAAAGCCCTCTCCAAAGAGCTGGTCTTTGAACTGGGCTTGGGGAGTAGGAGTCAGTGGGCAGAAGAGGGAGTAAAAGGGGAGAGTATCACAGGTTTAGGGAGCAAGTTCAACGGCACAAAGAAATGGAAACACTTGGCCTGTTTGGAGAACATCAAACTGTAGTGAGATAGAGGTTTTTTTTTTTTTTTTTTTTTTTTTTTGCTTTTTAGGGCTGCACTGGCAGCATATGGAGTTTCCCAGCTTAGGGGTCGAATCAGAGCTACAGCTGCCGGCCTGCACCCCAGCCACGGCAACGCCAGATCCACAGCTCACAGCGATGCCAGATCCTTAACCCACTGAGTGAGGCCAGGGATCGAACCCGCATCCTCATGGATCCTATTCAGGCTCGTTAACCGCTGAGCCATGACGGGAACTTCGAGACAGAGATTCTAAAAAGACTTTCATGGAAGAGGCTGGGTTTGCCACTTGGACGTTTTCTGGCTCTTCCGAGACAACTTTTTGTTGAGTTAGGCGAAAACGAATGAAAATCAGATGGACCGCATTTCTCTTGACTCCACACGGGCTTAAAAAACTGAGGGGAAAAAGAACTTGACAGAATGTGGCTCGCCTTTTGCCAAACCCAAAGTATCTGAAACATCACACAAGACACATCTCGAACCCAAACACATGCCTGGATTCTCCCACTCCTAATTGCAGCTGCAGCCGTTCAATAAATGAATTGTGTGTAAGAGAATGGGGTCTGATGGAGGAGCCTCATTAAGAGAATGACTGATGTGGGCGGGTGGCCAGTTTGCCCTTGAGAATGTGTGTCTTGCTGCCCTGGTGGAGAAAGAGAGGGGCCAACGTGGAGTTGCCAGCCGAGCTATTGATCTGGCTCCCTTGTAGAACAATTAAAACCCGTGTTATTTAACTTTATTGTGTCATATGCGGCAAGAATGCAGCATCTCTTGTTTTTCTCCCTCTTTGTCTCTCAGTGTTACATTTCAGAGGGTAAAAATGAAAAGAAATATGTTTTGCATCAGTCTCTATTCACAAGAGTGGAGACCAAATGAGAGGTGATGGCAATAGAGGAATGAAATCATTAATATACTATTTATTATGATTCAAAACTCTTGGCTTGAGGATCATGGACATTTGAAAAGTCAAAGGAATCAGGAAGAAGAAGGGTTAACTCACTTATTCAGAGTCCATGGCTGATCCGTTGTAGAGCTCAGACTCCAGCCTGGACCTCTGGTTCCTGTTGTGTCATAGCCAAAACATTTTGTCAGGCTGGGAACTGAGAATAAAAGGGAATTTTCTCATATGTTCCTCCCTCCCTCCCTCTATCTCTCTCTTCTTTCTTGAAAGCAATTTTTAAAACGTATTTAATTCAAGTATAGTTGACTTACAATGTTGTGTTAATTTCTGCTCTACGGCAAAGTGATTCAGTTTTATACACACACACTGTGTATACACACACACACACACACACACACACACAGATTCATACACTCATACATGTCTTTTCCATTATGGTTTATCCCAGGCTATTGAATCTAATTCCCTGTGCTGTACAGTAGGGCTCTGCTGTTTATCCATCCTCTACATAGTAAGTTGCCTCTGCTAATCCCAAACTCCAAACTCCCACTCCACCCCCCACCCCCGCAACCACAAGTCCAAACAGGTGTTTTTTAAGAGCTCAATGATGGCAGTGGCATCCTAAAAGAGTTAAGGTGTACTTAGCTTCATTCTCAGGAGAGTGCCTGGAACTGTGCTAATAGAGTTTATTTTATTTTTTTTATTTTTTAATTTTTTGTCTTTTTGCCTTTTCTAGGGCCCCACTCGCAGCATATGGAGGTTCCCAGGCCAGGGATCTAATCGGAGCTGTAGCCGCTGGCCTAGCCAAATCTGAGCCATGTCTGCAACCTACACCACAGCCATGGCAATGCTGGATCCTTAACCCACTGAGCGAGGCCAGGGATCAAACCTGCAACCTCATCGTTCCTCGTCGGATTCGTTAACCACTGAGTCAGACGGGAACTCTGCTAATAGAGTTTAGAAATAAAAAAAGCAGCAGTGACGGAAATGGGCTGCAGTAGGGGTGGGGGTAGGAGACTAGAGGAGGAAGGCTTCACAGAAGAGGACGCATTGGAATGGGCCTTAAAGCCCAAGAGACAATTTTCTGGAGGAAGTGGGAAAAAGGAGGAGAGGCTCAGAGGGTGTCGATGGATGGGTGAACAGTCGGGATCTGGTTCACAGGCTCAGCGAGACGGGGGCTGGATTTGGGAAGGGGATGGTGGTGGTGCTGGCAGGAGATGCGGGGAGAAGAAGTGGGCAGGGGTCGGATGCTAAGCGGTCTTGTCTTCAGTGTGATGTAGGGTGGTTGGTCTTAAGGGTGGTGTCATGCCCATGACAGCTCAGAGTCCCTCCCTCCCAAGTGAAAGTTCTTAGAGAGGACACTGGCTTCAATTTCATGTTTCTGTGTGTGTGTGTGTGTGTGTGTGTGTGTGTGTGTGTGCTTATCAGTATTTCTTAAGGTCTTTAATACAATCCAAACAGCACACTTGTTGAGCCGTACACTTACGATTCGTGCACTTTCCTGCATGCAGGCTACACCTCAATAACCAAGCGAGAAAAAATGACATACAGGGCAGAACCCTTAACCAGTTTTTGAAAGTACAGGATTTCAGCTCATGGAAACAAAGAGGATGGTAAAATAATTGGAATTCATAGTTATCTTTCGTGTCCCTGGGCTTGGAGACTGAGCCAAAGCAAACCTTGGGCAAACCTGTGGAACTGTGAGGAAAACCTGTTTACTGAAGCTTTCCGCTTGGATGTTCCAGAGATTCCTCCAGCTTGATGCATCCCTAATATCTTCCCCTCAGATCTGCTTGTTCCTGGTTCTGAACCTTGTAACACTGTCACATCTGGGTCACTCAGTGCAGCCACCTAGGTGTCCCCATGGCTACTCTTCTCCCTGACCCCTTGTCATAGAAATCTTACCCACTAAGTATTTCTTTTCTTTCTTCTTCTTCTTGTCTTTAATTATTTTATTTTTTATTTTTTATTTCGGCATGTGGAAGTTCCCATACCAGGAGCTGAACTGCTGCAGTGACAATGCCAGATCTTTAACCTGCTGAACCACCAGGGAACTCCTTTTATTTTATTTATTTATTTATTTATTTATTTATTCATTCATTTATTTTTTGTCTGTTTGCCTTTTATGTAGAGCCGCACCCGTGGCATATGGAGGTTCCCAGGCTAGGGGTCTAACAGGAGCTGTAGCTGCCGGCCTTCACCACAGCCACAGCAACGTGGGATCCGAGCCGCGTCTGCAACCTACACCACAGCACATGGCAACGCCGGATCCTTAACCCACTGAGCAAGGCCAGGGATCGAACCTGCAACCTCATGGTTCTTAGTCAGATTCGTTAACCACTGAGCCACGAAGGGAACTCCCAGGGAACTCCTTTTAAGAAAAAAAATTTTTTTTGAAGTATAGTTAACTTACAATATTATGTTAGTTACAATATTGTATATTATGTAATATACAAGATTATAATAGTATATTGGGTGTACAACATAGTAATTTGATATTTTCATAGATCAGACTCCATGCAAAGTTATTATAAAAAGTATTGAGTATATTTTTGTAATATGTCACTTTCTCTTCAGCCCTCGGTTTGCCGATCTGGTTTTGGCCCTATTTCTCTCTCTCTCACACATATCCACCTAAAAGACCCCCAGAACTTAATACTGTCAGTTCATCCTCCCAATTTATATTCTGCTACCTCCTCATTCATCTGAATTATTGCAAGAACTCCCTAAGAGGCCTCCTTGCCTCCACTCTTAGGCCTTGGAGACCATGCCCCACACTGCTGCCAAGTGATTATTACAGTGTGAGAATGATCCGCTGCTGCCCATCTTTCACTCTCCTACACAGCAGTGTTCAACCCTTGCAAGACCGGCCATTATTTATGCTTCTGGAGCCCCATCTCTTCCGCTTCCGGCCTCACATTTTACACCCACCACAAGGACAGCTTGTAGCATCCAGGACAGGGTAGGTAAGCTGCTTTTTGTTTGTTTGCTTGCTTGCTTTAGCTTTCCTTTGTTTTTGCCTCTGTGCCTTTGCTCATACTGTTCCCTCCATAGGACATGCCCTTCCCATTCATCACTGACTGCCCCAAGGAAGACTCTCTGAAGAAGCTTTCCTTTTGAATCAGCTTTTCACCCTCAGCGCCTGGCGTGAAAACTGGCACGTTGTAAACATCAAATAAATATTTACTGGATGAGAGCATTCTTGATGTACAAGCACAGTCTACGATGCTCAATCACTCATTCACTTATTCACTTGCTCAGTCATTCATCTGCTGATATCACTTCATCTTCCCAGAAAGCCCACAGACAGGGTGCCGTTCATTTGATGCACACTGGTACCGTCCAATTGCTTGTTACAATAGTATATCGATACTGTTTAAATAGCAGGTGTCCTGAGTGTCCCCTGCCACTGTCCCCTGGCTTCCCTGAGATCCAGCCACTAAAGGGTTAACTCCAGGCACTGTTGGCATCCCCAGGGACCCACTGCCTTCCTCTGCCGCTGAATGGGTTATTAAATACCTAATGGACTCTCACCTCTGCCCGTAGGGGGCGTGGGTTTCACAGGCGCCATTTTACACGCGGAACCCAGGGCACCCAGCAGGCGTGGGCTGCCCAGCGTGCATCCAAGCCTCTCCCGAGGACATGGTCAAGTCTCCTCGCACCCCTCCTGTTCTGTGTGACGTCAAGTGTCTGGGCTGGCCGACCCCCTTGAGTTTTGACAAACTCTTCTGTGCATGGAGTGAGCCAAATGTCAGAGGCTTGAGAACGGCGTCCCAAATTTATCGCAGCTTAAAATATGATGCCAAGCAACGGGGTCTTTCTTTTTCTCCCTTACGTAAATTCTGTATGCGCGTGCGCGTTGCAGATTCATGATCAGCCACATTAAATTCAGTTGAACTTGTTCACAAAATTACATTCACATGGAGACACAGTGGGGGTATTTCTGGCCGGAACGCGGTGTTGCTTTTCTTAGGTTATAATTTTCTCTTTCCCTTTCACTCTCCAGAAATTCGAGTCCCTTTTCCAGCTTGTCATCACTGAGAGGGAGAGTGGGGCAGCAGAACACAGAGGTCCCAGTCCAACGTTCACTGCTCTTTCTGGACACGGGGTCCAAACATTTATACATAAATGAAAACATTCTTCTAAAAGCCAAGGCTTTGTGCTCTGAAGCTCATAGTCTCAGCCCAACTCTGCTGAACTTCTGGGGACCTGAAGAACTTCACATCCACCTCCTCTCTGCTCCTGAGCACCACATTCCCAGTCCTCTTGCTTGTCCACAGGGAAACCCAGACCTCCTCCGAGGCCCTAGGGCTGTTCCCCCACTTCCAGCTCTTCCCTGAATGATCTCCGACGGCACGGCCTTAGTGCCGGTCTGTCCTTCTGGAAGCCTTGGACATGTGTGAGAGGTCCAGGGCAATACAGAAATGGCCACCCTGTACTGGCCCAGGGCATGTCACAAAGCAGTACCAAGACTATAAACATTGAACATTTACGGAATGCCAGATACTAGTCAAGGGGCATGTTCATATGTGTAATAGGTACAAGAGTAATAAATGATACAAAAACTATTTCTCAGTTCTTTCACTAAGTATAAAATAGTAATTCCGAGTAGTCAGTAGCAAGGTGTCAGGGTGTAATTGGCAGCATTTTTTTCCCTTTCTTAATGGTACATGAAATACCAGTGAACCTAAAAATCTGTTGGTAGACAATTTGATGAAATATGGCATATGAGAAGATCAACTCTCTTTGTCCTTGAGGAGCTTGTGCTTTAGCTGGGATTGAAAAACGAAATAACAACAACAACAACAACAAACCCTCGTAGTTAAAGCCAGTGTAGCAATAAGTCCTATGATAAAGGAAAGCATAGGGTTCTGTGGGCAGATAGGTGAGAGAACTGACCAGGCACAAAGAGAAAGCTTTAAAAGAGCGGTGGCATTGGAGCTAGAACTTGAACGATGCCTGGCAGCTCATGAGTCAGAGAAGAGGAAGGGTATTCTAACCAGGGGAGATGTGAAAGGCAAGGCTTCGCATCCCACTGTGTAAAGGATGGATGTTGTGTCTGTAGGGTGGGGGTAGGGAGTGAGGGCTCCTAGATGCAGGTGAAGGGATGGGGAGAATGGTCTCTGTCTGCAGTGCGCTGACGGACATGAAGATAGAAGCCAGGAGGCTAGGGAGACATGGCTGCGAGTGGTCCAGCAAAGGAGGGGTGAGGGTCTGTCAGGGAAGCAAGGGCGAGCTGGAAAGCCAGGAGCCTTGCTGGCTGTTGGACGTTTTATCTCATTTGGTTCCCACAGCCTTCCTTGGAGGTTGGACATATCGTACCCATTCTACAGCTGAGTAAACCGAGGCTGGGTAAGGTTTGGTGGCTTGGATCACAGTTGAGTGGTGAGATCCAAGAAGGGCAGCTGATTGGTTGTCGAACTGCCTGAGCAACTGGCACAGCCGTGGAGAGGACACTATGGCCTTGGGGCCTAGTTCAGGAGCCTGGCAGGTATAGAGACTGGATCAGTCCATCCACCCAGGGCTGCTTCAACTCTCAGGGCTGGAGTCACATTATAAAGCTCTGAGATAGGGATGTGCATTATTTCCTACTGGTTTATATTATACCATACCTTACCATACCATATTATATATTGATTTACAGTGAAAAGTATGAAGTTCCCGTGGTGGGTTCAGTGGGTTAAGAACCCAACACAGTATCCCTGAGGATGTGGGTTTGATCCCTGGCCTCGGTCAGTAGGTTAAGGATCATGTGTTGTCACAAGCTGTGGCATAGGTTGCAGATGTGGCTCGGATCCTGTGTTGCTGTGGCCGGGGCACAGGTCAGCAGCTGCAGCTCCGACTTGACCCCTAGCTTGAAAACTTTCATATGCCATGAGTACGGTCATAAAAAGAAAAAAAAAAAGAAAGCACACAGTGAAAAGTAGAAGTGTCACAGTGAGGACAGTACCCTGGTTGCCAGCATTCTCTCCCTCTGGGGGACCCATCTGTGGGAAGCTGGGGTACGAACACAAGGTTCCCTGGTGGGCCTGGAATCCAAGCAGGAGGTCAGTTTCAGGCCTTTACCCTTTTCTTGTCTTTTAGGACTGCATCTGCAGTGTATGGAAGTTCCCAGGCTAGGGGTCAAATCAGAGCTACAGCTACTGGTCTACACCACAGCCATAGCAATGCAAGATCCGAGCCGCGCCCGTGATCTACGTTGCAGCTCACAGCAAGGCCAGACCTTTAACCCACTGAGTGAGGCCAGGCCTCGCACCTGCATCCTCATGGATGCTAGTCGATTTCATTACCGCTGAGCCACAACGGGAGCTCTGAAGCCTTTACTCTTTAAAGCCCCTGACCTCCTTGTGCATCCATCTTGCCATTTGGAGAGGAAGGCTCCAAATGCATTGGTGAGCTGCACTCTCTCCTGAACAGGGCTGGGCTCTACCTGTATGTCTCACCAAGTCTTCGCTGTGCCCCACGTGCCCAACCCAGCTCCTGTTCCCTTCCCGACCTCGTCTCCTGCTCCCCACTTGCAAACTCCCTTCCTGCCCTGGCCTCCTTGTAGCTCCTCCACCACTCCTGGCATCCTCCCTTCTCGGGTCTTTTGCTTCTGCACTGTCCTCTCGAGGATGCTCCTCCCTATAGCAGTCCCTCAGTTTCAAGTCTTTGCTCAAGCACCGACTTGTCGGCAAAGCTGGCCTTTAAAATACTGCAATCTTCCCTTCCCACACCTGGCAGTCTCCAGTCCCCTGGCTGAGTTATAGCCTTGTCGCCATCTGATGGATCATCGTTTGCTAAGTTATCTTTTTTATCGTCTGACTTCCTCGCTAGAATGGCAGCCACGTAAGATCAGGACTCCCTTATTTCCTTCACGCTGTGTCCTCATTCCTAGGACAGTGCCAGGCACACGATAAGGGCTTGGAATCCATTTATCGAATGAATGGATGAATGAGCGACTCTGCTTTTCGTGTAGCTTCAGGCTGACCCGCCTTCCCTTCCCGCCTCCAGCCATTTCTGAAGGACACATTCCTTCCTGAGACGTCTTTATCCTAAATCAAGTTTAGCTTTGCCATCCTGTCTCTTTCCAGCTTTGCATATCTTTGTCCCAGTGCTTTAGGGCATCTCGCTCTCAACCTCTAACTCCAGTCCCAGGACTGGCCTGCCTGAGTGGGTGGCTGCCCTCTGAAACCCACGGGCCCTTCCCGCCTAGGGCCCTGGATATGAGTAAACGAGAGGTCAAGATGGCTGTGAGCTCTGGAAAGAGGGTGTGTGTGTAGGGGTGTGGAATTGGAAGAGGAGAGCTGAGTAGCAGGGAGCCGGGCTGGGTTGGAAATTCAGGAGCAGCAATGGGTCGTTGGAGGGGTGCTGTGTCCATGACACCCATTTTTTGAGGGCCAAGCTCACTTACAGGGTGAATTCCAGGAGAGCAGCTGAAGCTGACGTGGCGAGGGCAGGAATGGTTGGGCCCGGAGGCCTGAAAGCTGTATTTGAAGGGACTTGTCCAGTGACGGCCGGGGGACCACTGAGATGGCCACAGCTGGGCTGCAGACCTCTCCACATGGAAGGGACTCACTGCCTCCAGAGAACTTCCTACCCTCTGGGCTGGAGAAAGCCAGTCTGGGACACCAGAGACCGCCTGTGTCAAAGATATCTCTTAACACGTGGCTTTCTAATTGCCGGTTTGTCTCTGTGTCCATAACTAGATAAAGAGATCTCTGGGAACAGGAGAGCTGTCATCTGCAACCCCTTGCCCTCACCTTTTTTTAAAGATTTTTTCTTCTCTTGTCCTTCCCTTCCCTTCCCTACCCCTCCCCTCCCCTCCTTTCCCTTCCCTTCCCTTCCCTTCCCTTTCCTTTCCTTGGAGTTGCACCTGCAGCATAGGGAGGTTCCCAGGCTAGGGGCTCAACTGGAGCTGAAGCTGCTGGCCTGCGCCACAGCCACAGCAACGCAGGCTCCGAGCTGCATCTGTGACCTACGCCACAGCAATGCAGGATCCTAGCTGCATCTGTGGCCCACGTCGCAGCTTGTGGCAATGCCAGATGCTTAACCCACTGATCGAGGCCAGGATACTAGTCAGGTTCTTAACCCACCAAGCCACAGTGGGAACTCCTAAAGACTATTTTTTTTTTTTTTTTAAGAGTAGTTTAGGGTCACAGCAGCATTGAGGGGAAGCTACAGATTCCCTTATACCTCCTATGGACATAGCCTCCCCCATTATAACATCCCCACAGAGTGGAACATTTGTTACAAATGAGGAACCTAGGTTGACACACCCAAAGTTCTCCCTTTACATTAGGGATCCTCCTTGGAGTTGTACCTCCTGTGAGCTTGAACCTAGAGTGACATGGATCCATCACTACGGTATCATATAGAGTGGTTTCATTGCCCTAAAAATCCTGTATGCTCCTCCTAGTCATCCCTCTCCTCTCCCCCAACACCCAGCAACCACTAATCCTTCTACTGTATCCCAACAGGTTTGTTTTTTGCCTTTTCCAGAATGTCATGTAGTTGGAATCATATAGTATGTAGCCTTTCAGATTGGCTTCTTTGGCTTAGTAACATGCATTGAAGGTTTTGCCTTTTCATGGCTTGATAGTGTGTTTCTTTTTAGAGATGAATAATAGTTCATTATCTGAATGTACTGCAGTTTTTTAATCCATGCCTACTAAAGGACATTATCTGTCTATCTATCTATCCATCTTTCTATATAAATTGTAGTAAAATATATATAGCATAAAACTTACTACTTTAACCATTTTTTTGGATTTTTTTTTTTTTAGGGCCACACCGAAGGCCTATGAAAGTTCTCAGGCTAGGGTAAAGCCAGAGCTACAGCTGCCAGCTACACCACAGCCACAGGCACAGCAATGATGAATCCCCGACACACTGAGTGAGGCCAGGGATGGAACCTGCATCCTCATGGATACTAGTCAGATTTGTTTCCACTGCGCCACAGTGGGAACTCCCCACTTTAACCATTTTTAAAGGATGTTGTAGGTGTGTATTTATTGATGTTAAAACCATTTTAACCATTTTTAAGTGTACAGTTCATTTCATTGCTATTAAGTACAGCTACGTTGCTGTGCAACCATCACCACCATCCATCTTCAGAGCTTTCTCACTTCTCAGACTGAAACTCTGTGCCCATTAAACAATAACTCCACATTCTCCTCTCCTCTCAGCCCCTTGTTAACTTCTTTCTACTTTCACTCTCTATGAATTTGACTACTCTTGGTACCCCTCAGAAGTGGAATCATACAATATTTGTCCTCTTCTGTTAGTATTATTCCACTTAGCATACTGTCTTCATGAAGGTTCCTCTGTCTTACAGCACATGCAGAATTTCATTCCTTTTTAAGGCTGGGTAATATTCCATTGTATGTATATACCGTATGCTGTTTATCATTGTCTGTCAATGGACACTTGGGTTGGCTTCCCCTTTGCCTTTGAGTTATCTCATGTCCAGAGTATTAGATTGATGTTCAGTGAGCCGTTAATGGACAAGCAAAGCTCGAATGGCGTGATGAGAAGATGCGGGGTTGGGGAGAGTTGAAGAATGTTCTCCTTTGAAGAAGAGGTTGCTCTCCAAGAAAAGCTGCTGTCACTTCTGAGCAGGGGATGCTGTTGAGTGAAACTGTGTGGGTCCTGAGACCTTCATCACCTCCTGTGTCTGTGGTCTCCCATATCTTTTTTTTTCTTTCTTTTTTTTTGTCTTTTTGGCTTTATGTAGAGCCGCACCTGTGGCATATGGAGGTTCCCAGGCTAGGGGTCTAACAGGAGCTGTAGCCGCCGGCCTTCGCCACAGCCATATAGCAATGCGGGATCCGAGCCGCGTCTGCGACCTACACCACAGCTCACGGCAATGCTGGATCCTTAACCCACTGAGCACGGCCAGGGATTGAACCCGCAACCTCATGGTTCCTAGTCGGATTCGTTAACCACTGAGCCACGAAGGGAACTCCTGTGGTCTCCCATTTCTAGCAGTGATTAGCAGTAACACTGTCAATACTTAAAGGGCCTGTAGATCTGTTTTTAGGGATGACAAGGAACTGAAGAATGGGGCGAATCTATCCCATTCTTAACCTCTTCCAAGAAGGTGAGAAGCCTCAAGGTCGAGTGCAAGAATCTAGCATTTATCAAGTACTTGGGCTGCTGCTTGGGCACCCTGTGCTCTTACCTCCCCACTCTACTGTCACCAAGTGGGCTAAGCCATAGCTATGGTTGGCATTTGGAAAATATTTGCCAAATTCAAGGACCAGAGTCTAATGCCTGGTCCCACAGAGCCCCTGGTGCTGGTATAAGATCAGTCAGGTTGGATTCTTGGACATTGTGGTCCCAGAGTGAGCTGAATAGCCTCTGTGACCTTTCAGCCAGGGCCCCTTAATTCAGTCCCGAGAGTCTCTGGGAGGTCCAGAGACGTCAATGGTTCTGGGTCCTGACCCTCATTAACTGCACTCCTTGCCTGTCTCAGGAGGTCCCAGATGGTAGCGAAGGGCTGGGGGTCAATCAAAAGTTGATTTGTCCTAGAACAAGACTCCATCCCCTACTCCCTCATCCTATGTCTTCTTCCCATGCTCCCTCCTGGGTCCTCCCCTAAGGCATCAAGAATGCAGGAGTTAACCAGCTGACATTCTTTTTGTTTGTTTGTTTTTAAATGAAGTATTGTTGACATACCGTAAGGCTGGTATTCTCATTCTGGAATCTGCTCCTTCCCAGCCATGTGTGTCTGTGGCAAGTCACTTATCCTTTATGTGTCTTGATTTCCCCTTCTCTAACATGAGGAAGACCAGAACAAGATGCATCCTAGCCAACTACCCACCTTAGAGTGTCGATGTGGGGTTTAAAGGAGTTAATAAGTGGGAAGTGTTCAGCATGGAATCTGCATGCTCTGGCTCAATAAATGTTAGCTTTCATTATTAGGAATCCCTTCAAAGTGTGCCTTCTCCATCCGCAGTGCCCTTCCTGTCATTTCTCCCAGTGGCCCTGCAACCTCCTCCGAGAAGTCTTCCCTGATTCTGGCCAGAGGGAGGGATGGAGTGTTCCAAAGACCCCAAAGTGCTTTTCCCCTTTGTACTTGTGGTGTTTGTTATCTGTGGGCCTGAATCCTCTTCCTTACTGATTTTCCAGCTTCTTTGGGCCAGGATGAGGTGCAGGGTGTGTTTCCCCTTTGGTCCTGAGTGCTGGAAATTACAGCACTGTGGAGGGAGAGGAGATCCAGAACTCAGCAGAGAACTCAGTGTGTAGTTGGCTGGGACACATCTTCTGGGCTCCAGGTTCTCCATATGTGCAGTGAGCATGCTGGATTCCATACCTTCCTAAGTCCTTCCAGGCATGACCATTTTATAAATAAATAGAAGGCACTAAATCCTTCAGAAAGTAATTTCTCCCATCTGCCAAGCTGGACTTCCCAGCCTGTACAATTCCAACTCAATAACCAAGTGTTCATCCTTGGGTTTAGAGCTTCAGTGCTGGAGTTAGAGAGACCTGGGGTTGAACCTGTGTCCTTAGTAGTGGCGGCTGCATGCAAATTAACCCTCACTTCCAGAAAACTCCTTTTCCTCATCTGGACATTGCGGGTGAAGGTAATAACCTCAGATATATTATAGAGTGTTACCTTAAATAATTTCCAAAGGTCTGCCTATGATGGAGTCAATCAACTACAGCTGTCGTGTCAGTCTCCAAAAAAACATGAGAAGGGAAGAAAGACACCCGTGGCTCCATTTCTGACCAATGCTGTACATAAACAAATAAACCGTTGTGTTTAAGAGTGGGGTGGGGGTAGGGGAAATACACATTGCCATTAATTAGTATGCTAACTTATTTTACTAATGTTAGTCCTTTGTTCTTAGCCTTTATTGCATAATGGAGGCTCCCTAAAGAAAGTGTCTTCTAGATCAGAACTTGGAAACCTTCCCAGCATCTTGCCACTTCCACCA
The DNA here is from genome assembly GCA_004024745.2 of Catagonus wagneri. Taxonomy (NCBI): domain Eukaryota; kingdom Metazoa; phylum Chordata; class Mammalia; order Artiodactyla; family Tayassuidae; genus Catagonus; species Catagonus wagneri. Next base: position 25,020,237 of record PVHT021183634.1, on the reverse strand, counting down.
TCTCCTCAAAGTGCTCTGCTCAGGCTCAGACCTCCACACCGATCCAAAGGGAGGGCTGAAGTTTTGCACCACTGAGGAAACTAATGGTCACTACTTCCCCTAAAAACCAACTGATAACAACACTGACGAATTGAGTCTAGTCTGGGCCAGCCCCCAGGCTAAAAGCTGCCTGTGACCTAGCTCCTTAAATCCGCCTTGACCTGCTCTGCAATGGGTGCTACTATTATCCCCACTTCACAGATGGAAAAACTGAGGAGCAGAAATACCAAGACACTTGCTTGAGACCACAAGGCTGATGTAAGCGGTGAAGGCAGGATTTAAATACTGTATCCTGATTCCAGGTTCTCTGGGCTTAACTGCTGAGATTAATTATTCCCCCCAGGACGGTGAAATTTACAGACAGGGAAAGGCAACTGGATGAGGTGGTTATAGCGGAGCAGAGGGAGGGGACCAGGGCAGTCAGTTTCACATCCCCCACCCCCACCCATGCCTGTTGTAATGCGAGCACTACTCACCTGCTCTCCTATACTATTGCTGCAATTCAGCCCCCTACTGTCCCACACCTCCACTCCGCCACTCAAAGTCAGCCTGCCACCTGGGTGGCCAGGAATAGCAAGATTCGCTATCAGAAGGATCTTCCTGGCCATCCGGGTAGCTGTGGTGGAGGCTGGAGGTTACAGCTCCGATTAGACCCCTAGCCTGGGAACCTCCATATGGTGCGGGTGTGGCCCTAAAAAAAAAAAATCAGTACAAAGTGCTAGAAATACTGGCTACTATTTAGAAAAAAAAAAAAAATTCACACATGCAATTGGAGCCCTGTCTCACAACTTAAGCAAAGTCAGTTCCAAGTTGTTTAACTAATTTGAAGATAACAAATGTAACCGTGTTAGAAAAATGTATAACCATTTTTATAATTTTGAAATGGAAAGAGCTTTCCTAAGTACTTTGCAAAAATACAGACTTTGTAACAGATGGGCAGATTTTACTATATAAACATTTAAAATTCACTTATGTAGGAAGAAACTCTACAACTAAAATTAAAGGGGAAATACCAAATATTGGGAAAAATATCTTCAATGTATGTAACAAGTGAGAAGTTAGTATGCCTGCTACATAGAGCCTTCTTTCAAAATTATAAGGAAAATTTAATGACAGCGTGGACAAAATATGTGAACTTCCAGTTACAAAAGAGAGAATAGAAACGACCAATACTGGAGTTCCCGGCTCAGTGGAAATGAATCTGATTAGCATCCATGAGGACACAGGTCGGATCCCTGGCCTTGCTCAATGAGTTAAGGATCTGTTGTTGTTGCCGTGAGCTGTGGTGTCCAGCGTTGCTGCGGAACCTCCATATGCCTCAGGTGCAGCCATAAAAAGACAACAAACAAACAAACAAAAAACCCCCCCCAAAAATCAGAAAAACCCAAAAAACCAAAATGACCAATACACGGATTTTAAAAGTTTAGCTTTATTAGTGATCAAAGAGATAAGTGAAACAACATACTGTTTTTTCACCCACTAGGTAGATCGATAAATGGGGCCTTTGCAGTGGGAGTGTAAGATGATTCAACTGTTCAATTTTGCAACCTGAACCTGCAGAGAAATAAAAATGAGCATAACCTTAAGTTTTAGGAATTCATTTTGGAAAAAGAGAAAAATTGGGGCAGAGTTAAAAATTCAGTGGACAGACCAATATTTACCACCCCTAGCAACACAGGAGAGCTCGGTTACCTCTCATTCTTGCAAATGCTGAGTTTTCATTTTAGCTGTTCTCTCCAGAGTCCAGAGGTGTCTCCTGGTAATTTTAGTTTGAATGTCTCTTATGCACCTTTTCATATGCTTATTGGCCATTTGGACATACTGTGTGTGTGTGTGTGTGTGTGTGTGTGTGAAGTACTCATTCAAGTTTCTCCTTTTTCTCCTCTCCTCTTCCTCCTTCTGCATATTTTTTAATTGGTCTTTTTACTTTTTGTCACCAACATGTAGGAGTTCTGTAACCACTCTGTTTCCAAGTCTTTTGTTTGATATGCTTTTCTCAGTCAATAATCTGTGTTTATAATCCCTAACGGTGTCTTTTAAGGAAAGATTCTTATTTTGAAGTAGTCCAGTTTATCGATTTTTTCTTTATGTTTAGTGCTTTTTATGTCCTATGTATAAGAAATTTTTGCCAACCTCAAGTCATATTCATATTCTAGTGATATATACACACACACACAACTTTTTTTTTTTTTTTACAATGCCTCATTGTTTTCCTTTTCACATTCGGATCTATAATCCATCTGGTGTTGATTTTAATGTGTGGTTAAAGATTTTTTTTTCATGTGTTTATCCAATTGATCTGGCACCATTGATTGAAAACATCATTCTTTCCCCTCTGCATTGCAATGTCACCTATATCATAAATCAAGTAACGAATATTTGTGAAGTTGTTTCTGAATTCTCTCTCAATGGCTTTCTCAAAAAACCATTGGCTTTTTTGTGCTGAAACCACCCTGTGTTGATTACTGTAGTTATATAATATGTAGTGAATAAGACCTCCAGGTTTGTTCTTCAAGATTGTCTTGGATATTTTTTGGCCTTTTATATTTCTGTATTAGTTTTAGAATCAGCTTGTCAATTTCCACAACCACCTTAAAAACCGGCATTATTCACTAAAGCTGAACAATAGGACTTCTAGGTAAATTCTTACCAGAAAGAAATATCCAAAAATGTCCGTAGCAACTCTATTCATAAGAGCACCAAATTAGAAACAACCCAAGTGTCCGTCAATAGTAGAATGAATAAATAACTGTACAGCCAGGGTGGAATGATGTGCAGTAAACAAGAAGAAATTAAGACAGCGTGGTTAAATCTCACAAGCATGATATTTAATACAATAAGCCCGAACCAAGAGCGTTCACACTGTGATTCCACATATGCAAAGTGCAGAAAAGCAAGCAAAATTAATGTACGGTGTTAAAAGTCAGGAAAGTCCTGGAGTTCC
>PVHT021183634.1:24999350-25016254 GCA_004024745.2 Catagonus wagneri | reverse complement strand
GGGCTTTCAGGGTTTGGGGGTGGGGATGGGGGTTAAGGGATGGAAGCACAAACCAACATTTTACAAAGCATTATGGGAGCAAAAGGACCACTCTTGCAGCTCTGCCTGTGGTGGTGGTGGTGGGGGGTTCTGTTGGTCATTGAGAGCCAAATAGAATTTCAACTACTATAGTGAAGGAGCTGTTGGTGTTTTTAAGGCCAGGAAATAGAAACATCTGAAACTAATGTGGCAAATTGTATTTTTAATTTGAAACAAGGTTAAAGTTTAATTTAAGGCCTGTCTAATTTCCTTGGAACTCTGGATTAGTAGGTCTTTTGTCATTGGGATGGCTAACACAAAAAGCTCTTAAAATCTCTAACATGGAGAAAATTGATCCACAGATCCCTTTATCCTCTATTCTTGGGAACAAGTCACTAACCAATCTCATTGGTTAGATGTGGCTTCACCAACAAAGGAGAGAAATGTAGTTGTATTTGTTACAAAAAAACAAACCTCCAAACCCCAAACACCCAAGTTTTTCTGGATCGCCAGGAACAGCCAAAGTAAGAAATACACTCATAGGTAAGGTAGGGGAAATTTTGGATACGATGAAGCAAACAAAGTGAGGGAGCTGGAATTTTCTGTCTAATTGTTGGCAGTTTAAGGATGTCCCTAAGGACCAAATGTTCTGGAAGAAATTGTGTATAGTAAGAATGTCCCCAAATTAAACCACTCGGCTAATTCAGGCCTTCTGGAACCCCCTGGCTTCGTGAAGGGTGGTTTGATTGCTTCCTTAGAAATGTAAACCAACTGTGGGGGAGAGCCAGGCGGGGGAGTACTGGGTTCCCTGTACAGTAGACAGGGTTTCTCGAAGTTTCCAAGCTACTTTGTTGTGAAGTATCTCAGCCCTGTGGAAAAAGTGTGTAATAGACAGGACTCTGGAGAGGGACAGGTAAGGGTTCCAACCCTGCCTTGGCCATTTGCAGGTCCCATGACCTTGGGATACCGCGTGGCAACTTCCCTTTGCCTCAGTTTCCTTTCCTGGAAAGGGAGGATCATAACACACACCTTGAATCATATCTACCTTGTGAGAATGAACCCCAGTGTTTTTAAGTCTCTTAGCGCAGAGTCTGGCACCTACCAGGCCTTCACTCAATCATCATAATATTATTATTTTCTCCGTGCTTTCTGGCTGATGTCATGCAGGACAATAAAAGCAGTGTGGAGCACCTCCTTTCTAGGTCACTTTGTCCACAGTTAGGGTTCATGCTGTGATTCCATTTATGCAAAGTTCAAAAATCAAGCCAAGCTGACATACACTGTGAGAGGTCAAGGAAGTCCTGTCCTTTGGGGAGGAGGGGTCATGGTGCAAGCCTTTTGGGTGCAATCTTTCTTTTTGGAGGTTAGGTAGGTGTGTGTGTGTGTGTGTGTGTATTCATAAGGCAAATCACAGGTTCACTTGGAGTTGGGCTCAGCCTGCAGGCAAACAATGCGAAACTGGCATTTAGGCCAGGAGTAGAATGGTCCGCTTTGTGGATCTGGCTCTGTTCCTGGCCTAGAAAATGCAATAAAATATGTTTTTAAACTTTTTTAAAAATTAAAAAAAAAATTGGGAGTTCCCGTCGTGGCTCAGTGGTTAACGAATCCGACTAAGAACCATGAGGTTGCGGGTTCGATCCCTGGCCTCGCTCAGTGGGTTAAGGATCCGGTGTTGCTGTGAGCTGTGGTGTGGGTCATAGATGCGGCTCAGATCTGGCGTTGCTGTGGCTGTGGTGTCGGCTGCCGGCTGCAGCCCTGGTCTGGGAACCTCCATATGCCGCGGGTGACTAAAAAGGCAAAAAGACCAAAAAAAAAAAAAAAAAGAAAGAAAGTGGTGGGTGAAACAGAACTGAAGTCAGATGTGTGCACCCAAGAGCTCTGGCTATTTCAACAAACCATTGTACTCTATCAGTAAACAGTGGCCCTTCTCAAACCACGGACTGGGAGAAACATTTCTTTTTCTTTCTCTCCTCTCTTCCTTCCTTCTTTCCTTTCTCTCCTCCCTCCCTTCCTTCCTTCCTCTCCTCCCTTTCTTCTTTCCTTCCTTCCTTCTCTCTCTCTTTTTTACGATCAAAAAGATTCAGCAGGGCTATCGCTGAAGGGAGACACCAGAATATGTTCTTCTGGAGCTCAGAGCCCCGCCTTCACCTGCCAAGTGTGAGTAGCAGCCCCTAGAACCGTCCACGCTGTGGTCAGAACTGGCCGTTCTTTCCGAAGGAGCTGAGTGGTTCAAGATCTCGTCCTGCTTTCAGCAAAGAGCGGGAGGCGGTTTGTCAGTCTGCCCCCAGGCCTCCCACTGTTGGCAGAGCTGGAAAAGGGTGTCGGGCCCTGGGAGGTAGGAGCAAACTTTGAGGTGTTAGGAAGGGAGGCTGGGGAGATTCTCAAGGGCTGTTTTAGTTGTGGCTTTCCCTGCAGGTGACGCTTTCACCTCTCTAGGAGAGAAGAGCCTGGACTTCGCTTTAGATGGAGCTCCCGGAGAAGTGAGCGCTCTTAGTACACTTCCGTCACTCTGCTTTGTTAGTTATTCCCATTCCAGTCCTACCCACCCTACAAGACATACACTCTGCATCTTGTTCATCCTGCTACAGGACTTGGCCCAGGAAATGTGGGTTAAATCAAAGTGAGCTTGTGCTATTTCCCAAGAATTTAATTCCCTTGAGCCAGACATTGTCTTTGTTGTTGTTATTGTTTTCAATTTAGGGAAAGACAGGGATTTTTGGTGTCATATCTATGGCTGCACTAAAGCCCAGACATCAGATCTAAGTGACTCTGTCTAACCCGCGGGTTTATGCCTAAATTTACACAAGCCTGATGTTGCTGAAACGTACAAGTGTCTGCAATCGTGGAGCCTCTTTGTGTCAATTGCTACTTACACTTTGGCCTTGGCTGCCATTTGTTCTTTGGCTAAAATGCCTAAAATTCTGCGCAGGTGTGTGTGTGTGCATACACAAGTCAGTGCATGGCATTACTTATCTGTCCCTTACTCATCCCGTCATCATTCAGCAAGTGACATATATTCATTTATTCCTTTATTCTTAAACACTTATTGAGTGCTTTGCCAGTGTTCCATCACTGGAGATGCAGGGGCTAGTGAGTCAGATAAGGTCCTTGATCTGATGGAGCTTATATTCTAGAGAAAGAACGGCAATAACCAGAGCCACAGCAGTGACAATGCCTGATCCTTAACCCACTGAGCCACCAGGGAACTCCAAATTCTATAATTTTTTTCTTGGGGGGGAGATAATTTTAGATAGTATATATGTGTTTTGAAGAAAAGAAAAGAATAATGAGATAGAATGATTGGGGCTGGGCTCTGGAAGGAAGATAACATTGATCAGAGACCTGAATTACAAGCAGGCAAGAAACTGGTCAGGAAAAAGGAGAACAGGGCAGTGAGAGTCAACTGCTGACTAGCTCAGGATGCTGAAGGAGGTGCATGTGGAGGAGAAAGGTGAGAGCCAGTGCTACCTTGAGTAACTTCTATATTCAAGGAGGTGCTCTTAGGCCCCTAGGAGGGAGCATGGATTTTATTCCAAATGCAATGGAAATCTACAACTTTAACACTTCCTGATTTTTCTCCCTTCATGCCGCAGATTTCTGTCTCCACTAGCTGAAGACTTATGGAGTTCCTGTTGTGGCTCAGTGGTAACGAACCTGACTAGTCTCCATGAGGACTCAGGTTTGATCCCTGGCCTCACTCAGTGGGTTAAGGGCCCGGCATTGCCACGAGCTCTGGTGTAGGTCACAGATGAGGCTCGGATCCCATGTTGCTGTGGTGTAGGCCAGCAACTGCAGCTCCAATTCGACTCCTGGCCTGGGAATTTCCATATGCCCTGGGTGCAGCCCTAAAAAGACAAAAAAAAAAAAAAGACACGATTTTGAAGGCATCCTCAGAACCAACTGCCACAACATTTTAAGGCATAGTTTATTATTTTTTCTTTTTAAATAGAAAAACGTATGCAGACACATATATCCACTGTGCCAGGTGGGGGATTGAACCTGTACCTCCACATAGACCTGAGCCAGTGCAGTTGGATTTTATTTTCCTTGCTTCTTAGGGCCACACCCACAGCTACAGCGATGTTGGATCGAGCTGCATCTACAACCTACACTACTGCTCAAGGTAATGCTGGATCCCCAACCTGCTGAGCAAGGCCAGGGATCGAACCTGAATCATCATGGATATTAGTTGGATTGTTTCCACAGCACCGCAACAGAAACTCCTGCAGTTGGACTTTTAACATACTGCGTCACAGCGGGAACGCCACAAAACTGAATTCTTAGTGCAGACAACATTGTTAGAGCTGACGAAAGGAGAAACAGTCACTCCCCATCTCTGCACTGTAACATACAAGACAATTATCATCATCCCAGATGATGGTCTAAGGGTTCCGGTCGTGGCACAGGGGAAATAAATCGGACTAGGAACCATGAGGTTGCAGGTTTGATCCCTGGCCACACTCAGTGGGTTAAGGATCCAGCGATGCCATAAACTGTGGTGTAGGTTGCAGATGTGGCTTGGATCTGGCATTGCTGTGGCTGTGGCCCTAAGCTGCAATTGGACCCCTAGCTTGGGCACCTCCATATGCTGTGGGTGTGGCCCTAAAAAAAAAAAGCAGACGACGTTCGAGTTCTGGCCAATATGTATGCTATTTATAAATTTCATTAGGTGAGAGTGAGCCACGGGAGGGAGGAAAGTATAAATAATTTACCAGTTAATACTTCTGTCTTTCTTTCTCCATCTTAACTTCCTACTGAAACTAAGGTTGTTAACTATCACAGGGAGTCAGGCATTGTGTGAATTGTTTTAAACACATTATCTCAAATAATCAACATGACAATCCTGTGAGGTAAGTGCTATTATTATTCTCATTTTACAGAGGGAAAACCGGAGGCTCAAAAGATTAAATGAATTGCCCAAGATTATGCAAATTGTCATGGGGGAGTGACGCAGGCAGGATTCAAATCCCAAATCTCAAAGTTACTTTGTGCTCTTGACCCTGGTCCAGACCCCTTGCCTGCAGCTCCTGCCATTATAGGGAGCCTTGTCCAAATCAGGCTTCTTTTAAAAGGAACTTCTGCTTCTGCCTAGTGGGGTTTCCTTCATGTTCATCTCACACACTTACTGTAAATAATGCTGATCATTAACATGTGTACAGCTTGGTAGATAGTTAAATGTTTACCAACGTCTTTCAAATATATGACCTCACTAAATGCTCCCACAGTAACCTCGTGGCAAGGGCTCCCTCAGTATATCCTGTGGACAGATGAAGAGGAGGGACAGGGAGCTGAAATGACTGGTCCAAAGTCATCCAGGGGGCTGGCACTGGAGACAAGGGTGGGCAGGAATAGTCAGTACCTCATCTTTGAGCAAATGCTGAAGTTCTTTCTTCCTTGTCTATGGGGCTGGCGCCACCACACCAGGAAGACGAGGATGGGTGGGGAGGATCAGTAAATCATCTTATAAGTAGATGCTGAAATTCTTTCTTCCTTGTCTATGGATCTTCCTGTGGCAGATATTACCATGGGAGGGGAGGTAGGAATCAACCTTCTCGATTTGCTTCTGTATAAAGGGTCAGTGCTATTGAGTGTCCCATGATGCCCCAGATTCTTGCCTTTCTAGAAGTTACTTGCCATTTCCTATTTCATGATCTCCCAAGAAATCCTGTGAAGTAATACAGGCCTTTTGTGTCTAAAGTTGGGTCAAGGCAAAGGTGCTTGGTTTGCAGTCTTAGCGTACAGCTTGAGTTGGGGTGGAGGTGGGGGGGACTTTCTCACCTATTTTCACAACAATCCTGAGTGAGTCAGGCAGTCTTGCTGTTATTCATGCCCATTGTATGGATGAGGAAACTGGGTCCCGGAGAGTACACAGAGACAGTAAGTGGTACTGTCAGGTCTAGAGTTCAGTTTGTCCAAGATGAATCCCAGTTTAATCCATACTCTTTTCAGTATACCATGCTTTTCTTTTTTAAATTTTCTAAAAAATAAATATGAAACATTCAGCAGTCCTAAAATTTTTTATTTACAACCCCCTCCCCCAATAATGCTCCTTATCGATCTGTTTTCCCGGTGGCATTTGAGCATCTGGCAAATGGTAGGATCTCTCCCCATGGCAGCTGGAAACCAGTGAGTGAAACATTTACCAGGTTATTGACATAATAGCTCTGGATGTTTGTGTAGGTATCAGGCAGTTAAAGATTGCTTTTTAACTGCTTTAAATGAAAATAAAGGTGACAATAAGCCCTAAATGGCCCAATAGAATGTCAAGAGTAATCAATACGTGAGTACGATAAGTTTATAGTCACGGGGGGATCCCAGAGGAAGCCTATTCTTTCTGCCTGAACTGGGGTTGGGGGTTTGCAGGATGGGAAAGAGCTCAGGAGGCCTTTGAGAAGAACTAGAGGAGGGAGCTGAAGTAGGGACCCGGGGACAGTTAGTCAGTAGGTGGAAAGATCACTAAATCCAGGTGATGACTTCATGCCAGTCACAAATCTCTTGCTGCTGATACCCAGAGCAACAGCATGTCAGTGTCATGGACACTTGTAAGTGAGGTCGCCTTCTAGGAGGAGAACTATAAACTAGCAAGTAGGGATGGGACCAGAGATATGCAAATTAAAGAAAAAGAGAGATAAAACAGCTGACAAGGGCAAGACTGTCTGGAATTTTAACATATCTAAAGAAGGATTGTGTCAATCTAAATGGGACCAGGTCATTCCTGGAATCGTGGAAACTGGGAACTACCAAGGCTTGTGGGGGGTCTTGACAGCAGACATTGGCATCTTTCTCTCTTAGGGGTATGTGGAGATGGATGTGCCAAGACATATTAGTTCAAACCTGCTACATTTTCAGGTCACATGACTGTATCTGGGCCCCTCCAAGATGCTACTGTGCCTTCCCATGGGCAGGTGTGTCTATAGGTCACGCTCAAGGGGCTGCTGAGTCCAGGAACCCGTGGGAGCATTTGGGGGCTTGGGGATGAAGTGTTGGGGGAGATGATGGTGTGAGCAATGGCTGTGAGCAATGGCTGTGAGCTGAGAGGAGGCTGGATACCCAGACTTAACAACTCCGTTTGGCCAACAGAAGATCATGGTGACCTTCTTAAGAACTCTTTTGATAGCAGAACGGGCCTGATGCCAGCTTGTGGGCTGTGCGGGACTGGAGGGGAAGAATTGAGTCAACAGCAGGGAGCGCTAAGACAATGGCTGGGGGGAATTGGGACGAGGGGATTTTTACTTTTGTAAAAATAAAATATATAAAGTGTGAGATGTGAGTGCAGGAATGGTGGGAAGAGCCAGTGGAAAGGAGCCCATTACAGGCACTGCGCGGAGAGGAGGCGTGTGGGGAGGCAAAGCCTCCGGTGGAAGAGAGGCAGGACCGCAAGGAGGCTAAAGAACGTGGAGAATGCAGGACCTGATGTCTTCTTTGCCAGGGTCGAGGGAGCCAGCCTGGGTGGGTACAACTGTTGGTCCGGGGAAGGGATGGAGAGTTATTTTTATTTTTTTATTTTTTGTCTTTTTGCCTTTATGTAGAGCTGCACCCGCGGCATATGGAGGTTCCCAGGCTAGGGGTCTAACAGGAGCTGTAGCTGCTGGCCTTCGCCACAGCCACAGCAATGCGGGATCCGAGCCACATCTGCAACCTACACCACAGCTCACGGCAACGCCGGATCCTTAACCCACTGAGCAAGGCCAGGGATCGAACCCGCAACCTCATGGTTCTTAGTCGGATTCGTTAACCACTGAGCCAGGAAGGGAACTCCAAGGGATGGAGATTTAGAACCAACTGCGGAGAGAAATGGGCCTGGGAGCGTCCTCACCGGGGATGGGGGCGGGGGGAGCTTCCTGAATGATGTTTCAGATCCAGCAGGAAACCCTCCCCAACACACACGCCACATCTGTGAGGACAAGTCAGCTTAGGGAACCCAATCTCTGCCTACAATGATGCAACCATGAGTAAGAGCCACCAAATCCTGTCTCTGATGTAAAAATGAAAGCAAAATGAGTGACGGAGACATTATGAAATATAGACACATCTTTCTTTTCCTAGGTAACACCCAGCTGGCTTTGCCAGACTCGTGTCTGTGTCTTTATTTTCCCCGGAAGGGGTAACACACCAGGGGTCCAAGATCCGTCCTCAACTCACAGGCTGGGACTCTAGATCTGCACACATGTTTGGGGAGGACAAGGAAGCAGAGTGAGGAAATGAAGCCCCAATGCCAGGCAGTGGGAAACCAGGAACGATCACATTTCTGAGAACTCTGAGCCTGGAAGTGGGAGCTGGCAGGTCCTTCTTGAAGCAAACCCATTAGGTACAAATGAGCTACTCTGAGCCAGCTATTCCTTCCAGAAGGAATTTTCACTTTGCTTAATAAATGCCCGCAGACCTCCTCTAAATACCAAGCTTCCTGTTGCTTTTTTTTTTTTTTTTTGGTTTTTATTGTCTCTTTAGGGCCGCCTGAGGCATATGGAGGTTCCCAGGCTAGGTGTTCAATTGGAGCTGTAGCCGCTGGCCTACGATGTAACCACAGCAACGCAGGATCCGAGCCGTGTCTGGAAGCTTCACTTCAGCTCATGGCAACGCCGGATCCTTAACCCACTGAGCGAGGCCAGGGATCGAACCCATGTCCTCATGGATGCTATTCGGGTTCGTTAACCGCTGAGCCCCAATGGAAACTGCTCCTCGTGCATTTAATTAAGATTTTAGGGAGTTTCTGTCTTGGCTCAGCGGTAATGGACCCGACTAGGATCCATGAGGGTGTAGGTTCAATCTCTGGCCTCTCTCAGTGGGTTAGGGATCTGGCATTGCCATAAGCAATGTAGTGTAGGTTGTAGACATGGCTCGGATCCCGTGTTGCTATGGCTCTGGTTTAGACTGGCAGCTGTAGTTCTGATTTGACTCCTAGTTTGGGAACTTCCATATGTCACAGGTACAGCCCTAAAAAGCAAATTAATTAATTAATTAATTAATTAAATAAAAAGCAACAAGACTGGATATTAATGTCTGCAAAGATAACTTCAGGGACACCTCGTGGGCATGATAAGCAGGGCCCCCTTAAATGAGCCACTTTCCTCAGGGGACAGATCAGAGTAGGGTTCCTGGGTTCAGACACGTGCGAGAGGGAGTTTTCCTGAAGTGGCATCTCCCTTCTCTAGCAGGTAGCTCTGTGCTCTCCCCTCCCCAGGGCTTGCTTTGGGCTTGAGTGGAAGGAGAGAACAGATGCCCGGTGGTTTATGAAAAGGGATGAGCACAGTCTAGGAACGGAGCCTATTGGTGACAGCAAGTTAGAAATAGCCGATGGAGGGTGAGGCTGTTCTAGTAAGAATGAGTTGTACATGTTACCGAGACTGGACTTGTGATGTCCATGGCAACACGGGAAAAACAATACAAAGCGCAGACTTGTGGTGGTCCCTCGAGGGCCAGTAGTGGAGTGGGGGAGGGGAGGACCAGGGTCAGGATCTCAGTCCCACCTCTTCTCACCATGGGACTTGGGGCCATTGTTGCTCTCTGAGCCTCAGTTTCCTAATCTGAGAATGGTCACAGTAGTACCCAGATCCTAGGGCTGCTCTGAGGATCAGGGGATGTAAATTGAATTCCCTCTGTGCAAATTAAAGTACTTGTTACAAGCATGCATTATCATAAGTGGGGGTTACAAATAGTATACATGTGCAAGAATTGAGGTGTGAGAAGTTCCCTGGGGGCTCAGTGGGTTAAGGATCTGGCTTAGGTCACTGCTGCGGTGTGGGTTCGATCCCTGCCCCAGGAACTTCCGCATGCTACAGGTGTGGCCAAAAAAAAAAAAAAAAAAAAAAAAAGAAAAGAAAAGAAAAGAAAGGGAAAAGAAAAGAGGGAGTTCCTGTCATGGCACAGTGGAATTGAATCTGACTAAGAATCATGAGGTTGTGGGTTCAATCCCTGGCCTTGTTCAGTGGGTTAAGGATTTGGAGTTGCTGTGAACTGTGGTGTAGGTTGCAGACATGACTCAGATCTGGCGTTGCTATGGCTATGGTGTAGGCCAGTGGCTACAGCTCCAATTAGACCCCCTAGTCTGGGAACCTCCATATGCCGCAGGTGTAGCCCTAAAAAGGCAAAAGACAAAAAAGAAAAGAAATGAGATATGGATCACATTTGTTTATTCTGCCCACTATGTGCAAGGCCCCAGGCTAGGCACTTGGGAGGCAAAAACAATAAGATGTAAATATCTGACCTGAAAAATGCCCTTCTAGCCGGGGAAGTGGGAAGCAGTGATTTCACTAGAACGTGGTGAGAGCAGTGAGGAGAGAGGAAGAAGCTATACTCTGGTTTGGGGGCAGGATCCTTTGTGACAGAGCTGACCTTTGAGAGAGTGAATTGAAGGCAAAGGAGAGAAGAAAGGCTCTCAAGGCAGAGGAATCAGTTTAGGGGCGTGGAACAGCAGGCTCTCTGAGGAACTTGCTAGAAAATCTATGCGAATGGTTTGGTTGCCTACCTGGACCCCAAAAGGGTGAGGGAAGCTGTGCGTCCCATCTGTTCCCTTTTCAAAGACTCCCTGGGATGGTGATTAAGAGGAGATGAGGAGGATTTCAGGTGTTGAAAGAGGAGCCTGGGAAGGGTGGAAGGGGGTCCATGTGTGCGGCACATCCGGAACTCAGGTGCTTAAGGCTGGGGATATGAAAGAGGGGAGAGTGGGTTCTACTGCAGGAGCTGCAAAAAAAAAAAAAAAAGGTGGATGGTTTTGACAGAAATGTTGCTAACAGGTTAATACTGTATAAATGAAAAAAAATAGCCCTTTTGCTTGAATCCAAACACAGTTGCTATTTAGGTGTCGGCTTATATCCCATAAGCTCAGCCCAGCCCATGTCAGTCAGCACTTTTTTTTTGGCCCCAATGTGCAGCAACTTGATGGGGGAATCTCAATTCCCAGGCCAGGGATCGAACCCAGGCCACAAGGGTGAAAGCACTGAATCTTAACCACTAGACACCAGGAACTCCCAGGGCCCAACACCTTGGGGTTCATCTCTGTTCTGAAATATTCTCGACCTCTGTATACCTAAACACTCTCCTTCTACCCCAAATATGTGTGTTTATGCACTTGGGATACACATATGTGGTTCTTTCTCATGGTTTAAAAGCCATCCTGTTTCTTGTGATGGTAGCAAGCTGAAGGCGTGAGGAGGTCATGGTTGTGTAGTGACAAAGGATGAGGGTCTGTGCTCTGGAACCGGGTTGGCTTGGGCTCATTCAGGTGCCATCACTCTCATTTGATCCCCCTGGGCTGGGTTCCTCATCTGGGAAGCAGAAATGAGAACCTACCTTACAGGCTTTTGGAGTTAAATGACATAACAGATGTGAAAAATCACTTGGTACACTTGAACAGAGGGGGAATTTATGCTTGAATGAAGACTGCAGTGCTTTATGAAACATGTATATTCATATATATATATATATATATAATGATCATATCATACATATATATATATCCTTCCCTCTGTACTCTTCCTCCTTCTTCTGTTTTGTGGTTCCAAATGGAAGAATCTGCCTTAAAAAAATCAGCAAGCTGGGGAGATCCTACTGTGGCTCAGTGGGTTAAGAACACAGTTAGTATCTAAGAGGATGTGGGTTTGATCCCTGACCTTGCTTAGTGGGTTAAGGATCGATGTTGCTGTGAGTGTGGTGTAGGTTGCAGATGTAGCTTGGAACCAGTGTTGCTATGGCTGTGGTATAGGTGGTTGCAGCTCCATTTCAGCCCTTAGCTTGAGAGCTTCTATATGTGGAGGGTGCAACTCTAAAAAAAAAAACAAAAACAAAATAGAAAAAAAAAGGAAAGAAAATCAGCAAGGTGGAAAAAAAAGTCATATTTAAGTTTCATGTCCCAATCTTATGTCCTGAACCCATGACCAAGTTACAGAGGTGGTAGCAAATATTCAAAAATATTTGATGAACTGCAGCATGGTGAAAAGAATGTGCACTGTAGCATCAGACAGACCAGAGTCCAAACCCCAGTACTTCCTAGTTGTGCTTCGCTGCTCTGAGCCTTGGCTTCTGAGTAAACGAAGTGGGTCTAATAATATAGGCTTCGTGGATTAATAATATGCTGTTTTGCACAGTGCTTTTTTTTTTTTTTCTTAGCTCCTCCCATGGCATATGGAATTTCCCGGGGCCAGGGACTGAACCCACACCACAGCAGTGACAGCTGTGACCCAAGCCTCTGCAGAGGCAATGCCAGATCCTTAACCTGTTGTGCCACAAGTGAACTCCTTACACAGTGCTTTTTATGGGGCTGGTGCTGGTAAGCCCACAGTATACACAAGCCAGTAATCATCTTCATCAGCAGCAGCAGCATCTTTTTGAAAGATTTTTATTGTTTCAAATTTTCTATTAACAGAAGACTTTTTGGATGACCTTGAAGGCTGTTTGTTCATGCCTTCACTTATTCAACAAGTATTTATGTGGTTCCTACTGTATATCAGGTACTGCACTAAGGTCTGTAAGGTTTTGAATGAGAGAGCATTTGTTGGAGATCATATCTCTAATGGGAGTAAAGCACTTACTCTGCTTTCATAGCTCTTTGCCAAGTTTCGAGTGCTCAAAATCAGCAATTAATTTTGAATCCTCTAGTTAATTCAGAAGGCAGATGTGATTACCTTTAAGAAAAGGGCTGGGTACGGATATCTTTTTTATTTATTATTAAATTCTTATGCTCTGATTTATTTTTTTCAAAAGAGATTTGAGGTGGCATAAAATAGAGCCACCAAAATAAGGAAAACAGATCAAGTCATGAAATGTCATGGGAAGTAAGCTGATTCAGATCCATTGTGTAAGAATATCTATTGTAATAATACATGCAGCGTAGAACTGAGCTTCCTAGCAGTAAAGGGGAAGATGGAAAAGGATGAACTAAAGGTCATATTGGATAATAAACAAGAATGAACCAGATCATCAACAGTCACTGTATTTTTCTTCAGTGGTAAACTCATATGAGATAAATCTTTAAGGAATATTGAAATGAAAAATACTCCCCAAATAAAACTGTTTCCAAAGAAATAGAAGTGTTCTTTGTGTGCCTGTCTCCTTCACCAAGAAATGACAAGTGCTAATTCTTTTAGATGGTGAATTAGAGTATCAAACCGTGAGACTTTCTGGGGTTCTGTATAATACAGGAGCAGGTTGAAGAGACTCCAGAGAAATGAAATGTTTGCGTTATCTTAGATTGTTTCCTTTTGAGTATCAGTTATCTCAATGGGGCTTTTGCCAAGGGTTGGCAAGCAGAAAATGGTACATCCAATTATAGATCAGATATAATAATGTTGCTGAAATAGGCAAAAACATGATAAAATAAAAATACTAAAAAAACAAACAAAAGTCCACCATTCAGTATGTTGATTGAAGATGCTGTCATCTTCCCTGCTGTATGACCTGAAAACTCTCATCTTCCCTGCTGTATGATTTGAATGGATTTTATAATATTTATAATAACCAGAAAATGTAAAGACCTCCGCACAGCTTGTTTTTATTATGAAAATGTTTATGGTTCATTATGTGTAATGTATCATTATGGTGGCTTTGTTCTGATACCCAAGGACAGCTCTTGAAAAACACCAAGTTGAACACAGCTTTGTAAATCAACTACACTTCAATAAAATTTTAAAAAATGAAAAAAATAAGCAAACAAAAACCCCATCGAGTTGAAGCTGTAGGCACACGGTCTCCCAGAACCTGTAACAAGTTGCCCCTGGTGATCAGAGAGCTTAAAAGCTTCATATTAATTGAAGATGTGTGTGATAGTACAGTCAAAATTTTATAGACGCCAGTGGGACTTTCATGAACTTGCCATGCTCCAAGAGTAATTATTTTAGTTAGAGAAACTTAGAAATATATTTTTAAAGATGAGGGTGAAGATTCCCAAGAACCCTGTACTTGATCAACAGAGGTTTTCCGTAGTGCACTGACTCTTCCTTTATCCATAAATATTCACTCAGCAAGCGTTACTGAGCACCTGGCATCTACTACGTGCTGGGCCCAGGGTAGAGGGTGGTTGTGATGATGGATGCAAAGGGAAGTCAGTCTGGTGGGAGATTCAGGAAGGAAATAAGTAGCAGTGAGCCAAGTGACACAGGGCAGGGGTTATTGGACTACAAACAGCAGGGGTTATTGGACTGCAAAGGGAGAAGCTCCATCTGCCTGCATGAGCAGAAGACATGCCCAGGGAAGGTGCTCGGGCTGAATCTTGTAGCACAAGTAAATGTCCCAGGAAGGGAAGACAGGAAACGTATTCTAAGCCAAAGCTACAGCATGAACCCCAGTATCATGAAAGAGTGTGATGCAAATAGGGAAGAATGAAGAGTCCATCAGGTGTGAACACAGGGCCCAGTGGTGGTGGGAAAGGAGGCTGGAAGCTCAGTCTCTAAATATGTGGGAGGTGAGGCTGCTGTTCCATTGAGAAGGTAGTCCTCACTCTAGTGCAGATAAGAAATCAGTTTCCACTCACACCAGGGCCCCTCTTTCTAGAAATGACATCACCCTCTTATATTCGGGCTGTGGTCCAATGTCTCTTCCTGGCTGTTGGCCAAAGAACTCAAGTTCTTGTATCCAGGAAGTTTTAACGTACCTTGAAAGCAGAGGAGGGGTCTGGATAATTTCCTTTGGGAAGCTATTGTGGACAATTGCAGGAGTATTGTGCTCTGATTTGCTTTTAGGCTCATAAGCCATGGCACAAAGTGGGTGAGGAGAGACTGAAGGCAGGGAGACCGTTTGGGACAACACTCCCATGTTCAGTAAGGTGACAAAGGCCTGACCAGACCCATGACTGAAGGGACAAACCAATCTACCCATTGGTTATGAGGGATGAAGGAACTGATAGATCTGAAGACGCCACGGTCATTTCTGGCCTGAACAAGAGGTCCTTGGAAGTCCAGATCTTTGAGAGAGGTGGCCTGTGAAGGACCACAATTTGGGAAACCTAATACATTCATTTTTGAACATGTGGATTTTGTGGCCCTCAGAGGGCATAGCCCAAGGGTGGTTAGATATCAAGGGTTGGGGATCAGCAGAGAACTATGAGCTGAAGACAAGGATTTGGGGATTATTAATAGGAGGATGGCCACATAAGGACACGAGGTCTTGGGAAATGAAAGTAAGAGAAGAGGGCCTAGGACGAAGTCCTGGGGAACAGGCACACTTACTGTTGGCCAAAGGAAATCCTGAAAAAGGGATCTCTGTCTACCGTGTGACGTTAGTGAGGGCCTGAACTCTCTCTGTGCCTCAGTTTCTTTTTCTGTATATTGCAGATAATTGCTATAACCCCTTGAACGTCATGTGGAAGACATGAAATGAGCTAACACCTGTAAGGTGCTTACCAGGGTGTTTGCACATAGTAAGAGATCAACACAGTAAACCCTTAAACAAAGGGGTTGATGGCACAGACCTTCCACATAATTGAAAAAGCCATCATAACTTCACAGCTGGGCCTCTGGATCTGTAGTTCTGCATCCACAAATTCAACCACTCGCAGATGAAGCAGTACTCTGTACGGATTTATTGAAAAAAAAAATGTGCTTATAAGTGCACCTGTGTAGTTCACCCTCATGTTGTTCAAGGGTATGTTAGCAACTACTTTTCTCCCATGGCCCTAATAGCCCCTCCTGGAAGAACACAGGGTGGTGGTCTGAGAGTGAACAGATGTCCTGGTTTCCAAGGTCCCCTCCACAGGCTGTGAGATCCGTGACCAGTTGCCCCTCTGGAGGCTCCCAAGCCTTGGAAAATGGGACTGATAGCCAGAATACCTGCCCTTACCTGGGCTGCCATTGGAATTAGCTGGATCTGGACTCACTCCATCCCAGAGGGTCTGACCAGAACGTCAGGATTTTAAAAATTCTCCAGGTGACCCTCTTGTGCAGCCAGAGGGGAGAACCTCTTTAGAAAGCTCCTGTGGGTCAAGATGAAAACTACAGGGAAAGGGCTTGGTCAAAGCCTAGGAAACCTCACTATTTTCCTGTCCTGGCTCTGAGTTCTCGTTCCCTTTGACTTTATTTTTTTTTTTTATTTTTCTCACTCTACTTTTTTTTATTTTGCCAATAACATAAAATGTTTTATTACTAACCATAATTACATTCGTTTACAAAGTCCTAAACCATGTAACAATGGGTTAGCATATATTATCGTATTTTTTCAATTTTTTATTGTGATTGATTTACAATGTTCTGCTATACAGCAGCAAAGTGACTCAGTCATACATATATATACATTCTTTTTCTCACATTATCCTCCATCATGTTCCATCACAAGTGATTAGATAGGCAACATCACATGTTCCCTGTGCTATACAGCAGGATCCCATTGCTCATCCCCTCCAAATGCAAGAGTTTTCATCTACTAAACCCAGACTCCCAGTCCATCCCACTCCCTCCCTCTCCCCTCTGGCAAATACAAGTCTGTCCTACATGTCCACGATCTTCTCTGTTTTGTGGATAGATCATTTTTGCCATATTTTAGACTCCACATATAAGTGATAGCACATAGTATATGTCTTTCTCTTTCTGACTTGTTTCATTCAGTAAGAGAGACTCTAGTTCCATTCATGTTGCTGCAAATGGCATTATTTTGTTCTTTTCATGGATGAGTAGTATTCCACTGTAGCACATCTTCCTAATCCATTCATCCATCGATGGGCATTAAGGTTGTTTTCACGTCTTGGCTGTTGTGAATACTGCTGCGATGGAGTTCCCGTCGTGGCGCAGTGGTTAACGAATCCGACTAGGAACCATGAGGTTGCGGGTTCGATCCCTGCCCTTGCTCAGTGGGTTAACGATCCGGCGTTGCCGTGAGCTGTGGTGTAGGTTGCAGACGCGGCTCGGATCCTGCGTTGCTGTGGCTGCGGCGCAGGCCAGTGGCCACAGCTCCGATTAGACCCC
>PVHT021183634.1:24882334-24999250 GCA_004024745.2 Catagonus wagneri | reverse complement strand
ATGACAAAAGGCAAAAAAAAAAAAAAAAAAAAAAAATACTGCTGCGATGAACATATGGGTGCATGTATCTTTCTCAATAAAATTTTTGTCTGGATATATGCCCAGGAGTGGGATTGCTGGGTCGTATGGTAGTTCTATATTTAGTTTTCTGAGATATTTCCGTACTGTTTTCCATAGTGGTTGAACCAATTTACATTCCCACCAACAGTGTAGGAGGGTTCCTTTTTCTCCACATCCTCTCTAGCATTTGTTATTTGTGGACTTGTAAATGATGGCCATTTTGGCTGGTGTGAGGTGGTACTTCGTTGTAGTTTTGATTTACCTTTCTCTAATAATTAGTGATGTTGAGCATTTTTTCATGTGCCTGCTGGCCATCTGTATGTCTTCTTTGATGAAATGTCTATTTAGGTCTTCTGCCCATTTTTCAATTGGGTTGCTTTTTTGTTGTTGAGTTGTATGAGTTTTTTTTTTTGTGTGTGTGTATGTGTGTGTGTATTTTGGAGATTAAACTTTTGCAGCATTAACTACTCCCTTTAATAGAAAAATAAGCCTTGTCCTTAAAAAAAAAAAATTCCCCTTTCAGCACGGGCCATCATAGTAAGCATATTCTTGCTGATGCTTCATCTTTGGCTCCAAAGGAAGTCCCGCCCCACCCTAGTAATCCTGGGCCAAGTGCATTGGTCTGATCTCCAGGGAGCTCTCTCCAGCCATCTGGGAGTCTGACATATTTGACAAGCCTCTGAACACCCTCTACATTGGGAAGGAGGAGAGGACCCCAGGGTGGGAGAGGGGTGGATTTCCAAAGAGCAGTGCAATGTGGCCTCAGCTGTCGGAAGCCTTTGGGATTCATGAAAGCCCATGGTAGGGAGAGCATGTGCTGAGGGATTGAGGAAGAGCCAGGCTGTCTTAGGACTGATGCTGTAGGCAGAAGTGGCAGGCTGAAGCTCCGACACTAGCGGAGGAACTGCCACTTTGTTTTAACGGCAGTTCAGGCACCTTCCCTCTTCTGTCTCTTTCTTCAGTGTTGTCGTAGGAATCACAGAAACGTTTTTGTCAGCTGGCATAAACCTCAAGGTTGGCTTTCTATATCTTGACCTAACCTTGATGGGCTTCCATGAAGCTGAGTCCTGTCAGTCATTCCACAGGCACATGGCTGGCATCAGCCTCAGGGAATCACTAGGAACAGCCAGATTCCAGTTAACTGAGGTGGTTCCTTGTCCACAAGCATGCTTTACACTTGCTAGCGAGATTCTTTTAATACCAGGCTCCACAGTCCCAGTCTTACCAGTTTAACTTTTGCCCTTTCTCACTGCCTTAAGACTGGGTCCCTAAATTCTTTTTGACCAAGGTCATGCAAGTTATTTCACACATCCAACCATCAATCCATGAAACCACTCATCCAGTTTACCATCCATCTGCTTCCTCATCCATTCTCTATTCGTTCATCCATCTACCCACCTACCCATCTAATCATCCACTCATTATTATTATTATTATTATTATTATTATTATTATTATTATTTGCTTTTTAGGGCCACAGCTGTGGCATATGGAAGTTCCCAGACTGGAGGTCGAATCAGAGCTACAGCCGCCAGCCTATGCCACGGCTCACAGCAGCGCTGGATCCTTAACCTGAAACTGACAGCACGAACAGCCTGAATCTAGCCAAAACCCAGACTGGGACTTGAACCCACAGTTTTAAGTTCGAGTTACTCACCCTGTGTCTGGACTCACCAAGGCTCAGATTCTCTATGCCTCCGCACAGAAGGAATTCAGTGAGAGACAAAGTGATAGACAAGGAACAGATTTATTAGCATAGGACGCTTGTAAGAGGTGCCAGTGGGCAGGCAAGGAAGCTCCTCCCCAAGGATCCGGTGGGCCACAGTAGTAGCTCCTCCTTAGAATCCAGGAAAGTGTGTATTCAAATCAGCTGAGGCGTGGTCTTCAAACTCCTGCCCTTGGTCTGAATCTGAATGCAGGCATCATCCCACACACCCAATAACCTGAGGCAATTCTCACACCTCCACTAGTTAAGCAAGTCTGCCTTATTCTGATGGCTTTCTTGAACTTACAGTGGTCTCCCAACATCCCCCAGGTTTCCCTCTTTATCTATGGTCCCTTATTGGGACTTCTGCAACCACCCTATCAAACCCACTGAGCGAGGCTGGTGATTGAACCTGTGCCCTCATGGATCCTAATCAGGTTTGTCCCTGCTGAGCCACGACAGGAACTCCATACCCACTTCTTTTTCAATCAAGTTCAAATTCCTAGTTCCACAAGACTTGCACGATATTTCTATTATCATCCCATAGAGATAGAATACACTCACTGTATGCTAGCTATTTTATTGTTATTACTATTCAATCAAATCATTAATCCCCCCCCAAAAACGAGGCTTTCTTGGTGGCTGGTATGTGCTGGTTATTACTGAGGATATAGAAACTGCCTGAATGGAGTCATGAGGATGAATAAGCATTTTCCAGGTGAGGAAAGTGGAGTGAGGAGTGGGGAAAAACCTTTTAAGCAGAGGGAACAGCCAGTGCAAAGTCTTGCAGGTAAGAGGGGAGGTGCAGTTATGTGGAAATGTAGGTGGCTCCGAGTGGCAGGGTACCAGGGAGAGCCTCCAGCAGCCCAGAATGGAGAGATAAGCGAGGGAGGGCCTGGTGATGAATTGGGTGTCATGCTGCGATTCCTGGAGCTGTTGAAGGGATTTCATCTCTGCAGTTGCATCTGAAAATGACTTGTCTGTTTTCTCTAAAACAGAGGCAGTTGTTTGCTTCAGACTCTCTGAGTTCAGTCAATGAGCAGCCTCAGAGCCACAACTCATAAACTTGGCCCGGAGGCCAGGTCTTCTGACCCCAGGGGCACTGCTTTCTGTCCACCACCCTGCATGGCCACCCCTTCTCTGACTCATTCTCCTTCTCCCTGTATCTAATCTTTTTCATCCGTCAGTTTCTAATACAAGTCTGGAAACCCAGTCAATAAATGTTTGTTGAATGAATCACTAATTCTTGTTGAAGGCATTTTGTGTGTGTGTGTGTATGCGTAAGACCTCTTGAATTTCTTTTCTCCATTCTGGGCCTGCTTTCAGTTGCCTTGGTAGAAAGAGACTGGCTTAGCAATTAAAAAAATCAGGCTGAGGCCCCCACTCTCTAATTGACTAGCCATGCCTCTCAGCCAAGACCCCACATACTGTTGAGCCTCTATGGCTGCATCCGTGGGATGGAGTTGGTAGCTCACACTTGCCTGATTCTTACAGGGTGTTGTGAACCAGGAGGAAGTCCGTGACTGTGGCAGGCCTTTGCTACCTGTAGAGTGCCGGGCACTTATGGGGTAATGTCCCTGCTTTTCCCCTGGTTTAGACTCCCAGCATATCACCACTTGACAATAGCTTCCTTCATGTCTAGTATATCAGGCATGGTCCCAACGGACATGGTATTCTTGGGTTATTTTTAAAAGTGACTTTGTTTTTGTTTGTTTGCCTTTTCTAGGACCGCACCTGCGGCATATGGAGGTTCCCAGGCTAGGGGTTGAATCGGAGCTGTAGCCGCCAGCCGACACCACAGCAACACGGGATCCGAGCCACGCCTGCGACCTACACCACAGCTCATGGCAACGCTGGATCCTTAACCCACTGAGTGATGCTAGGGATCGAACCTGCAACCTCATGGATACTAGTCGGATTTGTTAACCACTGAGCCACGACAGGTACTCCTAAAAAGTGACTTTTATGGAGTTCCCTTCATGACTCAGCAGTAATGAACCTGAGTAGTATCTGTGAGGACGCAGGTTTGATCCTTGGCGTCGCTCAGTGGGTTAAGGATCTGGTGTTGCCATGAGCTGTGGTGTAGGTTGCAAACACTGCTCATATCCCGAGTTCTTGTGGCTGTGGCGTAGGCCGGCAGCTGCAGCTCTGATTCAGCCTCTAGCCTGGGAACTTCCATATGCCTTGGGTGCGGCCCTAGAAAGACAGGAAAAAAAAGAAAAATGACCTTTACAAAGGGCTGGGTGAGGTTTGGGGAAACCCAGCAGCATTAGGGCAGTCCTTCAAGCCTAAGAAAGGGGGCCTCCAGACCTGAAGAGTAAAGAGAAGGAAGGCAGGGGATCAGCATTCTAGCCTCCTTCCCTATCTCCTCCTGCTGGGGCCTTCCATCAGCTGAACCGAACCAGGGTTCACGCCAGGGTCAAGGTCATTACTGACATAGTCCATAAAGGTCAGCCTCCTGGGGCACAGAGCGAAGTGAGGAAGTATGCATAGTGGGTCTGGGGGTTAGACGGGAGGCGTCCAGAACCAGCACCCTACCTGCTTGCTTGTCCCCTCCAAAGCTGCCGCCATCATTCTCCGTGCCCTGCCCCCTCCCCATGTGTCCAACTCACTCCGATTTATCATCCAGCTTTTTATTCAGACCTCGTCTGCCCCCATAAGCCTTCCTGGAGCTCCTCTCTGCTTGTACCGTGGGGATTCTTTGCTCTCTGGAGATGTGGGCTCTGTCTTCTTTCTCTCTCACCACTCCCCAACTTCCTGGCCCCCAGGCCACTCTCCACGACCCTGATCCAGTGCCCAGCACGGGACCTGTGTGGTACAAACCCAGAAGGTGTTGGCTGCCCTGGGCTGAGCTTTGTGAGCTTGAAACACAGTGCTCAAGGGTTTCTCCTTTCCTGCAAAACCTGTGGTGGCTCCCCATTTTCTGTGAGTCAGAGAGATCCCAAACCGCTTTCTCTTCTCTTTGAGATGCTCCGCTATCTTAGCTCACACTTACCTATCTGATCCCCAGCACCCGGGCCGGCCAGCCCAAGTTTGGGGATTCCTTGGTCTGCTGTTGTTATGCCTTGGGCTGTTTTGTGATTCATTCCCATTCGGTTTGTTTCTGGGAGTTAGTTATTTCTTGATGATGCACCCGAAGTACGTTGTTTGGGTAGCGACCAGTCTCTGCAAAGTCCTGGGAGAATCAGAATGCATAACCCTTAGAAAATGACATACTCTTTCTCCTCCTTCCCATTCAAACACAACCCTCTGTGACTGGCTCTGGGATGAGAAGGTGCAGAGGTGCTGGGAAGGGTGGGGAAGGTCCACACATTCATTGGTTTCTTCTTTCACCAGCTGTGACCTTGAATGAGAACCTTTGTTTCTTGCTTTTTTTTCAAGAAGAGGATCATGCTGCTCTCTCTCTGGACAATCCCAGAGACCATGGGACAATTTGTCTGTGAGCTGCAAGTGAAAAAGCCTTAAGGGAATGGCAGTAGGTAGGATTCTGTGCTGTACCCAAGGCAGCCCCTTGTCCATTCCCATTAGCTTTCTGAAAGGTGGGAGATTCCACTCTGTTTGGCCTCTGCTGATGTGTGGTGGTTGTGCGGTGTATACATGAGGGTGTTATATCAAGAAATCACAGATATTTTCATATAAAATGATAATTGATGCAGATTTCTCGCATACCACTTCTGCTCATCACCGCTTGGACATTAGACTCACATTAGAGCTTATATTTAATGCATTAATTAAAAAGCCTATATTATTGGAGTTCCTATTGTGGCTCAGTGGTTAACAAATCCAACTAGGAACCATGAGGTTGTGGGTTCGATCCCTGGCCTTGCTCAGTGGGTTAAGGATCTGGCGTTGCCATGAGCTGTGGTGTAGGTTGTAGACACGACTCGGATCCTGCGTTGCTGTGGCTGTGGTGAAGGCGGGCAGCTACAGCTCCTGTTAGACCCCTAGCCGGGGAACCTCCGTATGCTGCGGGTGTGGCCCTAGATAAGGCAAAAAGACAAAAAATAAATAAATAAAAATAAAAAGCCGATATTATTTTGCTTTTTAATATTTTGATAATTGGGACTTTACCCCACTGCTTTTCTTTGTCATCATATGCAATTTACTATATGCACATAAACATATTATTTTGAAAAGGTATCCAGATACCATAGTGAACCCACGCGCGCACACACACACGCACACACACACCCAACAACTGCTAAAGAATCCAGCCTTAGACTCCAGGAAATACCCTCAGGGGAAACTGCCAAAATCCAAGGCCAGTGATAGCTATCATCTACAGGTACTCCAGGAAAACAGAGGAAGGAGCTTGGAAATACAAAGCTGGGGCCATAAGGTGGGAAAAAGTAAATTCAGAGAGGCAGGGGGAGGGGGAGGGAGCACTTTGGGGCTTAAATCTCACCTGTGCCACGGACTTCCTCACTGATTTCGGACAAATTCCCTCTCCTCTCTGAACCTCTGTGTCCCTTCCTGTGAAATAGCGATACTAGTTCCTACCTGGTGTCAGAGTGACGATAGAAAAGCAGTAACACGTGTGACGTGCTTTCCGCTGGGCTTGACGCACGCCGCAGTCGTGTGCCGCCCCTGAGAAATGAAGAGGGAGGCTGGGCGGCAAGCTTGATGTGCTCCGGGGAGTAGGAGGGCTGCTGAGCCGTCTGGAAAGTGAGCCTTCGTCTGCCCTTGTGCGTGGGCAGCCTGGGGACATTCCCCACGAGCCTGGCAGGGTACTGACCACCAGGAATCCTGGGGGGCTGGCTTTCGGGGTCCGAAGAGCTAAGGAACTCTTGCTCACGGTGGATGCCAAGGCCCAGGTCCTTCAAAGGCCCCGGTGCCCCGAGGCGGTCAGACTGCGTGGGGCATGAGGTTGGAATCCGTCCGCCTCTTCCCCACTTCAGGGAAGACAGACTGTTAACGGGGCTGCTGCAGTGGTCGGGCCTGGAATTCCAAAGCTGTGAGGACACCTTGTCCTCAGCTCACCTGGGTCTGCCTGTGGCCGACAGCCAAGTTCCCCAGGCAGCCGGGTTCTCAGGAGGGCTGGGCACAGACGAGGCTACACCCTGGACCCGGACCTGCTCTCCTGGGTGGTCAAGGCAGGACCAGCCCCAGGGCGCAGCCGGAGAGGCAGCTGGGGGCATGGTGTTAAGATCTGAAGTCCCTCCTCTCTCTCTCAGGCTCTGACTCTGCATTTCCCCTCCTCCGAAATGAAGGCCCCCTTGAATTCTGCACCCAGGCCCTCTTACCTCCCGCTAGTCCAGCCCTGGGTCAAGGAGTATGAGATGAACTTCCCAGAGCCTCATGGGTCAGCTGCCTCCAGATTGGGCTTTGTACTGAAACCATCTGAAAAGTTTGTTGAAAATGCAGAATTCCTCCCAAATCAGAATCTCCGCAGGTGAGGCCGTGGGATCTGTATGCATCAATTTCCCTTCAGGCCATGATCATAGGCAGATCTAGAGCTGGCCCTCGGCTAGTGCTGGGTTTACAAAGCTTATTTGATTTTCACAGTGTCTCCATGTGATAGGGCATTTTCCAGAGAGAACAGTGCTGTCAGTGATTCTGTGCGGGCGTCAGAAGTAGCATTATTCATTCATTTGTTCATTCACCCATTCTTTTTTTAATTAGCGTATAGTTGATTTACAGTGTTATGTCATTCACTTATTCATTCATTTTCATTTAGCAGCCATGGATTAAACATCTACTGAGGCACCCACAGGAAATCTCCTCCTAGTCAGGTACACACACACCTGTGCACACGGACTACCCAGCCCTAATGAAGGCCGTGGAGATCAGAGGAAGGAGCCCTGGAGAGGGTCTTGGGAGGACGAGTCCCAGAAGGCTTCCTGGAAGAGGTGTTGGGTTAGGCTTTGAAGGTTGAGTGTGATTTCACCATTCATGGAAAGGGCGTTCTTGCAGAGGGAACGGCACACACAAAGTTGTGCTTTGTTGCACTTGAGAAAGCCTAGTGTACTCAGAAAATGTTGCATTTAGGGGCTTAATTGAGAAGAGGCTGAGTAGGTAGGCTGCAATGAGACTGCTGAGTTCGGATGGTTTCCTTCAGGCCACAGGGAGCCACAGAAAGTGTCTGGGCAGAAGAATGACATCAGCCCTGTGGTTTAGCCCAGTGCTTCTCAAATGCCCTGTGCTTGTGAATCACCTGGGCTTCTTGTTAAAATGCAGATCCTGACTCCATATGTCTGGGGTGGGGCCCGTCATTCTGCATTTCTAGCAAGTTCCAGGGAATTGCTGATGCTGCTGGCCCCCGGGACACACTTGAAATAGAAAGATTAAGTAGCTATCCTTCGAATCATTGTGGACCATTTCGAGGAGAGACTGGACACAGGAAAAGCATCCAAGTAGACACGGGGCATGGGGGCCGGGTGGGGGGGCGGGGAGCCAGGAGTTGGTTGCTCAAGAAGGCTGTAGTTTCTCTCGTCAGCGTTGGGAATCAGACCCCATCAACCCTGGGTTAAGTCATCCTCTGTGTTTCTCCCACCCAGAACAGGGTGGAGACAGGATGGATCGGGACTCAGCTTTGCCCAAGTCTTTCACATGTTGAGTCTGGGCCTCTGACGTCATGGTGCGCCGAGGGGATCGTCATAACCCATCGATATTCACGCCAGCATCAGCTTTGGAACAGTTGTGCTAGCAGAAAATATGACTCTCTTCCGTGCTTGGGCAAAAGAGTCCAACCACAAGTACAGGATCCATAGAATGTGGCCAGCTGTTTCGGGGGTTTTTCTGTTACTATTTGTGAAGTCTCCATTTTTGTCATCTGCCAGTGGGAGAGTGGTGGCAGTTGCCAGAAGTTGGAGGAGAAAAATCATGGGAGAATTTACATCTGAGAAAATTCCATTCATTGACTTAATTATTTCTGGGAATTCAGAAAAGACCACCATGATCCTAGAGCAGAGAAAATGCTTGGGCCAGCCTTAGAAATGCTAGAATTCTGCAGGAGCAGCTTCTGAGAAGTCCTGTCCCGTGCAGTTTTGTAGCCCGAATATCTTGCCTGTATTTAAAATTTTTGAAATATTAAGTGGTGCTATAGCAACATAGGGTGAAATTAACACAGAGAATGAAATTAATTAAAACTGGAGGGGCAGCAATAAATCTTGAAGTCATCACCGTGCCACAGTGATCCTTACATGTCAGTGTTTCCTGTTTTTTTTTTTTTTCCAGTTCTCAGCATTATGCAGGCCCTTTTTTTCTTTTTTTAATACAGCAGCCATTACATTCGGTTATGTTTTCTGCTTTTTCTGCTTGACACTGCAACATAACTATTTTTCCATGTTGTTACGCAGGCCTCATTATCAAGTTCACAGGCTGTATACTTCACTGGCTAGATGTATGATAGTTTATTTAAATCTTGCTATTGGCCATTTCAGTCACATGATGCTATTAAAAATGGAATGAGCCACAGCGTTAGTGGGAGTGTGAAACGGTACGGCCCTTTTGGGAAAACAGTTTGGCAATGTGTATCGCAGGCCTGAAAAATATTCATTGCCTTAGAGCTAGTCATTTCTCTTCTGGGAATCTCTCATAAGGAAATAATCTAAAATGCAGACCCAGATTTATTCATCAAGAGGGAAACTTTATGTATAACAGAGAAAAGCTTGAAATAACTAAATGTTCAAATATAGGGGAAACATTATATAAATGATTACATAGCTGCTCCATGGAATATTATACAGCTATTAAAAATGTTTATGAAGAGTTTATAAATGGAAAATGCTTATGTTATGATTCAAATAAGCAGGATGTAAGATTATATTTATGCTGTGATACCAGCTGTATAAAATTAGTTTCTCAAGTATGCATAGGAAAACATTGGAAAGAAATATACCAAAATTTTAACAGTGCGTGGGAGGAATAGGAGTGATTTTATTTTTCTTGCAACTTCTCGTGTGTTAAAAAAAGTTCATCTTGTTCTGATACAAATTTAACACATATTTATTGCCTAAAATTGCAAGCATTAAGGAAGTATGTGATGTAGAAAGCTAACTTTTGTTCATTGCCCTTTCTTTATACATCTAAAACATGTTTCCAAAAGCAGTTTAGTGTGAGAATATCATACCAAACTGTTTGAAGCAGTTGTGCATATTTCTTTTTGTCTTGCAGAATTCTTTGACTTTTTTAAAAAAATGTGTATCCTAAGACAATTTAATTTCTACATAATGCAATTTTGGGAGTATTTGCATTAAAGCGTTTGGAATTTTTCTTTTTTTTAATTTTTTTTTTTTTTTTTTACTTTTGTCATTTTAGGGCCACACCCACAGCATGTGGAGGTTCCCAGGCTAGGGGTCGAATCAGAGCTGTAGCCGCCAGCCTATGCCACAGCCACAGCAACACCAGATCCAAGCCGTGTCTGCGACCTACACCACAGCTCACGGCAACGCCGGATCTTTAACCCGCTGAGCGAGGCCAGGGATCGAACCTGCAACCTCATGGTTCTTAGTCGGATTCGTTAACCGCTGCGCCATGACAGCAAACTGGAATTTTTCTTTATAAGAAAGGAGGATGAACTCAGCTACCAGGAAAGCTTAGCACTGTTATGCATATTATCAATAGGCATTACTATCAAGGTCTGAATTTCATGGATGCCTTGGATGTGAGGTAAAATCAGTTTGTTGATTAAAGCCTTGTTATTCTAAATAATTGATATAATTGAAAATTATTTAAATTATTTATTGTGAGACAGTTAAAATAGAAAACCACTAAATTTCTGTATTTCCAGGTAGTCTACCTGACCAAATATTTTTTTTGTAATAATTAGAACAATCTTTTTTTTTTTTTAATGACCACACATATGGCATATGGAAGTTCCTTGGATCAGGGATTGAATCTGAGCTTCAGCTTAAACCTACGCAGCAGCTGTGACAATGCCAGATCCTTTAACCCACTGCACTAGGGTAGGGATTGAACCTGTGCCTCCTCAGTGACCTGAGCCACTGCAGTTGGATTCTTAACCCATTGTGCCATAGCAGGAACTCCAGAACAATCTGTATTTATTTTTTATTTTTATTCATTTATTTATTTTTAGGGCTGTACCTTTGGCATGTGGACATTTCCAGGGTAGGGGATGAATCAGAGCTGCAGCTGCTGGCCTACACCACCAGTTCCTTATCCCACTGAGCAAGGCCAGGGATCAAACTTGCATCCTCATGGGTACTAGTCCGGTTTGTTACTGACAAGCCACACCAGGAACTCCCAGAACAATCTTTAAAACACACAGGCTCATAATTAATTCTTCAAGAGAGGATGGGTTAAATAAATTACCATATGTATATTCAGTGGAAAGCTATATAGTTGTTAAAGATAATGAGAGTGTTGGAGTTCCTGTTGTGGCTCAGCCCAAATTAACCCAGCTAGTATCCATGAGGACATGGATTTGATCCCTGGCCTCGATTAGTGGGTTGGGGATTCGGCATTGCTGTGAGCTGTGGTGTAGGTCGCAGACACGCTTAGATCTAATGTTGCCGTGGCTGTCGTGTAGGCTGGCAGCTGCAACTCTGATTCAGTCCCTAGACTGGGAACCTCCATATGCCACAGGTACGGCCCTAAAAAGCAAAAAAAAAAAGAAGATGAGAGTGTCATATTTATTGATATTGAAAACATGTCTACAACATATTAATCAAATGATCAAAAGTAAGTTCTAAAACATGTACACACTAGGATCCTAGTTTGTAAATGTCATTGCATCTCTCTTTCCCTTTCTCTCTCTGTCTCACACACACACACACACAGAATTCTGGCAGGGAGTTTGTCTCTAATGATGGTTATCTCCAAGGAGTAGGAATGAGGGTGATTTTAATTTTCTTTTTCTTTTTTTGAACTTTCTAAACTTGCTAATTGGACATTCAATATTTAAATAACTTAGAAAATAAATTAAAAAATTCCTCCAACTTCAATACATTTACAAAAAGAGGGAAAAAGTAAGATTGGCTTTTGCATGGGAGGTGAGGAACTCTTTAAAGGAATTTAACCCAATGTGTTTACACTGTATGATTTTCCACTCGGGCCTCAGGGCTCAGATACACATTCCTATGGAAACCAAGCGACTCACTTGTCTTCCCATCTGTCCCCTTGCTCATCCCACTTGAACACCTTATTAAAGGCCTAGATGGAGAATTACTTCCCCACCCCCACCCCCATGCAAATAATATCTTCTGTGGAATGTTTACAGCCCTAGACCTGATTCCTTGAGTATCTTATCACTCTGTTTCACCAGGGTTATATAAGATACCAAGATATTATTATGCAAGATATGAAGATATTTTTGTGGACACTAGACAGAGTTCTTTCAGAACAAGTTTGCATGAACTTTACATTTCTGCTTCTCCCTTATCACCTATGGCTTGGTAAGCAGTAGGCACACAGTATAAATTTGCTAAAGGAGTGAAAGTTTGGAGTTCCCATTGTGGCTCAGTGGTAGCGAACCCGACTAGTATCCATGAGGATGCGGGTTCGATCCCTGGCCTCGCTTAGTGGGTTAAGGATCCGGCATTGCTGTGACTGTTGTGTAGGCTGGGAACTAGAGCTCGGATTCAACCCCTAGCCCAGAAACTTCCATATGCCTTGGGTGCGAACTTAAATACACACACACATACACACACACACACACACACACACACACACACAAAGGTTGACAGAGGGTCTTTTCTCTCCTGGGATAAAGGATTGCTGAGAGATGATATTCACAAATAAACATGCAGTGGCAAAATAAGACACCAACATTAAAAACTCTTACTGAATAAGCTGGTATGTGCTCAGGACAGCAATAAGCACTTAATTTCCCTCAATCCGTTCAATAACCCACAGAAAAAGTACTATTAGCTCCAATTTACGGATGAGGACTTGGAGGCTGAAATTTGCCCAGCCAGGGACCGGGGCAGACAGGATTTTAACTCACATCTGTCTCACTCTGCCTCCCCTGACCTTTCCACAGGGCAGGAGAGGTGCCAGATGAGTGACTCAGGAAACTGGGCCAAAAGTTTCCCTCTTCCAAAGCAGGTGTCCTTTCATGTCAGGTAGCTAGTAAAAGCTGCCCATCTCATCTCTCTTCTGTACTGGATCCCATGTGCCGGTAAACTGGTAAAGACTCAACAATTTTTTTTTTTTTTTTAATAGTAACAGGACATTTGGGACCTGT
The DNA here is from genome assembly GCA_004024745.2 of Catagonus wagneri. Taxonomy (NCBI): domain Eukaryota; kingdom Metazoa; phylum Chordata; class Mammalia; order Artiodactyla; family Tayassuidae; genus Catagonus; species Catagonus wagneri. The sequence goes on along the minus strand of PVHT021183634.1, from coordinate 24,986,339 downwards.
CTGCCCAATTAAGGGTTTAACTTCTGTTCTTTAGTTCATATGCAGATGCTTGTGTCTGACCAACATAACCCTTCACCTGAACAATAGGAAACAAATCAGGGTGTTTTCCTACCTACACCATTGAGAAACGATCAGCTCTTCCTTCTCTGGTCTTTCCTGAGCTCCTCTGCTGAACTTCACTGGGTTACATCCTGGTGACTGTCAGTTCAAAAGAGATGAGACCAGGAGGCTGATGCGTGGAAAGAGCAATGTATTAAAAGAAGACTCATTTACTTAAAGACATTGACAGCTGATTAAACCACTTTTGAATATAATTGACTTATAGCATTGTATTAGTTTTAGGTGTACAAGGTAATGATTTGTTATATGTACATATTGTGATTGCTACAGTAAGTTTAGTTAACATCCATCACTGCACATAGTTACAATTTTCTTTCCTTTTATGTTTTTGTTTTTGTTGTTTGTTTTCACTTTTTAGGGCTGCACCCTCGGCCTATGGAAGTTCCCAGGCTAGGGGTTGAATCAGAGCTACAGCTGCCGGGCCACACCACAGCCACAGCAATATCAGATCCAAGCCGCGTCTTTGGCCCATACCACAGCTCATGGCAATGCAGGATCCTTAACCCACTGAGTGGGGCCAGGGATTGAACCTGCATCCTCAGTTGTTTCCACTAAGCCGCAACAGGAACTCCAATTTTATTTTCTTATAAAGAGAGCTTTTCAGATCTGTTCTCTTAGCAACTTTCAAGCATGCAATACAGTATTGTTAACTATAGTCATCTTGTTGCACATTACGTCTTATAGCTGGAAGTTTGCACCTTCTGACTGTCTTCATTTATTTTGCCTCCTCCCCTCCCCTGGCCTCTCGTAACCACTCATCTGTTCTGTTTTAATGAGTTTGATTTTCTTTTTTAAGATTCCACATAGAAGTGAGATCATATGGTCTTTATCTTTCTCTGTCTGACTTATTTCACTTAGCATAATGCCCTCAAGTTCCTTTCATGTTGTTGCAAATTGCAAGATTTCTTTCTTTTTTATGGCTGAATAATATTCCATTGCACATGTGTGTATATGTATATATCATGTTTTTTAATTCATTCACCCATTGGTGGACACTTAGGTTGTCTCCGTATCTTGGCTATTGTAAATAATGCTGCAATGAACGTAGGGGTGCAAATATATTCTTATAGTAGTGATTTGATTTTTTCCAGATAAATACCTAGAAGTGGAAATGCTAGATCCAGTTGATTTTCATTATTGCCATAGTTATGGTCTATAAAGCCGCCATGAAAACTGGATTAGTGACGACTGTGCTATTGCTCCTAGGGGAAATATGCGTTTTCATCAACCAATCAGTACACAACCTGATTGCATGTGTGTTTCTGTTTAGAGACACCTTACTTAATACATAGTGCCGACTCATTAACATTGAAGTCACAGCCAACAGCGCTGAAACTCATGCCTGAATGAAGCTTATCTAACACCTATTTTCACTGTAAGGCACATCACGACTTCTTGTGCTTCAGCTCTTGGGGCCCATTCTAAACAGTAAAGGGAGTTACCTGGTGGCCTAGCAGGTTAAGGATCCAGCATAGTCAGTGCTGTGGCGTGGGTTCCATCCTTGGCCTGGGAACTTCCATATGACACAGGTGCGGCCAAAACAATCAAAAACCAAAACCCAAAACAGTGAAATCATAGGCACAAAATCATCACCAAAAGCACAAAAATGTGGAAAACGTGGCAGTAAATAGACCGTGAAAAGGACAGTTGTTTACAGTATGAGAGCTGACACACGACCCCAGCTGGAAACGTTTGTGTAATGGTTTGTCAGGGCCACCGTAACAACAACAAGCAAAGACTGGGTGGTTCAAACAACAGAATTTCATCTTCTTACGGTTCTGGAGCAGGAAGTCTGAGGTCAGGTGTTGGCAGGTTTGGTATCTCCTAAGGCCCCTCTCCTTGGTTTTTAGATGGTCACTTTCTTGCCGTGTCCTCAGGTGATCTTTCCTCTTGTTTCTCTGTGTCCTAAACGCCCTTTCTTGTAAGGACACCGGTCAGATTGGGTTAGGATCCACCCCAACGGCCTCATTTTAACTTATTTACTTCTTAAAAGGTCCAGTTTCCAAATACTGTCACATTCTGAGGTTAGGGCTCCAATTTAGGAATTTGGGGGGACGTAATTTAGCCCATCACCATATATGTCAGGGGACTCAAATATTTTGCTACTTTGCAATTATCTGTGAATGAGCTCAAAAGCGCCGTGAGTATGGATTTGGGGGTTACAAAGACATTTTAGCAAGCAGGCGAATTCATAAATAAGGAATAGGAGTTCCCGTTGTGGCTTAGTGGTAATGCACCTGACTAGTATCCATGAGGATCTGGGTTCGATCCCTGGCCTCGCTCACTGGGTTAAGAACCTGCTGTTGCTGTGGCTGTGGCATAGGCCAGCAGCTGTAGCTCCGATTTGACCCCTAGCCTGGGAATGTCCATATGCCGAGGGTATAGCCCTAAAAATACAAAAACAAACAAAAAACATAAATAAGGAATAATAACTTGAGAATCATGAAGATTGATGGTAATTGCATCAAACCCAGCTATAGAATTAGACATCTGGTTGGCTGTTGAATTTTTTGGTGCTCTTGAGACTGGTCCACGATAAACTTGAGTCTCTAAGAGATAATTTCCCCTCCAGTTTTTCAGACGTGGACCGTGATACACAGTCTGGGTAACTAAGGGGAAGAGAGCCGGAGCTTTTTTACCTCCATAGCCTCGTCCTCTTTCTCGAATTCTTGTCTTTGAGAGAAATCAAATTTAGTTTTAAAACAAGAAAAACAAAACACTGTAAACTGAGTTATAAATTCTGAGAACACAATGTCTGCACATTCTGTAGCTTTCTAGAAAATCTAAGCCAGACAACAACTGGAAGGAATGGGGTAGGGGAATGGAGGGTAATTTCTCACACCCCTCCAATGCTAACAGTCTCTGCAATAGGCTCCTATTTATTTTCTCATTCAGTTCCCATCGGAACCCATGGAGTGGGCACAGCAGCAATTATTCGAGTTAAGGGGGATGCATGAAATCATCTGGCTGCTTAGGGGTCAGTGTCTGAACCAGGGGCTTATAAACTCCCCACACTTGTCCTCATTCCTTGCCTTTGAAATGGAACAAACTGAATTGGTCCCAGATGTTGATATCAATGCATCTGTGTTGAAGAAGAGCAATGTTTCTTTCTAGGCTTTGAGCTATTTGTGGATTATTTTATTTTTAAGAATACTTATTATTATTATTATTTTCTTTTTAAGGCCTCACCTGTGGCATATGGGTAGAATTGGAGCCGTAGCTGCTGGCCTATGCCACAGCCACAGCAATGCCAGATCTGAGCCGCGTCTGCCACCTACACCACAGCTCACAGCAAAATACCGGATCTATAACCAACTGAGTGAGGCCAGGAATTGAACCCGCAACCTCATGGTTCCTAGTTGGATTCGTTTCCACTGCACCACAAAAGAAACTCTGATTTGTGGATTATTTTAATTTTCTACACTTCTTTTTTCTTTTTTTGTCTTTTTGCCTTTTTATCTAGAGCCGTACCCGTGGCACATGGAGGTTCCCAGGCTAGGGGTCTAACAGGAGCTGTAGCTGCCGGTCTTCACCACAGCCACAGCAACGTGGGATCCGAGCTGCATCTGCGACCTACACCACAGCTCACGGTAACGCCGGATCCTTAACCCACTGAGCAAGGCTAGGGATGGAACCCACAACCTCATGGTTCCTAGTCGGATTCGTTAACCACTGAGCCATGAAGAGAACTCCCTCTACACGCACTTCTTGAGTATCTACTATATATATATATACAAGACAGGGAATGGGTGTTGGGGACCCAAAGGTGGGTGAACCCTGGCCCTCACCATGGTGCACCTCGATTGTCTAGTGAGTTCTGCCCCCCTGGGCCTATAAAAGTAAGCCGTATAGGTAATTCTAACTTGTCCAGAGCCACAACAGAAAACTGAAACGGGTGACATTGATTTGGGAACATATTGACTTAACCCAGTATGGCACCCAAATTATCATGTCAACGTATAATCAGTATGAACATTGTTGTTTTTTTTTTGTCTTTTTGCCTTTATGTAGAGCCGCACCTGCGGCATATGGAGGTTCCCAGGCTAGGGGTCTAACAGGAGCTGTAGCTGCCGGCCTTCGCCACAGCCACAGCAACGTGGGATCCGAGCCGCATCTGCCACCTACACCACAGCTCACGGCAACGCTGGATCCTTAACCCACTGAAGGGGGCCAGGGATCCAACCCGCAACGTCATGGCTCCTAGTCGGATTCGTTAACCACTGAGCCACGAAGGGAACTCCTCAGTATGAACATTGTTAATGAGATATTTTAACACTCTTTTTTACTTGTATCGCACTCCCCGCCCCGCCCAAATCCAGTGTGGATTTTACACCCACGGCACATCTCAGTGTGTACTAGCCCCATCAGCAGTGCTCAACAGCCACATGTGGCTTGTGGCTGCCATTTTGGATGATGCATATTTAGGGGGAGATGCTTCTAAACTGATTTATATTGCCACTATGAGATAGCGGCCACAACAAAGCCTATATTCTGTGCCCTGGGAACACAGAGAGGGAGCGTTTCTGGGACTTGCTTCCGAAGGCTTTCCAGAGAAGACGACCTTGAGTTGGGACTTGATTGTACCCAGAAGGGGAGGGCATCCTTGGCAAAGGTAGGAACAGCTTTCTGGGGGCCAGTGAAATGGGGAGGCACTATTCTCTGAGACTGCTTGGTCTTGGCATTCTTCAGGTTGGCTTGAGTTTTGGAGTGGGACTTGAGTTCCAGGAAGGACAACCAGTTTTCAGAACTGATGTGTTTACTCAGGGTTGTGTGCTTAGAAGTAAGCTAACCCCTCTTTTTTAGGAGTTGATCTCTAGCCCAGTGCTTCGCAAATTCAACTGGGCAGTCACATGGGGACTTGGGAAAGCATCGATTCCTTTGCCCCCCTCCCCAATTTAGTAGGCTTGGGGTAAGGCCTGAGAATTTGTGTTTCTTTCTTTCTTTTTTTTTGTCTTTTTGCCTTTTCTAGAGCCGCACCCGTGGCATATGGAGGTTCCCAGGCTAGGGGTCTAACAGGAGCTGTAGCTGCCGGCCTTCGCCATAGCCACAGCAACGCGGGATCCGAGCCGCGTCTGCAACCTACACCACAGCTCATGGCAACGCCGGATCCTTAACCCACTGAGCAAGGCCAGGGATTGAACCCGCAACTTCGTGGTTCTTAGTCAGATTCGTTAACCACTGAGCCACAAAGGGAACTCCAAGAATTTGTGTTTCTAACAAGCTCAAAGCCACTGCTGCTTAGAGAATCACTCTTTGAGAATCATTGGCTAACAGATGAGTAATGCCACCAGACATTCATTCAACAAACACTTCCAGTTTAGCACCTTGGGGCAGGCAGTGTTTCAGCACTGGGGATATAGCAGTGAGCAAGACAAGTGAAGCCCCCTTCTTCAGTGGAGCTTCAGGCAGGGACACAAATAACAGATGATGATGACCTCAAGGATTTGGAGCTGACCCCATAATAACATCCTACCATTAGCCCTAAAACTCTGATGCTTATAAAAATTACAAGATTGTTTCTACTCCCTGAGAGAAACATCTGTCAGAACGAATATGCCATTTAATGAGAACTTACTATGAGACACTTTGTGCCAAAGACTTTACAAATATAATCACATAGTATTCTCACAGTGCTTTAGGTAATGGGAGTAACTGAGTTTCAGAAAGGTTGGTGGAATAACCTGGCTCTATTCCCATAACTAATTTAAGGTGGAGCTGTGGTCTGTCTCTGGTGTGTCTGTTGCTTCATGGTGGTTCCTTTAGTCTGATCCTCTTAGTAATACTATTCTCCTACAGTTTTTCTAGTTAATTTCTCTTGCTCATCTTTCAGATCCCTGACCAACCCCCAGTTCTTCAGAAAATTCTTTCTTCACCTTCCTGCTGAGTTTCACTGGACTATTTCTTCGTGATTTAATTCACAGGATCTATCATATGGTGGCTGCTTAATAAAGTTTGTTGATTGAATGAAGAAGTTGATGCATTTAATGGAATCGGGGAAGACTTCTGGACTTACTGGGCTGAAAAGAAGTCATTCTAGGAAGCTGGAGGAAGGAGAGAAGGAGAGAAAGAGAGAAACTACCTGGCAGTTAAAGCCAGAGATAGCCTTGAACCTTGGGGTGGGGTGGGGTGAAGGCCCAGGGTGGGAACCAGGCATTTTGCACAGAGCTGGAATGTGGGTAGGTGGGGAGGGGTCATCCTGGGAAGAGGCTGCAGAGGTCCTCATGGCAGCCTGATGAATGAGTTCAGGAAATAGGGAGTCCCTGAACGTTTGGGGGCAGCCGAGCCACGGAGCTTTTTTTCTGCTTTAGAGGAAATTTTTAGCTCCTCGGGAACCTTTGATGGGTGCTTGGGGAGGGGTCCAGAGGAGGAACCATAGCTCAGATTCAAGCTCCAAACCCACATTATTAGGGTCGAGTCCGACTTCCAGCCCTTAATAGTACGTAACTGGGGGCAAGCCACTTGACCATTTTGAAGCTCTGTTTTGTTCTCTGAAAAATAGGCAAAACGAACAAACGAAACAAAAAACCCACCAGAATCCATGGTGAGGATTAAATGAGATACTATAGCAGTAAATTGTCCAGGATAATGTCTGGCACTCGGTGAGCACTTGCTGTTTTATGGAGATGAGTCTCCTCTTTCTCCTTTCCCTCTCCTTCTCCTCCTCTGTCTTCATACATTGCCCAAGAGAAGATTTTTAAGGGCTCCTGGGTGGAATCCTAGGACTGGCTCAGTGGCATTTGGTTGCATACCCAGTTCTCCACCAGTGATAAAAGATCATTCACCTTTCACTGTCTCTGTTTCAACATCTGCTTCAGGGGGACTCTATACCCAGCTGAACATCGCTGCTACTATTATTCCCTCTTTGCCCCAAGTTCTAGTCTCCTCCCAGGAAATAATTTAGCAGCTCCCAAGGCCAGCGAGGGGCTGAGGCCAAATCAGATGAATGGCAGGGAACTCGCTAATCTGAAGGGAAGTCCCTGCCTGCAGTGAGACCGCATGGCACTCACCTCCACAGAAAACAGGGCAACAAATGACGCTTCAAGAAGGAAAAATAAACTTTCCGAGTTCACTTGGCTGCAGAACCTTTGAGGAGGCCTAATTACAGTAAGCTAAAAATAAGACCTGGGAGGACCCGTGTGCTTTTTTTCCCTTAAATGCTCAAAACATTTCTCTTTTCTACCTGACTGAGAACGATATAATTCTCCAGGCACAGTTTGCCTTATTTTGTTGCGTAGGACCCAGAAAAACTCAGGGGAGAAAGAATTCCTGAGATTGTAGCTTGTTGCTGGAAGATCAAACCCAGGGAAAGTTATTTTTATACCTAGTGGGTTTTTTTTTCTCCCTTCCTTTTCCTTTCAACTGCCTGGTATTTATAGTCACGATTAAGGGGTTTGTCTTGTTAAACAGAATATATTTTTTTTCTCTCTCTTTGATTATAAAAGAAACGCATGTTCATTGCAGAAAATTAGAAACTACCAAAAAAAGAGAGAGAGAGAAAGAGAGAGACATCTGTCATTCCATACCTCGATACATTTTCTTCTGGTGTTTTGCTGGTTTTTTTTTAATGCTTCTTTAAAATACTTAAGTCCATACCATATGTATAGTTTTGTTTCCCACAGTTGTAATGAAATAGTTCTGACATGTGGCAGGAGGCACCACGGGCCTTTTCCTACCATCCTTGCCCCAGAGATGTGTTTGTTCATCATTCTCTTTCTTCATTGTTTTTCACATATTTAGGTGTCAGTAAGTAATACAGTGTTAAATCTGTATGTTTTCGATTTGTAAAAACGCCAGCACAGAGCTCAGGAATGCCAAGAAGTCTAGGGAGACTGGTAACTTGGTGACTCTGGGCGGATCACCCTAGACTTCAAGTTGATCCTGATGTGCTATGAGGACAGTAGAAGTACAATACTTTTTTTAATTTTTAAATTTTTTTGGCTACACCCATGCCATGTGAAAGTTCCCGGGCCAGGGATTGAACCCACGCCACAGCAGTGACAATGTCGAATCCTTAACCCACTGAGCAAGGCCAGGGGTTGAACCCACATCCTCGGGGAAACTACGTCAGGTCCTTAGCCCCCTGAGCCACAATAGGAACTCCTCCATATTGTATTTTGATGAACAGAAGTTGTTGAACTTAATTTGATAAAGGTTATTGTCTTTTTAGTGTCTCTGATTTAAGAACTCCTCCTCTACCCTGAAACCACCAATAGATTCTCTTTTTTTTTTTCAAAAATTTTAAAGTTTTGCTTTTCATTTTAGTCACTAAAATACCTGAAACTGATTTGGGGGGGGATGGGCGAAGTGAGGGTCAACATTTTCATCACATGTTCCTTGTAATAACTTATTTCTCCATAACCATTTATTGAAGAGTCCATCCCTATCTGCTGACCTGCCATGAATCTCTTTCCTGTTTCTTTTATTTTTCTTTTTAGGGCCAAATTCATGGCATATGGAGATTCCTAGGCTAGAGGTCCACTCAGAGTTACAACTGCTGGCCTATGCCAGAGCCACAGCAATGCAGGATCTGAGCCGCGTCTGTGACCTACGCCACAGCTCACAGCAACGCCAAATCCTTAACCCACAGAGTGAGGCCAGGGATCGAACCCGCAACCTCATGGTTACTAGTTGGATTCGTTTCCGCTGCGCCACAATGGGAACTCCTCTCTTTCCTATTTTTAGGTATCTATAAATGCATGGTCTGTTTTTGCACTCCCAATTGGCATATGTGTCTGTCCACGTATCAATAGTACCATGTCTTCACTCATAATTTTATAATACATTCTGATATTTGGAAGGGCAAGTTTTGTTATTTGTTATTCTTCAGAATTGTCTGAATTACTGTGGCTCTTTGGTTCTTGGTGATACATTTCAAATTAAATGTTCAAGTCCCTGGATAACCCTGCTGGTATTTTGTATTGAATCTGCGGATCACTTTAGGGACACTGACATCTGTCTATTGAAACTTCCTGTCTGTGAACATAATCCCACTCTCTCCTTCCATTTAAATGTTCATAAATGTCATATAACAAATTTTATAGCTTTTTGGAGTTCCCGTCGTGGCTCAGTGGTTAACGAATCCGACTAGGAACCATGAGGTTGCAGGTTCGATCCCTGGCCTCACTCAGTGGGTTAAGGATCCGGCGTTGCTGTGAGCTGTGGTGTAGGTTGCAGACGCGGTTTGGATCCCGCGTTGCTGTGGCTGTGGCGTAGGCCAGCAGCTACATCTCGGATTAGACCCCTAGTCTGGGAACCTCCACATGCCGCAGGCACGGCCCTAAAAAGACACAAAGACAAAAAAAAAATTATAGCTTTATTTATGAAGTTATTGCGTGTTTCTTATTAAAATTATTTTTATTCATGATAAATGGTACTTGCCTTTTTTTTTAAGGGCCACACCTGCGGCATATGGAGAGTCCCAGGCAAAGTGTCGAATTGGAGCTGTAGCTGCTGGCCTGCACCACAGCCACAGCCACGCAGTATCCTTAACCCACTGAGCAAAGCCAGGGATCAAACCTGTGTCCTCGTGGATAGTAGTCAGATTCGTTTCAGCTGAGCCAAGACAGGAACTCTGATAAATGGTACGTTTTAAGTTGCATTTTGAACTGATGATTTGTGGGTTGTAAAAGTATAATTTTTTAAAATACAATGTTTTGAGTTTTGTTTACTGATAGCAATTTTGCTAATTTTCTTATTCTTTCTAATAATTTATAGTTTCTATTGTTTTACTTGTAGATATAATTTGGGAATAAAGATAATTTTTATACCTTTCTTTTATTTGTATTGTCTAATTGCATGAGGTAGGACCTCTTAAAAAAAAAATCAAATTTAAACCAGAATAGCTTCTTCTTTGCTGACTGTAAAGGAAATTCTTCTAATAATTCACCATCAAAGTATGATATTTACTTTGGATTTTTGTAAATATCCTTTTTCAAGTTAAGAAAATTTCTTTCTATTTCTAGTTTGCTAGGCCTTTTTTTCCCCCCACTTACTAGTTTTGAATTTTTAGAGAGATTTCTGTGTGTATACTCACATGATCTTGTGATTTATTTCACTTAATATGTTATGATGATGAATAGAATAAATAAATATCAAATTTAAGTCAACATAGCATTTCTTGGATAATCCACATTTGGTCATGTGTATAATCTTATAATTTCTGGATTTGATTTGCTAATATATTGTTCAGCCTCTAGGTTCGTATGGCTAGTGATTTTTATTGGCTGTGATTTTCCTTTTTTATATTACTTCTGCCTCATTTTGATATCAAAGCTGTAATTTCCTTACAAATGAAAGGGAAGTCATTCCCCTCTTTCAGCTTTCTGCAAAAGTTTGAATTATCTGTAATTACCTGTTCTTGACATTTAGTTAGAACTTGTTTTATAACCACTTGGCCTCCGAGTTCCTGATAGTGCGGATTTTTCTGTTTTTTTTTTTGTTTTTTTGTTTTGTTTTGTTTGCTTTTTAGGGCCAAATGCAGGGCATATGGAAGTTCCCAGGCTAGCGGTTGAATTGGAGCTGCAGCTGCCAGCCTACACCACAATCACAGCAACTTGGGATCCCAGCCTTGTCTGTAACCTAGACCACAGCTCATGGCAACACCAGATCCTTAACCCACTGAGTGAGGCTAGGGATCAAACCCATGTCCTCATGGATACTAGTTGGGTTTGTTAGTGCTGAGCCACAGTGGGAACTAATATAGGGTTGTTTTAAATTATAGATATGATTCCTTTAATGGTTAAAGGAAAAGGCAGGGTTTCTAAATCTTTGGTCAATTTTACTTTTCTAGGAATCTTTACATTTATTGGCACAAAGTTGTTCACAGTATTTCTTATCTTTTTAATCTCTACCTATCTGTAACTTTTAACCTTTTATTATTCCTCATTTATTTGACCCTTGTCATTTTTTTCTTGATTGTTCTCACTGAAAGTTTATCCTTTTTATTAGACTTCATGAAGAACTTTTACCTTTGTTAAAGCTACCTTTTAAATTTTTCTATTTTATTAATTTTTGCTCTCATTTTTATTTCTTTCTTATGTCTACTCTCCTTGCGTTTATGCTGTGGTTATTTTCTAATTCCTTAAGCTGGGTATTTAGCTCACAGTATTTCAGTCTTTCTTCTTTTCTCATCTAACTGTTTAAGGCTACATGTTTCCCCCTGAAACTTGTTTTAGCGGTGTTCAGTCCATTTTGACATGTAACATTTTTATTGGCATTCAGTTCTATCTATATTCTAATTTTCACTTTCATTCTCTCTTTGATCTTTGACTTTTTTAGAAGTATGCTCATACATTTCCCAAACCATAAGCTTCTCTGTTATCTTTTCATTATTTATTTCCACCTAAATTTCTTTGTGGTCAGACAATGCAGCATATATGCTGTGCTTCTGAATTTTGTTGGACTTTTTACTGCCTGGAAGACAAGTTTTCATGTATTAAGTGAAAACCATACGGGTGGCATTTTATATGCATTAACTTGACTCCTCCCAATGCTGGTTCCAGATACAAAATAATGTTTATTTAACAGATGAGAAAACTGAGACTCAGAGAAGTTAATTCAGGCTAGTTTAACTCAAGACAGCTTTTCTACTCATAGAATCTCTTACTTTGTCACTTGGAAAATAAGGTACAATAATAACAATAATCATATTATTATATAACTACAGTATTATTCATATGAATAAAATATGAATTTAAGGGTGATCTAGGAATTTCCCCTTCTGATCCTAGTGTTCAGTTCTTCTTTAATTTCTTCAGTCATTCATGATGTCTGTTGAGGCTGCCCTGGGCTGGGCTCAGATCTGTGTCTTGCTCCTGGGAAGTCCAGGTCCTCGTTGGACAGTGAAGACAACTTGGGTTACCTGCCCCTAACAGGACTCACAGCATTGGTGGGAATCAATTGTGCTTTGAGTGAAATAAATAAAAATCTCTTAGAAAACACTTGGAGGAAAATGTTGAACAGATAGAGTTTCTGTTTCTGGGCTGATGATAGTGGTGACGATTCTGCAACCATTGTTGGATCTTTTAGGTCCCTACCCTTTCGAAGTCTCTCCCCTGCTTCCTCTCCCCAGGTGCCTCTGGGACCATACTCAGTTTTCTCCCTAGCAAGTTGCACTCAACCCAACCATCCCCATCACTATGGCTTCCTCACGGATGCTGTCTTCCCCAGACCTGCATCTCTAGCCCCAACCTTGTGTCCACTTTCTGTCTTTACTGCCCTGGGCCTCTCTGCTGAGGATGCCATTTGCCTTTGGCCTTTGGGTGTGAAAGTGGAGAAAGTGCCTGAGCCCGGGGGTGGATGTGGAGGCTGCCTACTCCTACTTTCCCAAGCCGCTTTCACATCCCTGCATGCCTCCTCTGTGCAGCTGCCCTAGCCCCCCCATCCCTTTGCTCTTGTTTCCAAGGTCAGGCAACGTAGGACACTTTCTCCTAGAGCAAGTGTCGCAACTCATCTTCACAAAGCACCTTGCAAGAAAGTCATTCCTACCTCTGCTTTGCATATGAAGAAATCCGGAGATCAGAGGGCTGAAAACTTGCCCAGGGTCTTGGCTAGGGATGTTAGCTCAGGTCCACTTCCAGGTGGGTGTCTTTCCTCCCATTCTGCTGTCTGGGCTGGCTTCAGATTCTATTCCTGCAGCTGCTAAGTGGTGACCACAGGCAAGACAGTGGCCCTCCATGAACCATAGTTCCTTCATCTTTAAACTGGGCGGTTATATCTACCTTCTCTTTTTCATAGGCTTGCTGGATGTTTCAGAGCAACTAGAAAGCTCCTTTTAGAAGCCAACAAACTTTAAAAGGCTGCCTTTTAAAAGGCCCACCTCTGAGCCTCACAGATAATTATCTCTGCCCAAACCGGGGTAAGTCTCTGAGGACCGACCGCCTCTGTGGCAGCTTTTCTGGGCTTGTGGTCTGTGCATGTCTGGGTCCTGGGAAGCAGATAAAGCAGCCTGTGCATTGAGCGGAAGTGGAGAAAGAATGGAGCATTTGGGAAATTGCAAGGACTCTTGTGGCTGGAGGAGGGAGGGTGGGGAAGGGGTGAGAATTGAAGCTAGAGGGGCAGGAAGCCCAGGTTTCACAAGCTGTGCTAAAGACCTTGACTTTTAATTCAAGGACAATGGGAAGACGGTGAAGGTAATTCAGGCAATGATGCTGATGACGACCACAAAAATCACGCTGGGCTAATAGCTAGCGTTTATTACGTGTCTTGGCATTTCTTCATTCACTCATAATGCAAACAATGGCAACTGCAAAGAGGTAGATGTTATTATTTTCTTCTTATAAACGAGGAAGCTAAGGTTTGGAGATGTTAAATAACGTACCCAAGGCCACACAGGAGGTCTGTTAGGACCCAGACTTCAAACCTAGGCTGTCTGATTCCAGGGGTCACTGTCTTAACCATGGCTCTCTCCTCCATGGTCAGAGCTGAAGTGTTACCGTGCTTGCTTTTTCCATTTGTGTTGCAAGGAGGTAATTCTGTGTGGAGGCTGAGAGGAGGAGAGACTAGATGCAGAGAGAAAAATCCGAGGCTCAGATCCAGGCAAAAGAAGGTGGTGGCCTTAATTCAACAGAGCAGCTGTGGAGCTGAGCAAATCTGACAGGTTTTAAGACCCAGGAATGAATAGTACGTTGAATCATTCATTCAGCAGCTATAGACCGAGTGCCTAGGATGTGCCCGGTCCAGAAATGGCCAGGCCTTTGTTGGGGGTCTGTGAGTAAGAAGGAGGGACTTCACCAGATAAGGAGGGCTCTTGGTGAAAGTACAGCCCGCACCACTGCCCAGAACCTTCCAGTAATCTCCCCTCCACCCCTGGTGCTGCGGGAGGCATGGGCCACGTGGAGCAGGGGCCTCCTGCAGTTCCCACCCTGCTGTGATGGACTCCCTTTTGGCAGGGGACCAGGTTTGCCTTGGCTTTGATTCCTCATTAATTACGCTCGAAGGTTAATTCTGTAAGTGCCAGTAATGACCACGAGTTAATGTCTCTCTCTCCTGCCTTACTTCTTCAACTTTTTGTTGCTTTAATGGGCCATCCAAGCTTGCTGGAATGTTTACCAAAGCAGGGTGGTTAGCGATGTAAATAAATGAATTTACCTTGTCAAGAGGATCTGGAGATAGAATTAAGGTGAGAGGAGTAATTTACAGGTGAATAATTACTTGGAAACCTCAGCAGGGAGACTGCCGGGGTTCTCTAATTATTTATCTTCTCCTAATTTTCTCTTTGAACTGCTCTCATGGGGAGGTGTGGGGCTGGCCTTGGGGAGGCGGAGATGTCATTTTGGATTTCCCCTCTTGATTGTGAAATACCTTTTGGGGCTGGGGGTGGGGAGTATGGGGTATGTGTTGGGGGGGTGCAGGGGGCTCGACCTGGATGCAGGGTTGCCAGTCAAGTGCTTTGCCATTTGCAGGGCACACCCACGCCTTCATTCAGATCCTCTTGTGTGTTCTCTGAGGGGGATGGTATTGCGAGCCCTTTGACGGATGGAGAAACTGAGGTTCCTCCAGGTGAACTTAATCCCCACAAGTGCCACGAGGAAGAGGTGGTATACTGTGGTTCAGATGAGGCCCCTGTCCCTGGCCCTCCAGCTGGCCCTCCAACCTCGGGCCACACCAGGAATGCAGTCTGATGCTGCTCTCACCTGTCCAGCCACCTGCTCTGTTGCCCAGGCACCCCTGACTGGCCGGGTCCCTCCCCGTGTTCGAAGCTCTATTGGGAACAACCAGTTCATCTTGCCTATGGGCCGGTGGCCGCACCCCTTCCTTACGCAGCTCATTTTCCATTTTAAGATTTCCTGTTTGAACTAAAGGGCAAAGATCTCGGCAATATCAGCCTGGAGCCGGGCTTCTGTGTGTATAAAGGGGAGCCTCGGCCCCTGTCCTCTGTTTGTCCACTGGCCTTATCGACGGAGCCCAAGTCCCAAGTTCAGAGGTTCCAGTTCCTTCCCGATTTGCTGGGTAAAGTCCGGCCCTTCCGTGCAGGCAGCCGGGGCGGGTGGCCAGCCTGGAGCCAGCAGTCATTTACGGTCGGGCCGTGCTTCCGTCCTGCTTGGAGGCCACTGGCTGCCGGAGACAGGCAGGCGGATAAATGGATGGATATGGGATTCGGGTGCTTTCTTTCTTTCCCCTCCTCCCCTTTGCCCTCTGCTGAGGGCTCACTCAGCAGGGCCCTGCTGGCTTGGGCAGCCGGCCGTCCTTGCAGCATCCTGGGCCCTCGCTCACACACACACATACTCCTGCACAAGCACTCACCCCCAGCCAGCGCCAGGAGCTCCTCCACTTCGTCCTTTCCCAGCAGGAGGCCCTTAACTGATGCCATTTTTATGGGGGATAATAAGAACAGCTTGCTGGTTCCAAGGTCCTTTCATCTCCCTGTCTCATCTGATCTGTGGGACAATCAGGAGTCGTCCAGATAGCTATCGCCTCCATTTCACAGATGCCGGAGCTCAAAATCAATGGCTTCATTCCATCAGATTTCTAATCAACAAGAGGTTCCAGGGAGCTCCTGTCTCCCAGGGGCTGGGGACCAGAGGAAATGGAGACACAGGCCCTCTCCAGTTCTTCAGAAGTCAGTGAACAAAATCAGTGGCTGCGAGGCAGGGTAAAGCATGCCAGATGAAGCATCCTGGGGTGCTGTGAGAGCAGGGAATCGGGGTGTGGAGTAGGGGCTTAGGACATGTTTTCACAGGATTTGTCCAAGATGCCTGTGATGCCCAGCGAGGCCGGAGAAGGGCGTGGCTCTCAATGGTCCTGATGGGACACACCCCACCCACCAGAGTCTGGGTGCAAATGATACACGAGGGTCCTTCTGCATAGACTCCCATAGACTATAAGTCCTTCCACTGGAATGTCAGCACCCCTCCCCAGGCCCCCACCCCAGGAGGAGGGACTTCATCCGTTTTGTGAGCTCTGCTTTATCTCCAGGTCCTGGAGCAGAGCCTGGCCCAAGGCCCTCGATAAATATTTGCTATTGAATGAATAGACACACACACACACACACACACACACACACACACACACACACACGTACACTCGGTGCGTGCCAGCCACTCTCTATCTCAGGACTGTAGAATCTATAAGCTGAAGGACTGTTCTAGAAGATGGCCAGCTGGGAGCAGAGCCGGAGCCCTGGACCTGACTCTGAGTCTCATCTGCTTCCCCCAGAGCCCCTGAGACCAGATGCTGGCATTGCAGCAGCCGAGTCTTGATCCCATGTGTGCCCTCCCACTTTGGGTGAACTTACACTCCCCCCACTGCACAACGAGAAGGTGGCACTGGCTGAGGTCGTGAGAATAGGCAAGTCTGAGAATAGGCAAGTGGCCCTCGGCAGGAATTTCTCCGAGCTGGAGAGACTCCTTCTCTTTCCAGTCTGAGAAGGCTGTCTGGTTGCCCTTGGCCAACCCCTGTGGCCAGAACAATGCCTGGCCTGTGGTCACAGCTGCCGGCTCTCTGGGCTCCTGCCTGCCTCCCCACCAACCTGCCTGCCGCCCGCCGAGATGGGAGGGGGGGGGGTGCAGCCTGCCCACCTGCCCAGGTGGCGCTGGTTCCTCTGGACCTGGCCTCCCCATTCCCTTCACCAGAATGAAGTGTCTGGGACCCAAGGAGCCCGGGCCTGTCCTTGAACTCTAGGGCCTGTGCAGGGGCTGACCCAGGGCTGCCCGGGCTGGCCTGTCCTTTTTCTTTTCTCCACTGGCTGCTGATCTGTAGTGTGGTCTGCAGTAGGGCTTCTCTTGAGCCTCAGAGGCTGCAGCCTTGAGCTGCCATGAGACCCTCAGCCTGCAGCCAGGCTCCTCCCTGGGGGGGCGGCACCCATGGCAGGAAAAGACGCTCCGTCTTCCCCGTCCGCCAGCCCCTCCCACTTTGAGCCTTTCCCAGTGTCATTGATTTCCCATCTCTGCCATTTTTCTCCCGCTTTCCCATAAGGTTCCACTTTTCTGTTCCCTGCCCCTGGGGGAGAGGATCCGGTACCGTGGAACTTGAAGTTGGAAAGAACAGGGGGCCTTTCAGTCCCCAGCCCTGCTTCAATCCAGCAGTGAGACTTGAGCCTTAAGTTTTTCGTCTAGGAAATGATGATTTCTTCCCAGGCTCTTGTCATGAAGATTCTGTGAGATAACGGTGTAAGCCTGCAGGCAGGTAACAGCAGTGAAAAATACCAGAGCGTTAGCTCTGTGCTAGCTGTGTTCTGATCATTCTGTGGTTCTAGAAGGCAGGTACTGCTTACTCCCATTTTACGGGTAGGTTAAGTCGTGGCCCAAGGTCAGATGGGTCATAGGGGCCAGAGCCGGCACCATGAATCTAGTGGCCTGGCTCTTACTCAGTGGCCACTGCCTTGGGGAGATGCACCCTTGCTGAGTGCTGGTCGGGTTCAGGGGCTGCCGGCTAATTTGGGTGCTGCTGTTGATGACGGCTGTTGATGAGACTTTCCTTGGGCCACCTTGGGGACTTTATCCACCCCCTTGTTCTCCCTTCCCTGCCCTCCCACACATCTTCCCACACATCTTGGCCTGAGACTTGGCTCTGTTTTCTCTTTCTACACCCAGGGCTGGAGACTGAGCCCCTTAGGTCAAAATTTTGTTATGTAGTACCTGTCCGTCTTTGGAGTCTGCCATTTAAAAGGAGGCCAGAGGAGTCCCTTGCTGGCCCAGTGGTTAAGGATCTGGCATTGTCACTGCTGGGACTTGGGTCACTGCCATGGGCGTGGCCAAAAATAAATAAATAAATAGGTGAAATAAATTAGGAGTTCCCTGGTGGCTCAGTGGGTTAAGGATCTGACGTTGGCACTGCTGTGGCTTTGGTTACAGCTGTGGTGTGGGTTCGATATCTGGCCTGGAAACTTCTGCATGCCACAAGTGCAGCCTAAAAATTAAAAATCAAAAGAGGCCAGAGTTTGGCTTCTGAGTGATTCAATTCAACAGACCTTAACAAGGCAGGCCAGAGGCTGTCCCCACAAAGCTTACAGCTCAGGGGCTTTACTAGAAGATACTGCCCAGGCTAGAGCCTGCCGGGAGCTATGGAGTGTCAGCCCTTAGGTCTCAGAGGCCAGGCTGGAAAGGAAATGAGAAACCAGGTTCGTTTATTTATTTATTTATTACTTTTTCTATAATGATTTTTTTTTCCATTATAGCTGATTCACAGTGTCCTGTCAATTTTCTACTGCACAGTAAGGTAACCCAGTCACATACATGTATACATCCTTTTTTCTCACATTATCATGCTCCATCACAAGTGACCAGACGTAGTCCCCAGTGCCATAAGGCAGGATCGCATTGCTTAACCATTCCAAAGGCAGTAGTTTGCATCTATTAACCCCAAATTCCCAGTCCCTCCCCCTCCCTCTTGGCAACCACAAGTCTGAGACACCAGGTTCAGAGACAGGAAAAGGCTGTGCCCATTTCACAGATAAGAAAGGTTGAGGGTTGGGACTGAGCCCAGCGCTTCTGATTCCTGACTGGGTACTTCCTCTGAGTCTTTTCTCGCGTTTATATTTTAAGAGTTCAGGAGCGAGGAGGAGCCCTCGATGGCCCAGAGTATTTATAAATCCCACATTTGAGAATGGAGGCCCTCGAAGGAGGCCCATTGTTTATTCCAAGGAAGAACCTGGGGCAAGATGAGGATGTGGAGATAAGTGACTTGCCCAGGGGCACAGGGCCTGTTCTGGGAGGGCAGGTCACCTCTCCCGGGCCAGTGGGAGGGTCCTTCCAGGCACGGGGATTGAGAGAACAAACTGGAGGCTGCAGAATGAGAAGCATTCCTTCTGGGAACCTAGAGCCTCATGTTCCACTGGGATGTTGCTGAGGGGTCTGCAGTGTCTGGACTCATAGGTCCCAGCTGCACAAAGACACTCTCCAGGGACCACACTACCCCAGACTAGAGTGGGTGGGTTCAGGCTCTGCCAGCCATTCCCATATCCTTGCATGAGGGATCAGAGTACGGGGGGGTCCTGGGGGCAGGGAGAGAGGATCCCTTTTTTTTTTTTTTTGTCTTTTTGGGGTCACACCCGAGGCATATGGAGGTTCCCAGGCTAAGGTTCGAATTGGAGCTGTAGTCACCACAGCCACAGCAATGCCAGATCCTTAACTCACTGAGCAAGGCTAGGGATCGAACCCGCATCCTCATGGATACTAACCAGGTTCATTAACTGCTGAGCCACGATGGGAGCTCCGAGAGACCATCTTTATATTTTCTTTCCCCCACCAGTTAGTTCTTCCACCAGTCCTGTAACATGGTGCTGCTCTTAATATTCCTAACAAGGGCTGCCCAGTTTTTCTCTTTTGACTTGAGAGAGGGAAAGGAAAGCGGGGGGAGGGGCAAGGGGCAAGAAAGAGGAACTTCAGGAGTTCCCGTCATGGCTCAGTGGTTAACAAATCCGACTAGGAACCATGAGGTTGTGGGTTCGATCCCTGGCCTTGCTCAGTGGGTTAAGGATCTGGTGTTGCCGTGAGCTGTGGTGTAAGTTGCAGACACGGCTTAGATCTGGTGATGCAGTGGCTGTGGTGTAGGCCGGCGGCTACAGCTCCTGTTAGACCCCTAGCCTGGGAACCTCCACATGCCGCGGGTGCGGCCCTAGACAAGGCAAAAAGACAAAAAAAAGAAAGAAAGAGGAACTTCAATTCTAAGGCACTATCTGTTGTCTGACACGTTCTCCGTTCATTACCAGCTCTTACGGACACGAATTCATTGTGCACGTCTATGGCAGCTGCACCTGGGCTTCAGAAATGACCAAATGTGAAAAAAAAAAAGGTGTGTTTTAGGATCAAGGAAATACGATATTTGCTTAGAAATGAAAATTGATTGCCTTTAACTTCCGATAAGATAATTATGCTCCTCTGAGTCATTGTCATGCATTTGTGTTCATCAACCTCCCTCATTAAGTAGTAAGGGTACTTATTTTATCTTAATTCATTTTTTATAGGGCTGTGAATTCCTGTATTTATCTACTTTTGTTTTCCTGTGTAGACACAAGGCTGCCTGGCCTCCCAGAGGTTAGATAACTTATTATCTAGCAACTATTTCCCTGGAACCCAACCTAGGGCTGAAGTGGGCTCTAATTTTTCTTCTTATTGCCTGACTGCAACCTTGGGTAGATTCATTCACAGCTCTGCCTCAGTTTTTTTTGTCTGCACAGTGAAGTTAATATGTTACATCTCTCGGAGTTCCCGTTGTGGAGCAGCGGAAACAAATCCGACTAGTATCCACGAGGATGCGGGTTCAGTCCCTGGCCTCGCTCAGTGGGTTAAGGATCCGGCGTTGCCATGAGCTGTGGTGTAGACCGGCAGCTGGAGCTCCCATTTGACCCCTCGCCTGGGAACTTCCATATGCTGTAGGTGCGGTGCTAAAAAAGAAAAAAATGCAAAAAAAAAAAAAAAAAGGTTACATCTCTCGTGCAGGTGTTGCAAGGATGCCATGAGGTGCCAGTGTACTACCCCCATGAAGCAGGAGCTGGTATTGTCTTAAGCTTCAGCGTGGTCTTAGCCATTCCTCCATACTGTTCTAGGTAACCATCAATAGCCCTGTTATCATGAGCTGGTGTTGGCTCATTGTGTGATCTCTTGGGGAGGGGCGGGGAGGAAGGAACCAGTTCAGATGGAGCCTCTGAGATCTCACTGCCTGGATTCAAAAACAGCTTGAGAACATCGGAGCTGTATGACCTTGAACATGCAGTCGTGGAATTTTAAAGCCTCAGTTTTCTCATCTGGGAAATGGGGCTAATCATGATATCTACCTCATGGAGTTGGTTGTGTGGATTCCATGAGAATGTTAATGCATGTATAAAGTTAACACAGTACGTAAGAGTTTTGATTATGGTTGTTTTCAAATAGAAAATGCACCTGCCCCTGTGCTAGATGCTTGCCATGTGGCTCTGATCTTTGTAAGGTCGGTGTCATTTGCTTCATGTTACAGATGGAGAAACAGTCTGGGAATGGTTAGAAAGTTGATCTTGGCAGGTGTTGGAAGTGAGATTAGGCTCTTTCTGTGTCCCTCTGCTGCTCTTCTGACTCCCCAGGGAAAATGCAGCTCTCCTTGTGACTGAGTGTGGTACCTTCTCATTCATTACCAAGCTGGGGTCCGAGGATCCTTTGAAAGTTTCTCTTTGATGGTTTCCTTCTGGCTCAGGGTTGACTTGAGAGCCATGGCCACTGACAGGGCCAAGCCGACTGGATCCCCAGCCCACCTCCTGGGAGCCCTTCCCATTCCTCCCCTAGGCCGCTGTGGCCTCCATCTAGCTCGGAGGTGTTGTCGGGCTCCAGCTGCCCTGAAGCTGATGCCAGAAAGTTCCTTGGAAAGCTCTGGTTACCTCTTCTGGTCTCTTCCGTGGGGGGGAATCCTGGGACCAGATGGGAACTTCAGGGACTGCTGGAGAGTTCCACAGGACAGTTTTCCAGCATTGCCTATCTCTCCCAGAACGCACCTCACCTGGAAGTCTGAAAAAAGTCTCTTTCAACAGCAGAACCTGCTTTAAGCTCCAGGAGTGTAGGTGTGATAGGCTAGGTACCATTTCTCAGACACTGAGATGCTTTATGTACACTAGCTGCATCGATTCTCACAAAATACCCACTATGCAGGCATTATTATCCAATTTGGTAGTTGTGAGTTGTATGATGGTAGAGACCACAGGCTCTGGAGCCAGACTTCTTGGGCTTAAATCTAGGCTCTTTCATCATCCAGCTGAATGGACACTTGATTTCAGCTATCTGAGTCTCAGTTTACTCCTCTGTAAAATGGTAATAACGGAGGTGTCAAACGTCATGGGTGATGATGAGGATTCGATTGGATATTGGATGATGCTTTATGAATACTATCAGAAGACCGATGCTCCTGGAGGAAAATGATTAGAAGGGAAGCTTGGAGGCCAGATTTCTCCAGTAAAAATCTAAGTGCCCACTGAGCAGGGCATTGTCTGTCTTATTCATTGCTGTGGACCCAGCACTTAGAACAGGGCTTGGCACTAAGTACATACACAGTGGTTTCTTTCTTTCTTTCTTTCTTTCTTTCTTTTTTGGTCTTTTTGCCTTTATAGAACCACACCCGCGACATATGGAGATTCCCAGGCTAGGGGTCTAACAGGAGCTGTAGCTGCCGGCCTTCGCCACAGCCACAGCAACGCAGGATCCGAGCCGCGTCTGCAACCTGTGCCACAGCTCACGGCAACGCCGGATCCTTAACCCACTGAGCAAGGCCAGGGATCGAACCCGTAACCTCATGGTTCTTAGTCGGATTTGTTAACCACTGAGCCATGAAGGGAACTCCAGTGGTTTCTTAATAAAAATATGGTAGCTAAGAATCTGACCCAGAATGCAAGCAGGAACTGGTATTCCACAGTATTTTTTTTAATGTAAAATCTTTATTAAGTCATCATTCATATATCACACACTTCAGTGGTTTTTAGTATATTGACAATCCAGTGGTTTTTAGTATATTCACAGAGTTGCACATTTTATTTTATTTTTTTGTTCATGCCCAGGGCGTATGGAGATTCCCAGGACAGGGATCAAACCTGTGCCACAGCAGTGACCTGAGGCACAGCAGTGACAGTGCTGGATCCTTAAGCCTCTGCACCACATGGAAGTTCCCTGGCTAGGGGATGAATCCGAGCTGCAGCTGCTGGCCTACGCCACAACCATGCCAGATCCAAGCCACATCTGTGAGCCTGCGGCAATGTCAGATCTTTAACCCATTGAACGAGGCCAGGGATCAAACTTGCATCGTCACAGACATTATGTCAAGTTTTTACCCCTTAGCCACAGTGGGAACTCCTGCTACAGGATCCTTAACCCTCTGCACCACAAGGGAACTCAGGGA
The DNA here is from genome assembly GCA_004024745.2 of Catagonus wagneri. Classification (NCBI taxonomy): domain Eukaryota; kingdom Metazoa; phylum Chordata; class Mammalia; order Artiodactyla; family Tayassuidae; genus Catagonus; species Catagonus wagneri. The sequence continues at coordinate 24,963,428 of PVHT021183634.1, read as the reverse complement.
GTTGTACATTTTAGTTAGTCTTCTCAAAAGGATACCCTGTGCCCATTAGCAGCCACTCCCCTTTTCCCTGTTCCCCAGCCCCTGGCAACCCTAATCTATGTTTTGTCTCTATGGATTCAAGTCTTCTGGGCATTTCACATAAACTGAATCATGGCATATGCAGGGTGTTTTTGGTGACTGGCTTCTTGCACTTAGTGTGATGTTTTCAGGCTTCATCCCAGTTGTATCAGTACTCTATTTCTTTTTAGTGCTGAGTAATATTCCACTCAGTGGATATACTGCATTTTGTTTACCCTTTCATCAGTCGATGGACATGTGACTTGTTTCCACCTTTTGGCTATTGTGAATAATGCTGCTGTGAATGTCGTGTGCAAGTTTCTGTGTGGACCTATGCTTCAGTTCTCATGGGTATAGATCCTGCTTTAAAAAAATTTTTTTTCTTTGTCTTTTGTCATTTTTTAGGGCCTTACCTGTGGCATGTGGAGGTTCCCAGGCTAGGGGTCGAATCAGAGCTGTAGCTGCTGGCCTACGCCACAGCCACAGCAACGCGGCATCTGAGCCACGTCTGCAATCTACACCACAGGTCATGGCAATACTGGATCCTTAACCCACTGAGCAAGGCCAGGGATCGAACCCTCAACCTCACGGTTCCTAGTCGGATTCATTTCTGCTGCACCACGACGGGTACTCCCTGCTTCAAAATTAAAAAAAAAAATTTTTACAGATTAAAAGTTTATTTTTAAATTTAAAAACATTTTTAAGTCATGTAATCTCTTAAAAAATTGTTATTCTGGGGAAGTTCCTGTCATGGTGCAGCAGTTAACGAATCCAACTAGGAACCATGAGGTTGCTGGTTCGATCCCTGGCCTTGCTCAGTGGGTTAAGGATCTGGCATTGCCGTGAGCTGTGGTGTAGGTCACAGACACGGCTCAGATCCCACATTGCTGTGGCTGTGGCGAAGGCCGGCGGCTACAGCTCCGATTAGATCCCCTAGCCTGGGAACCTCCACATGCCGCGGGTGCGGCCCTAAAAAGCAAAAAACAAATGTTATTCTGGCTTTGACTCTGGCCTCGGGAGGAGCCTCTGTGCCTTCCCTCCTTTCTGCCGTTCCCTGTTCCCTCCGAGGACACCCAGGACGCCAAGAATGCTGGGGCTGGGGGAGCCAAAGCCCTGCCTGCAAGTGGCCAGGCAGGCCTGCCATCCTCTGTCATCACCTTTGGTAGCACCTCACCTTTCGTCTTAATAGAGAACAAAGATCGAAATGCCTCGTCCCCAGACAAAAACAGACACAGCGCTTTAATGATTAACATCATAACGCTGTTATTGGCCTGCTTCGGCCTCCTGCTGTCATTGGGCTGCACGCCCTGCTGTCGTTCCCTCAAGGAGCTTGCCCCACAGTGAAGACTAATCTCAACAAGATCCAGTACCCCCTTCTGCCCCCTTCTGCCTTTGAGAGCCTGCCTGGATGTTCCAGGCAGTTCTAGAACTACCCCCCAGAACCCAGGATCACTTTTTACCTGCCCGCAGGTGCTCTGCTGGGCACTTTTTGTCTGTTACCTCGTTTATTTGTTTGTTTACTTATTTATTTTGACTGTGCTCACCCATGGCATTCTGAAATTCAAGGGCCAGGGACTGAACCAGCACCACAGCAGCGACCCAAGTCACAGCAGTGGCAACGCCAGATCCTTAATCCACTGAGCACGCTAGGGAGCTCCTGTTGCCTTGTTTTTATCTCTCAGCCACCCAGCAAAGCAGCTGCCACTATCTCCATTTTACAGATGGGCACACTGAATCCAAGCCTTAATCCCTTATCCTCAAATCCTCTTTCAAGGAATTTAAAGATCCTGAAAAGAAATACCCAGAAATAGAGATGCTGCAGCAAAGCCAGCAGTTTGCCTACTTCTTCTTTGGGGGGGCTAATTTTCCTTTTTTTTTTTAACCTTTCCTCATAGACTCTTCCTACCTCTTAATTCCTCCTTTTCTTTTCCCTTCCCCCACATTATCTTAGGTGATCTCAAGTGGATGCAGAGGCTCTTAACATTGTCAAGTAGAATAGCAGGGTTTGCTGTCCAGCCTTTCATTCAGGTGCTGACTTTGGTGTTCATTCAGTCATTCACTTCCAGCTCCTTTATTGGGCTCCTCTTCATCCAGCACCAGGCGCCATGCCACACACCAGGGATATACAGGTTATAGTCCCTGTCTTTAGAATCCTCATTGTCTAGTGGAGGGGGCAGAGTCCCAAGCGAGCAGCTTCTAGTTAACACAGAGTGTTCCTGTAGGCGGGTTCACATTGCCCTGTGAGAACACAAGGAATGAAAACTGACCTAGAGAAATCATGGAAGGCATCCCCGAGAGGGTGTCATCAGAGTTGGGAACTGAAGGATGAATAGGAGTTCAATGATTTTTCATTTATTTCCGAACAGACCGAGTTAGTTGTGTTGACCTGTCTGCTTAGAGTCTCCTTCACAAAAGCATATACCTGGCCTTTCCTGGAAATGGCTGTTGAGACCAGAGAGACTAACTTTGAACCCCAGGAAACTGATTCTCAGGTAGGCAAGTGACCACTGACTAGTGGCCTGGCTTACAAAGATGTGCTTAGCCAACCAGATTCCTTTTCTTGGAAGTGAGACTTGGGAACAGAGATGGATCTAGTTGGCGCTGGTGCTGCATTTGCAAAGTTGCAAGGCAGAGTCGAGGTTGCGAGGCCATGCTGACTATGGGTGAGTTAAGATATAGTATGGAGTTCCCATTATGGCTAAGCGGAAATGAATCCAACTAAGAACCGTGAGGTCGTGGGTTCGATCCCTGGCCTCGCTCAGTGGGTTAAGGATCCAGCGTTGCAGTGAGCTGTGGTGTAGGTTGCAGACGCGGCTCGGATCCTGTGTTGCTGTGGCTGTGGCGTAGGCCAGCAGTTGTAGCTTCGATTGGATCCCTAGCCTGGGAACCTCCACATGCTGCGGGTACAGCCCTAAAACGACGAAAGCCAAAAAAAAAAAAAAAATATGGTAGCAGGAAAGCAACAGGTAAGCAGAGGAATACAGGAGAAAAAGATTGGGGCAGACAGGTAGAAAGAAGCTGAGATACAGCAAGTGTGAGAGTCTGGTGATTTCCGAGAGACAGCCAGCAAGAGGTGCCTGGGTGGCAATCCTTTTTCCTGTCCCCAGTGTGGGGCTCTACTTCCTCTCTTGTCTTGGGGTGTCTTTGGGAGACCTCTGATGAGCCCCACTGTACATTCCCCCTTTAAACTGAGCTTGAGTAACGGAAAAGAATCTGAAAAAGAATATGTATATGTGCATAACTGAATCACTTTGCTGTACACCTGAAACACTGTAAATCAACTATACTTCAATAAAAAAAGCTAAGAGAAAAAATATTAAAAGTCTAAGAGAAAAGTCATAATTATTACCATAGATGCTGAAAAATCCTTCAATAAAAATCAGCATCCACTAAAGATAAAAATAAGAAAATAGGAAGGAACTGAGAGTTCCCCCCACCCTTTTGGAGTAAAGCAGGCTTTTATGTTCAAAAGGTTATTTGTGAGTTGCAAAATATTTTCCCCTGTATTTCCCTGTATTTTTCCCTGCTGCCATCAGACAGACAGAAAGCAAAAGGATGTTTTCTTCTTGCATCTGTAGTGGACACCTGAGTAGCAGACAATAACAGAATTGAGAGTTTTTAACAAGAGTGTGTGTGTGTGTGTGTATATATATATACACACACACACACATTTCATTTTATGTATAAATAAAAAATATGTATCAACACGGGTTTGAATTGCACAAGTCCATTTGTATGTGAATTTTTTCAATAAATATAGTATCTATAAAAATAAAAAATAAAGGGAGTTCCCTTCGTGGCTCAGTGGTTAACGAATCCAACTAAGAACCATGAGGTTGTGGGTTCGATCCCTGGCCTTGCTCAGTGGGTTAAGGATCCGGCGTTGCCGTGAGCTGTGGTGTAGGTTGCAGACGCGGCTCAGATCCCATGTTGCTATGGCTGTGGTGTAGGCTGGCGGCTACAGCTCCTGTTAGACCCCTAGCCTGGGAACCTCCATATGCCGCGGGTGCGGCTCTAGATAAAGACAAAAAGACAAAAAAAAATAAAAAATAAAAAATAAAAATACAATGAGTTTGAATGCCTCTTGGTTCTTGAAACCCAGGGTGCTGATATAACAGTAATCTATTCTAAAAATATTTTTAGGAGTTCCCGTTGTGGCTCAGTGGTAATGAACCTGACTAGTATCCATGAGGATACAGGTTCGATTCCTGGCCTTGCTCAGTGGGTTAAGGATCCTGCGTAGCTGTGGGTGTTGTATAGGCCAACAGCTGCAGCTCTGATTCGACCCCTAGCCTGGGAACTTCCATAGGCCACAGGTGCGGCCCTAAAAAGACAAAAAATTAAAAAATGCTTTCAGGCAGAGCAGAACTTTTCCAGTTGGGGGAGGGGAAGAGGTCGTGGTAGAACATTCTAGAAAGGGCCAAACTCTGAGGAGGTGGGTTAGTTAGTCCGGTTGGGCCCAAAGGCAGTGATGGGGCTGGTGACTTCTGGAGTCACACTGGAAGGATTTTAGAGAGTACTTTCTGATGTGTGGGAGTGAAGTTGCAGTAACAATTAGTAAATCCATGTGTAGTCAGGATGCAAAAGACTGGCCTTTGTCAAGAATGAAGCCATCCATTTCCCCTTAATTCCTGGCCTCCCTTCACAGATCTCCCTTGAGGTATCTTATCTCAGCTGAACTTTTGGCAAAGGCAGAGCTGGAGGAAATGCTTTTTTTTTTTTTAATAAGCCTCCACCTTTTTACAGCCCCTCTTGCCAACACTCTTCTGTTATCAGGAGCCGAGAGATTTCATAGTTCTCCTCATCTGTCATTGAACTAGCGAGTTTTCCGTTCTTGCCTCTTACCCACGCTGTTGACCTTGGGGAGCTGACTCAGTCTCTGAATCACATTCTTTTCACCTGTAAAATGGGAGTAATTATACCTACCCAGTGAAGGCTGGGGTGGTGCTTTTCTGACACTGGTGAAGAATTAGGGTTTAAAAAATTTTATTAATTTAGCTTCATTAATTTTTTCTTTTTTTTAATCCATCAGGGACCAATACTAGAATGCAGCTTGTGCCGGTTGCAACCTGTGTCCAATAGACCTGTTCCCTGAGAGTCCGCTAATTATGTGCTTGAAAGTCACAGCCAGGTCAAAGCATTATAAACTTTTCTAACCACTCACTTTCATTTCTGTATTTATTGTGACCTGGAAACAAATAGTTTGTGGCCCAGCCTGGGTCCATGGACCATAATTTGAGTGACAGTGGCATAGGGGATCTTAGAAAATCCACTGGTGATGACCCACACCCAGGGCTTTGGGAATGGAGGGTGCCTTGTCTGGCACTTAGGTGGGATCTGTGATTATGCAGTCATAACGTGACGCCATTCTGCGGTTTCCTGAACATAACTCTTTCAGCTTTTCTGGCAACCTGACTTCTGCTGTGTGTCTTTTTTTTTTTTTTTTGGCCTTTATCTAGAGCCGCACCTGTGGCATATGGAGGTTCCCAGGCTTGGGGTCTAACAGGAGCTGTAGCTGCCGGCCTTCGCCACAACCACAGCAACGCGGGATCCGAACCGCGTCTGCAACCTACACCACAGCTCACCGCAACGCCGGATCCTTAACCCACTGAGCAAGGCCAGGGATCGAACCCGCAACTTCATGGTTCTTAGTCAGATTCGTTAACCACTGAGCCACGACGGGAACTCCCCTGGTTGTATCTCTTTCTTAACTGTTGGCTGCTTAGTGCTCCATTGAGCGCTGGAAGGTAACAGGTCTGTGCTCAGAGGCGGCTTGGCGCTGCCACTTTGTAGCTGTGGGATACTGGCACATTGTTTAATCACATCTCAGCTTCCTCATTTATGACAAAGTGCTAGTGATACTCGGCCGGCAGTTACGTGAGAATGACACGATCTGGTGTGTGAAAAATACAAATGCCTTGTGTCCATTAGGTACCCAATACAGTGGCTTTCTTTGCCCTTGTACCCTGATTGTATTTTTTCCCATTGTATCCTTCGAGATGGGGAAGCTTCAGGAAGTGGCGTAGACAGGAAAATAACGAGTGGTGGCAGCCGTAAATTTGTGTCATAAATCAGCAATCCCACACGCTTTGTTGAGGCCCCTAGAGGAGCCAGAAGCCAACACCAGGGGTGATCCAAGCACCTAAGCCCTTCCTTTCCATAGTCTCCCTGCCTGAAGGGACCCCTGGAGCCCGGACAGCATCGAATTAGAAAGGTCTCTGTTAGTGGGGAACATTTTGTATAGGTCCTGTTAGTTGCCTGGACTTTGCTTACTTCCCCTTTCTTCTCTAATAAAACCCCAGTGTGGTTCTGGAAGGTCTCTATTTCTAGTGAATTGTCATTAATTTAATTACAGCAATCTCATTTTCCCTCTCCAGCAGTGGGTTTTAGGGCAGGTGTATGGCCTAAGAGATCGATGTAAAGGGGGAGCTGATGGGAGGCATCTGGAAAAGGTTTCTTTTTTTTCCTTTTTTTTTGTCTTTTTAGGGCTGTACCCATGGCATATGGAGGTTCCCAGGCTAGGGATTGAATTGGAGCTGTAGCTGCCGGCCAACGCCAGAGCCACAGCGACGCGGGATCCAAGCTGTATATGAGACCTACACCGAAGCTCACGTCAACGCCGGATCCTTAACCCACGGAGCAGGGCCAGGGATTGAACCTGCGTCTTCATGGATGCCAGTCAGATTTGTTTCCCCTGAGCCACGACGGGAACTCCCTGGAAAAGTTTTCTTGAAGTCTTCAAAATGGGAAAACGGGAGATTCAGTCTCTTTTCTGCCTCTGGATGTTTTCTTGTTCAGGTGTGATGCCTGGAATTGTGGCAGCCCTCTTGTGACCACAAGAGGACTCAGTCTGGGAACAATGTTGAAATACTGAGACGTGGAAGAATTCTGAGTCCTTGATGAAGTTATCAAATTAACCCTGAACTCACCCTATGGTTTCCTGTAATGCTGAAGGCAGAGTGATGTTTGAGGATTCCTGAGCACAGACTCTGCTTTCTTCCTGCAGATGAAGAAATGGACTCACTCACGATGGGTTTGAATACTCCCTTAAACAGGAGGCAGAGACAGTAGGATAAATTCTTCTGGTCAAGTGACAAAAGCCAGTAAAGAAAGGGCGGTGGCATAGCCCTTAAGTGTCATCAGAAGTTTAGGAGAGGCCTCAGGAAGACGTGTGCTCTGACCTACGCCTGCCCTGGATGATCACTCTGAGTTCTGTAGGATTCTCTACCTTTAGCTGAAACTGAGGATTTACTTAAATGGGCACTTACGTGTACAACTATGCATGGGTGAGAGGGGCCTCTTCTCTAACTTACCTGAAACCCCTGTAGATGTTGTGTTTGAGATCGTGCTTTTCCTAATTCTTTTTTTTTTTTTGTCTTTTTGCCTTATCTAGAGCCACACTCACGGCATATGGAGGTTCCCAGGCTAGGGGTCTAACAGGAGCTGTAACTTCCGGCCTTCACCACAGCCACAGCAATGTGGGATCCGAGCCTCGTCTGCAACCTGCACCACAGCTCACAGCAACGCCGGATCCTTAACCCACTGAGCAAGGCCAGGGATTGAACCTGTAACCTCATGGTTCCTAGTTGGATTCGTTAACCACTGAGCCACTGAACTCCACTTTTCCTAATTCTTTAAGCCACTTTATTCTTTGCTATTGAGAATACCCTAATATTATATTAATTTTATATAATATTAATTATATTAATATGTTCTTTAAACCGTGAGTTCTTAGCCAGTGGATGTAGGGGCAACCATAGGATTAGGGTCAAAGGAAAGGATGTGCTTTTAATTTTGGCCATGCTTGCAGCACAGGGATGTTCCCAGGCTAGGGATAAAAACCGAGCCACAGCTGTGACCGACACTGGATCCTTAACCCACTGTGCCACAGTGGGAACTCCCAAGACTGTGATTTTTAAATTCAGCATTACATTTTCACAGTGAATTCCAGAGATAACCAGGCTTCTGTTTGAAAATGGTCCAGTACACCTACTCATTCATTCATTCATGCATTGAAACCTGATGCCTTCTTCCCATATGTCAGCCCCTGGGAGCACGATGGGGATGGGGACCCGCCTGTGAGGAATCATGTTCTTTTTTTTTTTTCACTTATTAGGGCCACACCCGCAGCATATGGAGGTTCCCAGGCTAGGGTTCAAATCAGAGCTACAGATGCCGGCCTACAACACAGCCGCAGCAATGCCAGATCCGAGTCGCATCTGAGACCTACACCACAGCTCACGGCAATGTGGGATCCTTAACCCACTGAGCGAGGCTGGGATCGAACCCTCAACCTCAAGGTTTCTAGCCGGGTTCGTCTCCCCTGCACCATGAGGGGAACTCCCACATGTGTCTCTTCTGAGATGTATGTATCAGGGAGGGAGAGATTTATTTCAATGGTTGTTAGAAAATCTAGGTTTGTATGGCACTGCTTTCCATAAATGTGTCCACTGAATTGGCCAGCAGAAGCATCCCAGTGGGAAATGTAACAGCCACATCTTTTCTTTACATAGTTAAAAAAAAAAAAAGAAATTCATTGGAATTCCTGTCATGGCTCAGTGTTTAACGAACCCGACTAGTATCCATGAGGATGAGGGTTCGATCCCTGGCCTCGCTCAGTGGGTTAAGGATCCGGCGTTGCTGTGAGCTGTGGTGTAGGTCGAAGATGCGGCTCAGATCTGGCATTGCTGTGGCTGTGGTGAAGGCTAGTGACTACAGCTCCAATTCGAACCCTAGCCTGGGAATCTCCATATGCCGGGGGTGCGGCCCTAAAAGGACAACAACAACAACAAAAAGTTCACCTTGAGCTAGAAACTACTTAGCCATACATGATATATCTGCGTCTCAGTCTCATTTACGTAGAGTGGCTTTTGGTACTCAGCTGGGCATCTGTTCAGCTTTCTGACCCACCCTAGCAGCGGGGGGCGTGGAGGGGCGGATAATATTCAATTCTTCTGGACGTGTTCCAATGTTCTTTAACTGGCTCCTGCCTCCTTATCTGCAAAGCATTGTAGAAGATAACAAATGAATCTAATCTTCAGGAAAATGTCTTTGTAGGTGGACAGGGATAATCGTATCAAGCCTTGAAGTCTCTGTGCTTGAGATCAAGCCCTGGGAGAAATGAAGATGTGACTTGAGGGAATCAATCTGTTCTTATGTAATGAGCTAGCCACTAGCAGTCCTGCAGTGGTGTAATTCCCAGGACATGGGTCTTTGTTTCCAGCTCTCCGGAGTTTGTGTTTTTGCTTCTCATTAGGATCTGGTCCTTCTTTCTTATCCCTTACCTCCATCCCTGCATGACAAGACTCAGAAAATGGTTGAAGAGGAGTCCCCGTTGTGGCTCAGCGGTAACGAACCCGACTAAGATCCATGAGGATGCTGGTTCAATCCCTGGCCTTGATCGGTCAGTGGGTTAAGGATCCAGTGTTGCTGTGAGCGGTGGTATAGGTCACAGACATGGCTCAGATTTGGCATTGCTGTGGCTGTGGCTGTGGCTATGGCTGTGGCCAGCAGCTACAGCTCCAATTAGACCCCTAGCCTGGGAACTTCCATATGCTGCAGGTGCGGCCCTAAAAAGCATAAAAAGAAAAAAAAGAGAAAAAGTAGTCGAAGAGCCTTTGGGGCGTAGGTGGAGACATGATGTTCATTCTGCTTTCCTTCAAGCTCAGGGAAGGAGAACCAGCTAGGTAGAGAGACGGCATGAGGCCTGTTCGGGCTCACTGCAGGGGCACCCCTGGGTGGGGTGCAGTGGAAGGCAGACTTGACTCGACCCTGCTAGGCAGAGCCGGGGCTGGTTGCCAGGAGCAAGGCTTCTTGGTCGGTGCAGAGCACATGCTCTAGACCCCTAGACAATTGCTTACTCTCTTCTTTGTACCTTTTCCTGTATTGTTTCCACCAAGTAATGAATCATTGATTATATTTCCGTTCAGTAGCACTCAGGTTGGGCTCATTGATGCGGAAATAAATCAGATGCTAGTCTGCACAGAACTCATGAACTAGTGGGGGAGACTGACAGCCAGGCATCCCATAAAAGTTCAGTATTTGGCATTCTCACCATGGCACAGTGGTTTAAGAATCCTACTGCAGTTGAGGCAGAGCTGCGGGTTCAATCTCCAGCCCAGCACAGTGGGTTTAAAGAGCCAGCATTGCTGCAGCTGCAGTGCAGCTGCAGCTCGAATTCCATCCATCCCTGGCCTGGGAACTACTATATGTCGTGGGTGTGGCCATAAAAAAAAGAAAACAACCCTTAGTATCTAAGTGTCTCCCGAATATGATACACAGTTGCTGAGGGAGCACAGGGACGGGGCCCCCAGCCCAGCCATGAGAGGTCGTGATGATTTGGGGGAGCAGCTAGGGGTTCGGGGTGACTGGAGCTTGTGTTCGAGTGCTAAGGGTAGCAGGAGGCGAGCCTGGGAGGGAGGCTCAGGTTGTACTGTGGAGCCCCTCGCAGGGGTGTGCAGAGGATGGATTTCATCCTCTAAATGAGAAGAATCCACAAGCTGGGTTTATGCCCACGGTCAAGTCCCTCCCTCCCCTCCCCTCCTTTCCTTTGTTCTTTCATTTTTATAACTTCCGCACTGGCTTCTTTCTGATAGCCTCTCTCTAGTCTGTACTCTTCCCACTAACGGTGCTAATAGCTGTCACTTTGTGAATACCTACTACGTCCAGGACTTGTGCTAAGCATCGTCCTCAAACCTTATTTAATTCTCACAATAGCCTCCTCAGGACACAGCCTCAGGGAGTTTAAATGACTTGCCTAAAGTCATACAGCTAGAAAGATTTGAAATCTGTTCCTCTAATGACGGGGATAAGTCCAGGGCCTGCTCTAAGGTGCCTAGGAGGAGAATAGGAAAAGCTGTAGACGGTGAGTTCCCTGGCGGCCTAGCAAGTTAAAGTTCTGGTGTTGTCACTGTCGTGGCATGAGTTTGGTCCCTGGCCCGGGAACTTCCACACGCCGTGGGTGTGGCAATAGGCAACTGAAAGCGACACTGAGAGGATTCATCATTGAAACTCGTGATGGATCAACTTGCTGTCTGATTCTCTGCTGCAGGTGGGTGATGTAGTGTGTGTAAAGTCACCCTGCTCCTGCTTGGTACTTGGAGAGACAGCTCCTTGTGGGCCCAGCCTGCGTCTGCTGCTTCACCTGATTCTGGGGCTCAGGCACAAGGGCCTTCAGAAGAGTTTGCAGATGGCTTAGGCTCTCCACCCCCTCCCGTCCCACTCGGCACCCAGCAAGCAGCCAGCAAGTGGTTGCAAATCATTTTACAACTATTAAGTGCCCTTTTGATGTGACATAGGAATTAAAAAAAAATTCTCCTCTCTTGAAGGATCAGTGATTCATTTGTTTCTACATGTCTTTGCCCGTCAAAGCCCTTTTCCTGGCACCCAGTTAACACCAATAAAGGGATTGTCGGCCTCAACCAGATCAAGGGACAGAGTAATATAGGTCTCACTGAAGCTTTGTTCCTTGCAACTCTTACTGCTTAACGATGACAGTGGTGGTGATGATCTCTTCTGAGTGCTTGCTGTGTTCGTGGAAACTTCAAAAGAACTATGCAAGGCAGACACTCTCACATCTCCTTTTACATGTGGGGGAACTGAGGTCCAGATGTTAAATAGCTTCCCCCAGGTTACACGGGTGGTGGTGGAGCCCCTACTCAGAATATGATGTTTACCCAGATTATGATGCTTCTCCTATGACCTATTCTCAGAATATGATGTTCATGTTCATAAAAGAACATGATGCTTTTATTGTAATTGCTGTTGGTATTCACTGTTATTGTCATTATCAAATTTTATAGCACAGACATTTATACCAGACCTGGGCTGGGTGCTTCAAAATCCAGGATCCCATTTAAACTTCACAACCCCGTCTGTGGTTGGCTTTACTCCTGCATCCTGAGGTTGTACAGCATTTTCTTCTGAATCTGCTTTTTTTGCATAGCTCTGCATTGCCTATTTATTGTTAGATCCACTTGTCAGGAAATAAGCGCTGTTTTTTTTTTTAAAAAAAAAACAACAGGAGTTCCCGTAGTGGCGCAGCGGAAACAAATCCAACTAGGAACCATGAAGCTGCAGGTTCAATTCCTGGCCTCACTCAGTGGGTTGAGGATCCAGCATTGCCGTGAGCTGTGGTGTAGGTCGCAGATGTGGCTCAGATCCTGTGTTGCTGTAGCTGTGGCGTAGGCTGGCAGCTGTAGCTCCGACTAGACCCCTAGCCTGGGAACTTCCATATACCGCACGTGCGGCCCTAAAGTAAATAAATAAATAGATAAATAAATAAATAAAATGATTTAAAAAAAAGAAAGAAAGAAAAACCCTAGATCCATATACCTTCCGCATCACTTATTTATTTTTGTACTCTCCCTTCCTGTACTTATCCACATGTGTTTAGATTTCGATTATAGGTATGTATTTGTTTTTTATCTTAATGAGTTTTACTTCAGTTATAGGTGTACAAAAATCATCACAAGTCAATTTGATAGATTTTGTGTCCCAAACCCTCAGTGCATCCCCCCACCCCCCATGTATTTGTTTTTAAATATAGGTGCAAACCATTCGGTATCTTCTCCTTGCTTTATCACTTGACATTATTTGGGGACATTTTTCTAGATCTTTCTAATTATAATGTTCTCAGACTGCAGTAAACACCTTGTCACCTCTACTTTTGAACAGATTTGTTTTCAAGAGCTATCTCTGTCTCTATCATTTAAAAGATCTATTTTGAATAGCCTTTTTTTGTAGTAAATTGTCAGGAGAGGGGGCCTGGGGTCAAAGGGTGATCAGCCTGTATTTACTTGAGCACCTACTGTGTGCTCCAGCACCTACCTGTATTCCAGGCTGTGTTTAGGAGCGAGATACAACAGCTAGGACAGACACGGTCCCTTTCCCCGTCAAGCTTGCCTTCATTCCCCTGGGGGAGACAGACCAAAGGGATAAACAAATAAGTAAGCAAGATAATTATGGATAATTGCTCTGGGAAGGGATGAGAACAGGGCCGGGATAGAAAAGAATTGACAGAGTCCACTTGGATAAATTTCCTGAAAGCTGCTCTGAGAAAAGGTCAACTGAGACCTAGAAATGAGAGCGATCCAGGTAGAGAGAAGAAGCATGGACAAAGTGTGGGTACCTCTGCACACATATCCGACAAGGCTGACCTGTGAGCAGGGTACAGTTACAGGTGGCCACATTTTTCAGTGTAATCAGTGGCTCCAAAAATCTGAAGGCTCTTTGGTGGAAGTTTCGCACCTGCTCTCCTGATGTCTAAATATCTTCTGAGTCGATCTACTTTTGTCCCTTTTCAATCCATTTGCCACTCAGCAGCGTGCATGACCGTGTAAGTGTGGACCATGCATGAGTTACGAGTTAAAGAAACTCCGTGTCGAACTTGGTGGAGAAAAAAAAAATACACATATAGTGGCTCACACAGGTGAAAAGTTCCGGAACAGCTGGATGATCCTGGGGCTCAAACGATGGCTGTGGGATTCGTTCTCAGCCCTGCTTTGCTCTGGGCTGGCTTTATTCTGAGGCATGAGCTCCTCTTGTTGTGGCAGCAACTCATGCTTAATCTTTACCAACAGTTCTGGGAAGTCTTATTGGCCCGTTGGGTAACGTGGTGTCCAGGCAGGTGGTGGCCGTAGGGGTGGGCGAGTGGGTTGGGATTCGGGAGGGTGGAGGCAGGCAGGGAATAATTACCCAAGCGTGGATTTTGTGCCCATTTCTGGTGCTGGGAGTGGGGTCGACCCACCCAAGCCTCATGTGAAGAGAATAGTGGAAGGGTAATTATTCAAAGGAAAACAATATTCTGTTGCTAGAAGAAGCGGGTAGCAGGGGCTGCTGGGAGGCAAAACCAAAACCGTCTCCATCAGCATCCACGTCTTTATCAATATTTATCTCTGCTTCCACAGAAAGATTTTTTTCCCCATTCTGCTCCAGCCACACTGGCCTTCTTCCTCCTTCTGGACCCCCCTGAATTAGAGCAACTAGATGTACAATCCTCAGAGAGGTCACGTTTGGCCTTTTGATGCCATGCTGTTAAAATTCACAATTAGGAGTTCCCTTCGTGGCTCAGTGGTTAACGAATCCGACTAAGAACCATGAGGTTGCGGGTTCGATCCCTGGCCTTGCTCAGTGGGTTAAGGATCCGGCGTTGCCGTGAGCTGTGGTGAAGGTTGCAGACGCGGCTCGGATCCCGCATTGCTGTGGCTGTGGCGAAGGCCGGCGGCTACTGCTCCTGTTAGACCCCTAGCCTGGGAACCTCCACATGCCGTAGGTGCGGCCCTACATAAACGCAAAAAGACAAAAAAAGACAAAAAAAAATCACAATTAATCTCGGTTCAGGAGACATAAAATAAATTTGTTGATAACAAATAGAAACAAACAAACAAACAAACAAACTCTTGACATGTGCCACCTGTCTACCTAGAATGCTCTCAGAAAGGCTGGCTCGTTCTCATCCATTAGCTCTTGTTTCGTATGAACATTCCCAGAAGCTTCTAGAGCTACCATCCAAGTGGACGCCCACAGTTATTTTCTTTTTTAAAATTTATTTTATTGATGTATAGTTGATTTACAATGTGTTAATTTCTGCTGTATGGCAAGTGATTCAGTTATACATATATATACGTTTTTTTTTTCTTTTTTTATGCCCCCTCCCCTATGGCATATGGAAATTCCCTGGCCGGGGATTGAATTTGAGCCAAAGCTGTGACATACACCACAGCTGCAGCAATTCCGGATCCCTGAACGCACTATGCCAGGCTAGGAATTAAACCCATACCTCTGCAGTGACCTGAGCTGCTGCAGTTGGATTCTTAATCCACTGCGCCACAGCGGGAACTCCTATAATTCTTTTTCAAATTCTTTTCCATTATGGTTTATCACAGGATATTGAATATAGTTCTCTGGGCTATGCAATAAGACCTTGTTGTTTATGTGTTTTAATATATGATAGTTTGCATCTGCTCATCCCAAATTCTCACCCCTTTTTCCCTTGGCAACCACAAGTCTGTTCTCTCTGTGTGTTTCTGTTTCATAGATAAGTTCATTCTACAATTCTGTCCTTTCTTTCTCTCTCTCTCCCTCTCTCTCTCTCTTTTTTTTTTTTTTTTCTGCCATGCCCATGACATGTGGAAGTTCCTGGGCCAGGGATTGAACCTGTGCCACTATAGCGACCTGAGCCACAGCAGTGACAGCACAGCATCTTTAACCAGCTAGGGCACCAGGGAACTCCCACAATTATTTCCTATTCCATCACCTTGTTTCTGTCTGTCATGCACTCCTCCCAGTCTCTAATTGTCTTATTTATCTTTTTGTTTCTGTTCCTTTTTTTTTTTTTTTTTTTTACTTTTTAGGGCCAAACCTGTGGCATATGAAAGTTCCCAGGGTAGGGGTTGAATCGGAGCTACAGCTGCTGGCCTATGCCACAGCCACAGCAAAGAGGGATCTGACCTACATCTGAGACCTATACCACAGCTCACGGCAATGCCGGATCATTAACCTACTGAGCGAGGCCAGGGATCGAACCTGTGTCCTCATGTATACTAGTGGGGTTCGTTACCGCAGAGCCACGACAAGAACTCCCAAAGCTTTTTGGTTAGCCCTTTGGTCTTTGGGGAGGATAAGAACTATGACCATTTACTGTTGTGACTCTAGCACCTTAATGGAATGTATTATGTGCCCGTTACATGGGCATTGGGTAAAGGAGTGAATAGATGGACATTATTAGTTTCTCTCATCTTCCTAGATTGTGATGGAGTCACTATCTTACATCATGTAGATTTAGTCCAGGAGCCACTAGAGCGTTGACTTTATTTATTTATTTTTGTCTTTTTGCCTTATCTAGAGCTGCACCCGCGGCATATGGAGGTTCCCAGGCTGGGGGTCTAACAGGAGCTGTAGCCGCCGGCCTATTTCACAGCCACAGCAACGCGGGATCCGAGCCGCGTCTGCAACCTGCACAACAGCTCACAGCACCGCCGGATCCTTAACCCACTGAGCAAGGCCAGGGCTCGAACCTGCAACCTCATGATTCTTAGTCGGATTCGTTAACCACTGAGCCATGACGGGAACTCCTAGAGCACTGACTTTAGAAGTTTCGTGTCCTACCTCTGTTCCTTGCCACCTGGGATCAAGCCAGCAGACCTTTCTGGGCTTTAGTTACCTCTTCAATAACATCGGCACAAAGGCAATTACATTTACCTCTTGTAGCGGGGCGAGAGTGAAGATGATGTGGGTTGTGGAGGGGCTTTGTCATCTGAAAAGTGTCGTACGATTTTGTTCTTGCCAGTAGACTGTCGAGCTCTCTGGGTGCAGGATTTCGATCCAGATCTGCTTTGTACCCTTTCCCCTCCCTCCTCCTCGTGAGTCTGGTCTCTAACTCTTGTTTATATACTTATTTATTAAACAATGTATTTGCCAAATAGTCACCGAGTAGCTGTACAATCCCAGCCCCCCGTGCTAGGTGCTGGGTTAGGATGGTGGAGTAGCCTTGTTTGAGAGGTCATGTGTGTGTGTGTGTGTGTGTGTGTGTGTGTGTGTGTGTGTACAAGTGTGTGCATGTATATGTGTGTGCATGTATATGTGTGTGCATGTATATGTGTGTGCATCCGATGTGTGTAATGGGTAGAGTGGGATTGAAAGACCTCCCTGCCCCCAGCCCCCAAGCTTCAGGTCTTCCCAGACATTGTTCTTTCTACCTGTTTATTTACAAAATAGTGGGGACCCTTGGGGGACCCCTGGGGGACCCCTGGCTTTCGATGATAATTATATGTGCAAAAAACTGGCGGGTCATCAACCATAATGTCTTTTTTCCATTAAAAAATGAAAACACTCTTCAAAGGCATGGAATAAAAAACACCAAGCGTGGAAGTCACTAGGTTGCTGGCTCGGTCTGGACACAATGGTTTGCTTCCTCCTTCTTTCTCCCCAGAGGTCCAGGGTATTGGGCAACTGCAGGCCACCCTTTTGACTCTTCCTCATTTGGCCAGGATGCTTGCAGAGCGTGAAGCCTTCATGTGGACAAACTGTACGCAGCGTCGGTTTCATCACTGCCTTCAGGGCTCAGAGCCCTCCAAGTGTGCTTTCGGCTGGGTATTCTTTTTTCTTCTGTACAGTCTGTTTGCAAAGGGTCTGTGCCTGATAATGTGGTGTAAAACTCTAGAGGTTTTGTCAAATGTCACCTTAGCTTTCTGGTGAGGACTTAAAGAACACACGCCTGGCTGAGGCTGGCCCTGTCTTCCTCCTGGATAGTTTGAAGGGCTTCAGAAACGTGAGCTCCCCATTTCGGCCTCTCTGAAATACCCACATGCAGGCATTGATGGGAAAAAGCAAACCTTCTCAGAGCAAAGCTGAAGGGTCAAGAAGAAAGAGTATTTTTATTTGCCCTGAACCTGTTCTTCTCGGTCGGCTCAATTCACCCCCGTGACATCCGGTGACTGCCAGTGTTCTGCTGCTTTGGCTCATGAATCCTTTCCAGAAGGTTTCTTGCTTTTTTCTTTTTTTTTTTTGTCTTTTCCAGGGCCACACCCACGGCATATGGAGGTTCCCAGGCTAGGGATCAAATTGGAGTTGTAGCTTCTGGTGTACGCCACAGCCACAGCAATGCGGGATCCGAGCTGCGTCTGCAAACTACACCACAGTTCACGGCAATGCTGGATCCTTAACCACTGAGTGAGGCCAAGGATCGAACCCTCAACCTCATGGTTCCTAGTCGAATTCGTTAACCACTGAGCCACAACGGGAACTCCTCCAGAACGTTTCTTGCTTTGCCTCTGTTCTAGATTTTGTTCCAAGAGTTCCCACTGTGGTGCAGTGGGTTAAGAATCTAACTGCGGCGGCTTGGGTCACTGCAGAGGCACCGGTTCTATCCCTGCCCACCCAGTGGGCTGAAGGATCCAGTGTTGCTGTAGCTGCAGCCTAGGTCACAGCTGTGGCTCAGATTTAATTCCTGGCCCGGGGAATTTTCATTTGCCATAGGTGTGGCTGTTAAAAAAATATGGCCATCGTGTGAAACAAAAAAAAAAAGGAAAATAAAGATTTGTTCCATGTTGGGCTGTAGTTCCCATCTTTGATGGTTAATTTGATGTGTCCCCTGGACTGGGCTAGGGGACCCCCAGGTGGCTGGTAACACTGATTCCTGAGTGAGGCTGTGAGGGTGTCTCCAGCAGAGATGAGCATCTCGGTGGTACCCTGAGTAAAGACGGTCATCCTCACCGATGCTGGGGGGCGTCACCCAGTCCCCGGGGGGGGCCTGGCTAGAACACAAAGGGGAAGAGGGACAAATTCTCTCCCTGCTTCAGCGAAGGCCACCATCTCCTGCCCTTGGACCTCAGTGCCCCTGGTACCTGGCACTCAGCCTCTGACAGAGGTTCACATCACTGGTCCCCAATTCTCAGGCCTTTGGATTTGGACTAGCTGACACCCTTGGCTTCCTGGGTCTCCAGCTTGCAGGCAGCTTGTTGTGGGTGTTCTTGGCCTCCATAACAGCATAAGACAATTCCTAGAATAAATCTCTCTCTCTCTCTCTCTCTCTCTCTATATATATATATATATACACACACATATATTTATATCCTCATATTATTATTATTTTTTGCTTTTTATTTTTTTTTTTAGGGCCGCACCCATGGCATATGGAAGTTCCCAGGTTAGGAGTTGAATAGGAGCTACAGCGGCTGGCCTCTGCCACAGCCACAGCCACTCGGGATCTGAGCCACTTCTGGAACCTATACCATAGCCCACAGCAGCGCTGGATCCTTAACCCACTGAGGAAGGCCAGTGGTTGAACCCTCATCCTCATGGATCCTAGTCATGTTCGTTAACTGCTGAACCACAAGGGGAACTCCATATCCTCATATTATATATAAATATACATATATATTTAATTAAAGCCTATATTCGTTTATGTATATATGAATAGAATAAATAAATCTCATATATATCTTCATACATATATATTCATTTTTTTTTGTTTTGGTCTTTTTTGCATTTTAGGGCTGCACTCATGGCATGTGGAAATTCCCAGGCTAGGAGTCTAATCAGAGCTACAGCTGCTGGCCTATATCACAGCCACAGCAAAGTGGTATCCAAGCCACGTCTGCAACCTACACTACAGCTCATGGCAACACTGGATCCTTAACCCACTGAGCAAGGCCAGGGATCAAAGCTGCAACCTCATGGTTCCTAGTCGGATTTGTTTCCTCTGCGCCATGATGGGAACTCCCATATATATTCATATTTAAATAAAGCCTATGTGTGTATATATAGTAATAGGCATTATTTCTCTGGTGACCTTGACTAATGTAGCATCTCTGAGCTTCCTCTTGCTCCTGCCCCTCATCATGATCAGTTTACTTAGGTTATCCCAGCTTGGTCCATGGCCTCTCCTCCAGACTTGTCTTGGAGCCCTTCTTGAACTCGGACAGGATTCTTCAACTCCAGGAGTGTCCTCCAGGCCACATTCCTTAGCTGAGGTCTGTTGAGTTGGCTCTTCCTGGACCTGGAGGGCTGCCGCCGTCTGGGCTCCTTGGCGGTTTGCTTTATCTGCTTGGCTTGCATGGGGCATCTTGCTTTTCTGAGGGTTATATCTTCCTGAAACTCTGGAGGCCCTCGATCCTCCACCTCTCACCCCCAACAGGTGTCCAGCACGACTGCGGCCGGCGCTGGAGCAGTAAAACAATTCCTCGGTGCTATAAACTCCACAGCTCACCTGCTGAAGGTCAAAGTGTTCAGAGATGTTTTTACAGCCCTTAAACAGAAGCGTCCATTTACAGTGGAGCACACGGCATCGTAAATTATTTTGCCGATAGCACCAGCCCCTTATTTACAGAGAAATGGGGGAAATTTCACATCCACTCTGCGCGGTGAGAAAGTGCAGTTCTGGTTTTACCCATGGGCTTCCTATCATTCCACTGATAAATTGTTTTCTTCCCTTAGCCTGTTATTTAACATTGGAGTTTTGGCCTCTAGGCCCAGATCAAATGTGCCCGGTCAGTCATTTTTCTCCGCTCTGACTACGGCCTTTGAGAGGTACCTGTTTGGCCCAGGTTGGCCACGTGAAGGGTAGTTCCTAGGCCCGAGGCTACATCAGTGCCAAGTTGTAAACTTGAAGCATGTGAGTATTCCAGGAGCTGATGGGGATGGCTTACATGCTGCCTCCTGCTCTGAGCCATGGTGGGTTCTGTGAGCCATGGTGAGTTTTATCACAGGTGAAGCCTCGGTGCTCCTGCCCCATGACTGTGCAGAAGGAAGGCCCCGATTCACCTGCCAGCATGGGTCTTCTGCCTTGTAGCACCCTGTGCTTTCTTCCACCTGCCCTTCAAGCAGAGCCTAGGAGGCTGGAAACTTTGGCAGAAGATGGAAAAAAATCTCAGATCAGGGAGGTGGGTGCCTGACAGCTCCTGGGAAGTGGGAAGGCCACTGCACAGAATGTCAGCCAAACACGCATGTCAAACCTGAGTTTGCTGTGGTCCAGCTGAGTTCACTTAAGGGCTTTACATCTCCCTCGGCCTGAGTTTCTTCACCTGTAAATCAGGCCCAATAGAATCCCCCATAGAGGAGAGATGCCTGTGAGCGAGAGCAGCGTGTTGTAGGCAGAGAACCGAGTGGCTTAGGCCACGCACAGCCTCTCAGCAAGCCCTGCAATCCAGTTGGGGTAATTCCTCCTTCTCTCCCCGTCATGAGAACTGGAGAAGAAGACGGTACCGCCTCTGAGCCTCAGTGTGGGTGAGCCTGCACTCCTTGTGAGCTGCGCTGGAACGCGGGGGTTGGGGGTTGGGGTGGGGGGTGAAGTTCATACTTGTGAATGTGCCTCCATGCTTTGGAGGCTTAACAAGAGCCCGTCACAAGGTTCCTGGCTGGTGTTCTGCTGTTAGAGCTTTTCCTAACTACAGGCTTACCCACGGTCTGGGTTGAACTGGGTTGGGGGTTTGGGGAGAAGCATCTGGGCAAAGAATGTCTCTTCCTGGGCAGCTGACTTCTGGACAGACAGCTGGCCAGAGAGGGCTGCAGACCTCCGGGCTATCCAGAGGACAGCTGCTGGCCCTTCCGGCCGAATCAGCCTCCTAGCCCTGGTGGAAGGCGCCAGAGGCTTGTAAAATACCAGGATGTTTCTATAGGCGTTTGCAGTAAAGGGCTTCCACCCAAGACTGGTTTGGGCCCGGGGATTTCTCACTTCCCTTTCTGAGCAAACGGATCAGATCCCTTTGGCTTCTTTTAGTTGGATCCCCACATACGCACACAGAAGAGAGAGAAAGCGTGACCTGCCAGCACCCAACATAGCAACTAGGGCGTCTCGCTGACTCCTGACAGTAGCCCTCGCCCCAGGCTGGAGGGCATGACCCCAGACACAAAGGGAGCTGAGGCTCTAGGGAGGTGAATTGACTTGTGGAAGGTCCTGCAGCCAGGAAGTGGCCGCTGGGATCGCAATCCAGGACTCTGGCTCCAAATCTCTGAATGGCTTGGCCACCTCAGGGGGCTAGGAGGGAAAGAGACTGAAGCAGGGGACTGTGAAGAAGACACGAGTGAGTGAGGAGGCTGGGAAAGGGGAGGAAAAGGGAAATACATAAAGAAAAGCACGCAGTTATTGCCTCATCCAGGCAAATGAAGTTTGCTCATGTGGTGGAAAATTGTGAAACTGGGCTTTGAAAGCTTTATGTTCTATAGAGCTCTGAGCAGCGAGGCCTGCATGGTGAGAATTCTCCCAGCACAGCCCACTCCCTCCCAACCTCTAATTAGAGATCTGGTTGTTGGATCTTGCTTTCCCACATAATTTGATCAGATTTATTGAAACAGCAATTTTTCTCAGGCGACCGCTTGGTCCTGGCAGCTCCGCGAATGCAGACGCCATCCAGCAACATGGTGCAGGGGGGTTCGGGGAAGAGGATGCGTGTTTGGCCAGCACCCAGGCTCTGCCATGTCTCAGTGCCTCCTTGAGGGCCCTGGGAGGGGGTTACTGCCACTCTAATTACTCAAACAGGAAGCAAGTGTAGAGAGTTTACGATGCTTGCCCAAGGTCAAACGGCTGGCAGTGGTGAAGCCAGACTTGGGGCCCAGTTCTGCTAGATCTGGGGACCCATCCCTTTCCGCAGTCCTAGTAAGAGGGCTGCTTTCTCTGAAAATACGTTTACATTTATTCTCTAATTCAGTTGTCACAATAAAGAGAAATTCAGGTGTGTGTTCTTAGTGGCGTCATCTTATAGAGCGTGAACCAACAGTCAGGGTTAAGGGCCTTGACGGAGACTTGGTGGCTATCTAGTGCCAGGCAGAGATTGTACTTGACTTTTCTAGACTCAAACTTTCTGTTCTTTTAATTTGATTATATATATACTTTTAGTTAGGGCCACATATGGAAGTTCCCAGGCTAGGGGTCGAATCGGAGCTACAGCTGCTGGCCTACGCCGTAGCCACAGCAACACCAGATCCGAGTCTGCAAACTACACCACAGCTCAGGGCAACGCCAGATCCTTAACCCACTGAGCAAGACCAGGGATCGAACTGGTAACCTCATAGTTACTAGTTGAGTTTGTTAACTGCTGAGCCATGAAGGGAACTCCCATCTGATTATATTTAAAGAACAACATCCTCCATCTTTGCATCCATCCTTCCATCCACCCATCCAATCATCATCTTTTCAGTGCCTATTTTACCAGGTCTAGGTGTAGTCCTATAGTGACGAAAACCCATCATTTGCTTCCAGGAACCTGTGGTTGGAGAAAACAGTAATTGATTACATAATGCTGAAATAAGTGTGGCAGTAGAAGTGTCTAAGTGGAGAGAGATTAATCTGCCAGTTGGTTGGGGGAGGCAGTGATACTCCGCCCCTGCCTGTTGAATACCTTGTTTTGAAGAGTGTGTTCTGAGTGTGTTCTTCAAAATCTCCTGCTAATTGAATGAGGCACCTGCCTCTGTGGTATCCTCGTGGGCAGTGGTTGAGCAGGAAGTCATCCTCCACGCGAATTAGGTTAATTTGGTGAAAATGAAATGAAAAGCTTTGTAATCTGGGGTGATGGGAAGGTCAGGGGAGCAAAAAGCTTTCCTTGCTCCAGAAGCTGCCTACTGAGCTGTGACCTTGGGCTTTAGCTGGTTACATAAACCACCTTCAGGTGAGAACTTAACCGGGGCTGGCCCGGCCGGCAGGAGCTAGGCTGCCTCTTCTCATTAGCATCCTGAGAGCATCGCTGAAACTGCCCAGACATGTGGGGAGAGCTCCTCTGCTGCAGTTCACACATCCTAGGAGACTGGGTAGATGTCTCTGAATCCTTGAAATTGAAAATGAAATGTGGGATTATGCATATGTGCCAGAGTCTGCTAGAAGGACCATAGCTTTAACGCACTTCTCAAAAAGGCATATGAACAAAATAGTATGAAAAAGTAGTGATGTGGTTTCTGGTTCCTACTCAGGCAGAATTTTGATTCAGTAGCTCTGGAGTGAGGTGTGGTTTTTGGTCTGTGTATTTGGTTGTAGAGTTCCAGGTGATTCGAATGTTCACTCTCAGTGACCATTGAACTAGAACTCTACATCTCAAACTTCAACCAGCATAGGAAGCACCTGGGAATCTTGCTAACAGGCACTTTCTGATTCAGTAGGACTGGGGAGGGCAGGGGATGAAGATTCTGCTTCAACAGGCTCCAAGGTGCTGCTGCTGCTGCTGCTGGGTGAAATACACTTTGAGTAGTAAGGGGCTAACAGCCTGTTTCTGCTTGGGTCAAGTGGTGGGACCTTGGTTGGATTCAAACCACATCCAATCTCTTTGCTTGGGATTGAGACGAATTACTCAAGCCACTTCCCTTTGATGAACATTATTAGAGGGAAGTTAAGAGATTTCTTAGGTGTGTTGAATATTTCACAGCCAAAAATCCCATTGCTAGAGGCAGTAGGGTGAGTGGAAAGCCTAAGGTGGGGGTGAGATAGACTTGGGTGTAACTCCTGGCCCCAATATTGATCCATTATGGCATATCATTAGGGGCATAATCAGCTATAACAGGACAATAGACTAACAGTGGTTTAGGGTTTTATTTTTTATGCATAACAAAAAGTCCTGTGGTTGTGTTGGGATCACTGGATCAGCTGCCAGTCATCAAGGACCCAGGGACATTTTGTTCTCTGCTTACTATCTCTATCATGTGGCTCACGTGGGGAAGAGAGCCCATCTCCCAGGATCTTGTCAGCATTTGGAGCAGGAAGAAGGGACACTGGTTGGAAACATGCTGCCTAGCCAGCCCCAGCTGCAAGGAAAGTTGGGAAGGTGTTATGAATACTTCCAACCTCTTTTTTGTTTTTCGCATTTTTTTTCCTTTTTTGGTTGCGATGCAGCATATGGAGTTCCCAGTCCAAGGATCAGATCCAAGCCACAGTTGCAACCTATGCCGCAGCTGCAGCAATGCCGGATCCTTTTAACCCTGTGCTGGGCCAGGAATCGAACCTGCATCTGGGTGGCTGCATAGATGTCGGTGATCTCTTTGCAGCAAACTCCAGCCTGTGTTCTTGAGGGCAGCAAGGGTGGAGAGATTTGAGAAATGCTCTTGGGGCAGATCACAGCAGTCTCTGCCACATCATGCAATTCTGGGCAATTTAGTGACTCTTTCGGAGCTTCAGTTTCCTTGTTTGTAAAAGGAGACAAGTGTATGGTGTGGTTCTCACACCAGCAGCAACAGCATCACCTGGAAACTTGAGTCCCACCCCAGACCCACTGAATCAGAAACTCTGAGGGTGGAGTCCAATGATACGTGTTTTGAGAGGCCCTCCAGGCATTTCTGATGCACACTCAAGTTTGAGAGCCACTGCCTTCGTGATTTCCTGGGAAGATTAAGCAAGATTATTATTGAAGGCATTTGACCCGCAGTCTGTGTTCATAACTTGTAGCCTGAGAGTTCCCGTCTGAGACCCAAACGAATTGTGATGACATCCATTTCTTGGAAGGCTGACTTGGAATCAGAAGTTTAGAAAACATTCAATACGGAATTGGATGACCGGGGACTGGTGATGTCAAACCTCTAAGTCCTGGGATCTTCTTGAAAGTCTGTTAACTAAGAGCACAAAGGAAAGGCTACTGAGCTGAAGAAAGTCTGAGAGAGACGGTTATTCCTTTATTTTTCAAAAACTACAGATAGCTTTATTGAGATAAAATGCAAATCCCGTAAGATTCACCCTTTTTAAGTACCCTATTCAGTGCGACTTTCACTATGTTCGCTAAGTTGTGCAACCATCAACCGCTATCAAATTTCAGAACATTTTTGTCGCCCCCCCAAAGCAAGCTCATACCCATTAGCAATCACTCCCCATCTTGTCCCTGCAGCCGCTCTAGCCACTACTAATCTACTTCCTGTGTCTAAGGATTTCCTTTATCTGTCTATCTACCTATCATCTGTTTATTTTTTTTAATGACTTATTTACTAGGAGGAACTCCAAGATTCACATTGAGATCATTGAGGAAAATATCAAAATTCTGAGACCGAAGTCCAACATGAGTTCATCCTGTGATGTGGCCGCCAATGAAAATAGCAACAGTGATGATATTGTTTATTATTGACAGAGGCGATTCCGCTATTCAACTGGGAATCAGAACACTGGGGTCAATGACTGCACGTCTGTGGCCTCCGGTCAGTCTCATCTGTAAGGTGGGGGAGCCGAACTTCCTGGGATGATCTTTAAGGACCTCTGTTTTTTTCTTTTTTCTGGCTGCACCCGAGGTATTATGTAGAAGTTCTCAGGGCCAGGGGTCGAACCTTCACCACAACAGCGACTGGAGCTGCTGCAGTGACAATGCCAGGTCCTTAACCCACTGAGCCACAGGGGAACTCCAAGGACCTCTGTTTCTGAGAGTCAAAATTGCTGTTTCCCGACAGAGTCACCCACAAGTTCTGCCCACAGTTCTCAGTCCTCCACTAGGAGTGGGCCCAACTGATGAAGTCCATTGAAGTGGGAGTAGATGACCAGGCTGGGGAGGGCCCTGAAGCCTCGGCAGAGGAAACTGAGGTGTTGCTTCTTTCCTACTTCCATGGACAACAGCCTATGGCAAATAATGCAAGTTTTACTGTGTCTATTAACTATCTCCTCTCAAACTGGACTTGGTGTTTCACACGTAGAGGATTTCTCCAGGGGTGTGTGAAGAAAACAGCTCTCCCGCTGACATTCTTTCTTCACTGAGGCAGCCGGCGTTTGGATTCAGAAATGGTCCCTATCTCAGGGTAATGGGAGAGAGACGTGTAAAGAGAACATTTCTGTAGGGGGACCCGGCTGGGGGGGCTTTATGGCCGAACATACACAGCTGAGTGGGGGCCTCAAAGGGGTGAAGCTTTCTCTGCCTGGGTGTTCAAGGATATCTTTGCTGCACAGAAGCTTGAGCTGAGCCCTGAAAGGAACAAGGAGTCCCCTTAGAAAGTGGGGGCTGAACCATGAGGCTGGAGCTCCTGCTAGCAAATTCCCTACCAGTTCCCTTGGAACCCAGGCCTGATAAGAAGGATGGTGAAGACTGGATGTATCAGCACGGAGGCTGCCAGGCCCTGTTTCGGCACAGACTTTATTTATTTATTTATTTATTTATTTAATCATCACGAGTCAATTTGATAGCATTTGCGTCCCAAACCCTCAGTGCATCCCCCCACCCCCCAGATTGTCTTGTTTGAAAAACCAAAGGTTTTCCAAAGCCTGTGAGTCATTGTCTGTTCTGCAGAGAAGTTCATTGTGTCTTTTTAGTTTCCACGTGTAAGTGGTACCATTGGGTGTTGCTGTCTGACTGGTTTCACTTCACATGGTAATTTCTAGGTCCATCCATGTTGCTGTAAATGTTGTTAATTTCGTTCCTTTTAATAGCTGAGTAATATTCCATTGTGTGTATGTGTCATATCTTCCCTATCCACTCCTCTGTTGATGGGCATTTAGGTTGTTTCCATGACCTGGCTGTTGCATAGAGTGCTGAGCACAGACTTTATTTTATCTTATCGAATTTTCACATCAACCCTATGAGAAAAGTATTATTATTAGTAGTAGTAGTAGTTGTAGTAGAATTTCTGAAAAAAGGGTGGGAACTGAGCCATCAACTAGCCTAATAGTTTACATGGGGACAAATAGTGCTGGCAGCAGGAGGGACCGGGCAACTTAGAAGGACCCCACAAGGAGATGCCACTTGAACTGGCCCCGGGGGGTGAGTAGGTGTTGGTTAGGGGTGGAGCAGACATTGGGAATGTACCATGTGAAAGATGGGGGGGAGTCTGCAGAGTAGGAGGTGCTTGGTCTTCCATTGTGGCTGAGCTCTCAGCCTGTACAGGTGGCAAGAAGTGGGCAGGAGGGCAGGCCAGTCCTTGGAGGACTTGTGGGTCCCGCTCAGAACAGCCCGACCTTGTCTCTAAGACAGGCCCTGGGGACTTGCTCAGGTGAGTCCCAGAAATCTTCCTCCAGGAGGCTGTTGGGAAGAGGACTTTCCCTCTACTCTCTTGTGCCCTGTTTCCTTCAGGGTCTGACTTCTCCCCTTGACCTTCTCTTTCCGAGTGCGTGGTTGGGATTCGAGCAGCGTTCAGGAGTCACACAGGGGCCTCTCTTACCTGATCTGTTTCTAAGCAACTTTCCAGGCAAGACCTTTGAAATCTGGTCCCCAGTTGCTACGAGGTGCATCTCCTTCCAGGAGGGCTGCCCTGTCCTCACGGACGCAGACTTTGACCTTGACTCAGCTTTCTCTACCACATATGACGCCATGCCGTGGCTATACAGGGTAGTGGTCTTCCTTTGGGGCCCGATAAAGGTGTGATGATTTAGGGTCCTCAAGACTCTCCATGAAAAGCTGGGCTGTTAAAGAATCCAGTCCCAGCACATGCTGTGTCTCCCTTTCACGCTGGCAGGTAGCTGGTGGGACAGACAGAGTTAAGGCTTTGGCACCAGGGGAATCAGAATTTGGATGCTGGTTTAGCCCTGTCCAGCCATGTGACTCTGGATGAGAAACTAGGATGGAAATACCCATTTGCAAGGTTTAAGATCAGAGAAGGTATAGACAGTCGGGAGCTATTCAGGCACCTGATTTTTTAATTCTTTGTATGGAATTATTCTTAGCAGAGCCCCGGACGGGGTCTCTTGAAGAAGCACCCCTTCCCGGGGCCCCAGAGTGTGAGAGGAGTTTATGATGGACCCCTGGCAGTTGGGTCCGCCCAGTGTCTCCTGCAGACAACTGTTTGGACTGAACTTCACCCTCTGCACAATGAGGAACATGTTTTAAAGAACTCGCTTGTCAAAAAAGACTTAGAAAATGGACTTAACGAGACTTCCGGACAGAGTGGGAGCGCGGGGCGGGGCTGGGCTGGGCTGGGCTGGGCTGGGCTGGAGAGCAGGGCGGGAATGCAGTCGCCGCGCCTGTCGCACCCTGGCCGGGCCGGCCTGCCCCCTGCCCAGCCCTCCTTTTCCTTCCCTGACAGTAACATGCTTACCCGATGTCGCTCCGAGATGACTGGCCGTTAAATGCCCCGCAAATATAAAACTGGGCTGTGAAGTGACACTGGGGAAAAGTCCAGAAAATTCTCGAGTTTAACGGTATCGGCGGCATCTTCTGAACAGAGGCCAAGCAGTAGAATCCTTCTAGGCCAACCTCTTCATTTTTTTCAGTGGGGAGACTGAGGCCCAGAGGGGAAGGTTTTAGTATATGGTGCATATTTTATGACAATGAAAAAAGATTTAAAAAATGGATAAGGTGTATGATAGGACTTCATGATGGGCGGGAGTTTTTAGACCCCTTCCCCCGCTTCCTGTCCCCCTCTCGAGACAGCAGTGTGTCTTCTTGGTACCAAAGGAAGTGGGTAGCATATTGCTCCCATTTTACAGAAACATGAAACAAACCCGCCAAGGTCACACAGGTTAGCTGGCTGTGTGGTGGCCGAGCCAGAATTCCATCTCAGTTGTGCCTGGTGATGGGGTTTTTCTCTAAAGAGAAAAGCATTTTGCAGATGAGCACACTGAGGCTCGGGGGTGGAGGGTCTTACCACCCAAGGTCGGCCGCTGATCTGAGACTCAGATCCAGGATGACCACGTAGGAAACTGCCCATCTCTCCCCCGCCTACCCATGGTCAGCTCCTAAAAAATTCAAGTCCGTTTTTTAAGCCCTGTGCCTCCTTTGATTGTTAGAAATAAGTTCCTTGGTGGCTCAGCAGGTTAAGGATCTGGCATGGTCCCTACCGTGGGGCTGGTTTGATCCCTGGCCTGTTAACTTCCGCATGATGCAGGTACAGGCAAAAAAAAAAAGAAAGAAATTTGGATTTCAAAATGAGGAAATGTGAGGGCACGTGTGGCTTCTTGGGACAGAGATGGCAGTGAGGATGGATGTTTTTATTTTTGATGGGTAGCCCCAGGCTGGATTCCTGATTCCTTTTTGTATCTATTTGCTTCTTGGACCTTTTCCTAGTACATAGAAGGTGCTCAGTAAATAGTCCCTGAATGAATGAATGAACTGTGGTGTGTTGCTCGCTGTGAACGTGTTAGTTCCTCATTTGGCCACCGGCTCCTGGTTCTCCAGGAGGCCTCTCTCTCCCTCCGCCTGCAGGGCCTGGCACGACGCCCCGGCTGGAGAAGGTAGTCCTGAGCGAGTGGATACATGGATTGCATTTTAGGCTGCGGGTGCTGAATCACCCAGCTGGCCTTGGTCTGTGTGAGATTGGGGCCCCACTTTTGGAAATGTTCTCATCTCGGTGCATTTATAAATGTGCCCCTGTATTTTTAATCTTGCAACCAGCTGACCTCTGCGGCAGAGCCATTGTTATCTGGGAATGAACTCAGCGCACTGAGGACACCCTGCAAGTCCTGCGACCTCACTGAAGGAGCACTGGGAGCAAGGGAGGGGCCGGGGGTGCGAGAGGCACTTCAGTGTCAGCATCGGTGGGTCCTCAGCCAGGAGGAAACAGAGACCACACCTGTAGACTAGTGGCTACCTGTCTCGAGAGCTCACCAGCCTTGAGCACAGGGGGTGCTCGAGACCCTGAATGCGATCTGCTTGGTTAATAAGAGATGGATTCAGCTGGAGCAAAAAAAACATCACCCTTCTTCCAAGCCCTCGGCATGAGACATAGCGTCAGGGACCCACACTTCTTGTTTTGTTTCTGTTCTCAAGATTGCCTCCTGGTCCAAGAGGCCAGCTGGATCACCAGCCTCTCTGTCTGCATTCCAGAAAGCAGGAAGGAAGAAAGGCAGAGATTAGGATGAGCGCGTTTTAAGCACACTTCCTGGAAGTTGCCGAAACCTCTTCCAGTTATATGCCACTGATCAGAACTCAGTCAGTCTGCCAGGTATAGCAGCAAGAGAGGCTGTAATTTATTCCGGGTGGCCATGTGCTCGGCTAACGTCAGGGGTTCTGCTCCTGAGAGAGGAGAGGGGAGCTGATATTGGAGGGTAACCAGAGTCAGCACCATACATGTGAGCTTACACTTGCCGCTGTTCCGCCCTTCCCAACCTCTGGGTCAAAGGAGTAGGTCTTAGTGCTAACTGAGATTTAAGGAACCAGAGGCTCAGAGAAGTGAATGGCTTGTCCAGGTCGGAGTTGGGTGTTAGAGAATCTGGGACTTTGAATCCAGACTTGTCTGGAATATAAAACCTGAGTTGTTCCTCGGTCCTTTTTTTTTCCTTTTTGGGGCCCACACCCATGGCATATGGAGGTTCCCAGGCTAGGGGTTGAATCAGAGCTATGGCGGCTGCCACAGCCACGGCCACAGCAAGGCAGGATCTGAGCCAAATCTGCAACCTACACCCTAGCTCATGGTAACACTGGATCCTTAATCCACCGAGCAAGGCCAGGGATTGAATCTGAGCCCTCATGGATACTAGTAGGGTTCATTACTGCTGAGCCACAGCAAGAACTCCAAATGCTAGTATTTTTGACAGTTACTGTGAAGCCAACACTTTGCCTCACATAATTACTCCAGTTTCTCTTAATCCTCAAAACAACTTTCTTTTAGAACATAGTATTCCCATTTGACAGGTGAGGAGATCAAGATTCAGAGTTGGGGAGTTCCCATCGTGGCACAGCGGTTAACAAATCTGACTAGGAACCATGAGGTTGCCGGTTCAATCCCTGGCCTTGCTCAGTGGGTTAACGATCTGGCATTGCCGAGAACTGTGGTGTAGGTTACAGACGCGGCTCGGATCATGCATTGCTGTGGCTGTGGGGTAGGCTGGCGGCTACAGCTCCTGTTAGACCCCTAGCCTGGGAACCTCCATATGCTGCGGGTGCAGCCCTAAAAAGACAAAAGACAAAAAAAAAAAAAAAAGATTCAGAGTGGAGCTGTGATTTTCCGAAGACCATCTGGCTAATAAGCAGTGGAGGTGGGAAGCCAACTCTGGTTTTTATCTGGGCTCATTGCTGTTACTCATTTCTTCCCTTTTTTTTTTTTTTTTTTTGGCAAGGGGGGCTGCACCCACAGCATGTGGAAGTTCCCAGGCCAGGGATCAAACCTGAGCCACAGCTGCAAACTAGGCCATACCCGTGGCAACACTGGACCCTTAACCCACTGTGCCGGGCCAGGGATTGAACCCTCGCCATCAAAGGGACAACACTGGATCCTTAAACTGCTGAGCCACAGCAAGAACTCCCTCTTTGCTTTTTAGTTCCTTTTGGACTTGACAAGCCTGTTGTCGAAATGGGTGCTTAGCAGTACCCCCGGCAGCTAAGACCAGGGAGCTGGATAAAGGACAGTTAGTAAACCTGGTTTGTTCACTACTCCCAGGCACCCCCACCCCCGTGGCCCCTTCCAGTGGCCCCCTTACCTTTTGTCAAACCTTCCCCACTAGCCCAGGGCTGTGTGAGG
Organism: Catagonus wagneri; assembly: GCA_004024745.2. Classification (NCBI taxonomy): domain Eukaryota; kingdom Metazoa; phylum Chordata; class Mammalia; order Artiodactyla; family Tayassuidae; genus Catagonus; species Catagonus wagneri. The sequence continues at coordinate 24,931,598 of PVHT021183634.1, read as the reverse complement.
GGGGCCGCCCCCTCGAGTCAGCCCGGCTGGGACAGGATGAGGCTGGATCTCGGGCGTCTCCAGTCTCGGGGGTCAGGAACCCTCTCACCACACTTCAGCACACACGTCAGGGGCAGTCGTCAAGTCTCAGGGCTGCCGTGCGTGGTTGCCAAGGGCTTTTCGGTCATGTCTTTATTGCTGCTGACCCACACCGGTCCCAGAAAGGCGGCTCAGAGTGAGCACTGATTTTACAGCCCCCGGGGAGAGGAGATCCTGCCAGCTGAAAGGATCTGGATACAGAAAGCCAGCGCGTGTCGGGGGGCCTTTCAGGTCTCCTCCAGGCCCTGCTTAGCTCACGTGTTCACACACTTTCAGAAGTTCTTCAGGACAGACCCTTTTCTCCCCACGCGCCCTCCCCCTCTTCTCCTGCCGGGCTCTGTGTGCTGGATTTCCCGGTGTTCTTGGAACCTCCCACACTTGCTCAGGCCCTAGGCCCTTTGCCTGGCTCATCCCCCTTTCTCTGCCTAACTGGCAACTTGTCACTTGGATCTCAGCCTAATGGCCTTTATTCAAATGTATTCTTTGGGTACTCAGTAAAGGAGTTCCCATGGTGGCTCATCAGGTTAAGAATCTCATTAGTGTCCATGAGGATGCAGGTTCGATCCCTGGCCACGCTCAGTGGGTTAAGGATCCGGCCTTGCTGTGAGCTGTGCTGTAGGTTGCAGATGTGGCTTGGATCCTGGGTGGCTGTGGCTGTGGTGCAGGCCGGCCACTGCAGCTCTGATTTGATGCTTAGCCCAGACACTTCCATAGGCAGAGGGTGCCGCCCGAAAAAGAAGGAAGAAGAAGAAGAAAAAAAAAAGAGCTACCGAGACCCTCTCTACCATAGTATGTGCCTTTTTAATGTATTTTAATGTTATTACCTGACACCCACACTCCCACCCCAGTAAAATTGTATGAGAACTGTGGCCTCTTATGAAGGCAGGGTGCTCAGAACTATGTGAGAGCAGGGGCTGGCACACTTGTTCTGTGAAGGGCTACGTAGCGAATATCTTAGGCTTTGAGGGGCCGCTGGACTCGCTCAACTCTGCCCTTGTTCCATGAAAACAGCTACAGACAAGGTAAACCCATGGGCCTGCGTGTGTGCCAGCAAAACCGCATTTATAAAAACGGGTCGGGGGCAAGATTTGCTCACAGGCTGCAGTGTGCAGAGGCCTGGCTCAGAACTCGGACTGGTCTGCATCAGCTGAGCTGTGTTTTGAATCCTACCTCTGTCTCGCCTTATCTTGGGACTCGTACCAGTTCCTCTGTTTCTCGGTGCCTCAGTTTCCCTTCTCCTCCATGCAGGAGATAGTGACAGAGCTGGTCTCATGGATGCCTGTGAGTGTACTGTTCATATCGGGCTTGTTTGCCGCTTAATCTCTAGCCCCTCATGAGATGCCTGCATGGAGCAGGGACTCAACACGTGTATATGTGTTAAACAAATGAGTGGCTAGGCGTCCAACCAGGCCTTGTACTGGGCTCTGGAGGGATGTTGATGCAGTAGAATCAGCCGGACTCTCAAGGTGCTCAGGGTTCAGAGCCCTGGCCAGAGGGTTTTTTACAGGGGGCGGTGGGGGGGGGGCAGGTAAAAAATGCCCACCCCACAGGTAGGTGATGTGAATGTGGGAGGGAGGGAGGGAGTGCTGGAGACCGTGGGAAACCAAAGTGTGTACATTTCTCTAAATTGCAGCCACGGGCCACGTGGGCCCAAGTCGCAGGCTTTCTGGAACTTTGTCCTTTTAGGTATAGTCTCTCAGTTTTTGTAAGTTAACAACCAGTTCCATCGAGCCTAAAGGAACCAAGACAACACCGAATGGGCCAAATAGACACAGCTGCCCCTGGAGTTCCAGCATCTCCTTCTCACAAGCCCATTTTATGGATAAAGAAACTGAGAGTCGGGGAGGTAGCGTGGCTGGTCCTCTGGCCCACAGCTGGCATGAGGGGTTTGAACTGCGTTCATTGCATACACAGGGGTGGCCGCTGCAGCAGACGCCTCAATTGCCGTTGAATGAAAAGACAGGCAGGGGCTGGGGAGGTATGTTTTGGTGACTCTGAGCTCAGAAGCCTTGACTTTCGTTTTTATCCCAGCCTAGCCCTGCAGTGGGTTGACCTGCTCCTTGACCTTCCAGGTGCCCCTCCAGCACCAACTTCTGCTCGTCTGTGTGTTTTCTGCGGTGTCCATGCTCCCCCACCAGAGGACCCTGGGTCTCAAGGTCCTTTTTGCTGGTCACCTCAGTTGACCCATGAGAGGGCAGATAAAGGGATGACTGAAGATACGACTTCCTCCCCCAGTGGCATCTGACGGACCTGGATTGGAATCCAGGCTCTGCAGCCAGTCACCAACTGGGTGACCTTGGAGCTGTTCCTTCACCTCTCTGAGCCTCAGTTTCCTCATCTTTGAGGCAGGTGCGGGATTCTGTTTCTTGCAGAGTTGTGCTGAAATAATGTGGTGTCTGGGCTAGAATCCCAAGGTCACATATGAATGCCAGGTCCCTTGTGTTTTTCTCGCCGCCTCCTCTGCCTGCCCTCTCCTGCTCCCGAGCCTGGGTGACCCCTGCTGTGGCTCTGTTGCCTGGATGCTGAGAGAAGTTTGTGGAACCTGGGTGGATCTCGGCCCCTGCATCCCTTCTGCGTGGTGCCAGGGCTGCAAGGGAAGGGCTTGGGTATAAATTACGCCCATCTGTTCCCTCCCTGCTGAGAAAGGGGAGGAAGGGGAACACAGAGGCCTTGGTGGGTGTTGTACTTTCCACGTGCAGCTCTCAGGAACAATGGAAGGGAAGAATGCGAGCCCAGTGAGGAGTCGCCCCCACCCTGCCTCCCTGCCCCTGACGGGGATCTCATGAAGTGAGTTCTCTGAAGGTTGCGCTTCTTGGAGAACAGAGACCTCGCCTCCTGCCAACCCAGATCGTCCTTGTGGTCACTCATGTGCGCCTTTAAATTCATCATTATTCATTCATAACAGTGTTCATTCATTTATTCATTCCACAAATGTTTCTCGAGCATGCTCTCCGGGCAGCCAATGCTGTGGGCTAACAATTGAGATGAGTGTCTTGCCTTTGGAGAGCTTCTGGATCAGCAGGAGCAACAACATGGAAACCAGGCAGCTTTGAGTGCGGTGGTAGAGGTACGGGCACTGGGCTGTACAAACAGAGGAGGGAAGGCCTCCTGGGATCACCCTTTGATGTGGACAAAAGGAAAGTCCCCCACCCTTCAAAGGCAGCGTCCTTGTCGGAGTAGGTGAAACAGGGCCAGTGGGAGGCGTATTGGGGTTCACGGTGAGCATGGGGCCAGCTCTTCTCTTTCCTCTGTCTTTCCATTTTTCCACTCTGCTGGATCCTCCTCATCAGTGTGTGACTATGTTTGAGTCTCTTACCTTAGAGCAAGCTCTCCATCTACCTCATGTCTCTCTCTAGCTCCTACCCTATCAATTTCCTTCCCGGCCACATTCCTTATAAGGATTTTCTATGCTATGTCTGCCTCCTCCATTTCCTTCCCTTCCACTCACTCTTCAGTCTACTCCTACCCTCACTGTTATATGCAAACACTTCTGAGAAGGTCATCGTGACCTCTACATTTCTCAGTCAGTAGGCATTTCTTTGTCATTTTATTTGATTTTTCCAGCAGCACTAGATATGATGGTACCCTGGGATGGCTAGTCATTCTTCTAAAATCCAAAGGCTAAACGTAATGCTTCTTCCATGACATAAAAGGGTCTACTTAATCTGACCCCTGACCCTGTGTCTCTGTCTCCTTGCTCTTGAGGTTCCAGACCATACTCCTTTACCACTCAGAATGTTGCATTTTTCCAGACCTAGAAAACAGACTTGTGGTTGCCAAGGGGGTGGGGGGAGGGAGTGGGAGTGGGATGGATTGGGAGTTTGGGATTAATAGATGCAAACTTTTGCCTTTAGAATGGATAAGCAATGAGGTCCAGCTGTACAGCACAGGGAACTACCTCCAATCTCTTGGGGTAGACCATGTTGGAAATGAGTATAGAAAAGAGTGTATGTATGTATATAACTGGGTCACTTTGCTATAGAGCAGAAATTGGCACAACATTTTAAATCAATTATACTTTAAAAAAATTAAAAAAAGAACACTGTGCCTTTCTTCACTCTCTGTGTCTAGACCAGTCCTCTCCTTTTGCTTAATTCCCTTTTACTTTCCAAATATCAGTTTAAATATCCCATGCTCTGTTGAGAGAAGTCATTCTATACACCCCCCCAAACAGATTAGGCTGCTCCCCATTTCCATCCTTCTAGTATTGTTCTCTTAGCTCCTTCCCAGTAGTAATCACATGATTGACTGGCACCCGTCTCCTCATTGAGAATGTAAGGTACACATCAGTAGAGACTGTGTTGACCTTATTTACCTGGAGGCCCTGGCCCCCAGCACTGTGTGTGTAGTTCATAGGCCACGAGTATGTTGCTTGTGTCTGGACCCACAGCAAGGGTTTACCGTGAAGCTTTGGCTGAGGGGCCACATAGGCAGGTGTGTGTTCTAGAGGGAATATTTTGGTAGTTCTGTGGAGGATGGATGGGAGAACATATGCCCATTTAGGGAGAATGGTTAGGAGGCCCTTGAGCTTTGTAGGAGGCATGAACTTGAGCATCAGCCAGTGAGTTGGACCGTGGGAATACCCTTACGAGATCAACTCTTCACGGCTTGGAGACCAAGTGGATAAGGCAGTGATGAAGCTAGATGAGTTGCAAGTGTCTTGGGTTTGGGTGTCTGTGTGAAGGTCACATGGAGAGCCAGAGTAAATTCTGTGTGACCATGATAAACACTGGCAATCAGTCGACGTGGCTGTTGCGATTCCTTGAATATATGGTCCCCATACTGTTGTTTACATTTCCTTGCACCCTCCTCGGATGCATTTTTATCCCCTCGGTCCCCACATGCTCCACTTCCTAGCTCCTAGTAGAAAAGAGCGGCACTCACAGCGAGTCGGGGGAGAGATACGTTTAAGGCTCACGTGGACTACTGTAGCCCAGGCGAGTGGACAGAAGGCTGGGCTGGAGGTTAGGGTGTCTGGGTTTTGCTCTCAGGCTGGTGCCTCTCCAGTTCTGGGACCTTGGGCAAGTCCCTGGCCCTCTCTGGGCTCCCCTACCCCACCTCTACAAGGGGGTCAAATTAATTCAGTGGCTTTCCACCCTGGCCTCGTGTGATAATTCTCTGTAGAGCTTTACAAAATACAGTGACCACCCCCTTGAGATTCAGATTTAATTGGACTAGGGTGGAATCCACAGATTTGCTATTTATTTATTTATTTATTTATTGCTTTTTAGAGCTGCACCCACAGCACATGGAAGTTCCCAGGCTAGGGGTCCAGTTGGAGCTGCAGCTGTCAGCCTGTGCCACAGCAACACGGGGTCTGAGCTGTATCTGCAACTTATGTCACAGCTTGTGGCAATGCAGGATCCTTAACCCACTGAGTGAGGCCAGGGATTGAACCCACATCCTCATGGATACTAGTCGGGTTTCGTAACCCGCTGAGCCACAACAGGAACTCCCTGCATTTTTTTTTTTTAATTTTTTTTTTAAAGTTCACCAGGTAATTCTTAAGTGTAGCCAGGTTGAGAACAACTGGATCAGGTTGAGAACAACTGGAGCCTTTTCAACTGGGGCAGACTAACTTTTTTGGACCTCCAGGATCCCCCATTTGACTTGCCTAAGTCACCTGCACCTCGTGGTCCTGGCCTTGAACTTGGGCTCTGGAGCAGCGGCAGAGGCGGTTTCCAGCTGTGGCTGGGAAACAGAAAGGCCAAGTCTGGAGAGAGGGGGATGGGGCGGGAATTCTGTGAGGAGGAACAGATTGAAGCTATTAACATTTGATCAGTTTGGTATTGTTCTTCTGGAGACCACAGCTTATGAGGCTGCTTAATAAATGTCTGGTCTGGGTCCAATCCAGAGCCGCCAAATGGGTGTTGCTATGGTTTCTGAGGAGGTTGTTTCCCACACAAGTTACTGCCTCCCACCCCGAACTGTGAAAGACCAGCGTCTCCCCTGCACTCCTTAACTCTGTCCCTTCCCTGATGAGCCCGTGGTGGGGGAAGAGCACACGCTGGCCCCAGGGGACTGGTGTTGGAGGCATCGTCTGCGTCAGCCCCTGGAAGCAGCCCTGTGCATCCTCACCCTGATCTCTGCCCCGTGGTCCCATCAATCAGCTGGTGTCATCTCTGCGTCCCAGGTTTCAGAGTCCCTGTGTGTGACCCTGTTGACCTTGACCCAGAGAGTGGACTAATGGTGGGGCTGGGGCTGGCAGGCAGTGTGTGTGTGCACTTGAATGTGTGGGTTCTTGTGACTGAACGTATTTAGGTGAATGTTTATGTGTAGCGTGTGTGTCGGGGCTTGAGTGTACTTGTCAGTGGTGAGTGTGTACCGAGTGTGACCCTGTGTGTGTGTGTGTGTAAGGATGTGTGTGTGTAAGTATATGTGTGTGTGAATGGCCAGATTTGGGAGTAAGCACCAAGCAATGCTGCTAAATCTTCCAAAAAATGTATTATGACACATTTAAGACAAACGAACACTTATAAAGTCCAACATAAAAACACACATATAAATACTGCCCCACTTAAGGAGGAGGACTTGACCAAACACAGCTGAAGCTTTGTATGCACTCCTTCTGGATTGTAACCCTTCCACCCATTAGAGTTAACCCTGTGGTAGATTTGGGGTTTATCCTTTGCATAATGATACTCACCTCCTGTTTCAGTAGATCGGCTTCTTTGAATCTTCCTGTAAAACATAATTAATTAACTGTGAGTATGCGCATGTGTGCACAAACGCATGGGTTGGTTGTTGTCAGGAAAGGAGGTGAGGTATTGGGTAAGAGAGCAGAAATCTTGTAAATCAAAAATGCTTTTTTTTAATTAATGATTTTTAATTTTTTCCATTACAGCTGATTTACAGTGTTCTGTCAATTTTCGTACTGTACAGCAACGTGACCCAGTCATGCATACATGTATGCATTCCTTTTTCTCACATTATCATGCTCCATTATAAGTGACTAGATATAGTTCCCAGTGCTATACAGCAGGATCTCGTTGCTTATCCATGCCAAAGGCAGTAGTTTGGAAAATGCTTTTTTTCTTTCTTTTTTCTTTTTAGGGCCTCACTCGTGGCATATGGAAGTTCCCAGGATAGGGGTCAAATCAGAGCTACAGCTGCCGGGCTACACCACAGCTCAAGGCAACGCCAGATCCCCAACCTGCTGATCGAGGCCAGGGACTGAACCCACATCCTCAAGAAAACTAGTGGGATTTGTTTCTGCTGTGCTGCAATGGGGAAACTCCCAAATCAAAAATGCTTTTAAAATGCACTGGACACCTAGGTGTGTGACTGAAGGCAAGGTTCCTAAGCTCTCTGAGCTTGTCGTTTTGGGTCTATGAAATGAGATGAGGATGAAATGACACAAAATCTGCCAAAAGAAATGGCACATGACTAGGACTCAATCATCTTTAATTAAAAAAAACCAAAACTATGAAAGAGGACGCAAGAAGACCAGTCAACCCTGCAGAAGTGGAAACAAGCAAGTAAATGATCAGATTTACATTATTCAGGGTGGGTGGAGAGATGCTGGTTTTAACTGGGTCCTCCTTCGCTCCTTCCTTGTTCTTTTTTGAGTTCCTAGAGGGGTTTCTTCTTTGGAGTGGTTCTGGGTCTGTGCAGTGGGGAAATTACAATAGGGGCGGTTTTTGCCCATACAAAGGACTTTAGTTGAAGGTCCCCTGCTGCTGGCTCACTGCTAAATAAAACTACATGCAAAGAGGATCATTTGAGACGTGGTTGATTTTTGAATCCATACCCAAGGTGAATGAGCAACCTAAACAAATCCCAGCTGCCAGGATTCAGTCTGCAGATCCTATAAAGGGAACAGGAGGCCTTGACAGGTACATGCATCAAATCACCCAGCTATATCCTAGAAGAGAGAAGGACAGGGAAAGAGGTAAAGACAGAATCTTTGCTGGTGTCACTGGAAATACACAGCCCTGATGGAAATGGCCAGCACGCCACTGATTCTGTTCTCATTTCTCTGCTGAAGAATTGCCATGTGCCTCGGACCGTACTAGACACCACGACCAACTGAGATCCAGAAGACGTGAGATGCCAACTGAGAAGTATGAAGACAGGATAAATGTGAAGCAGCGGCTGGTGGGGGATGGGCAGAAAGAAGACTGCCATTTACTGAGCACGTATTTTGTACTACGCGCTGTAATTCCTGGGCCTAAATTAATCCTTACGACAACTGCTGAGTAAATACTATCCCCGTTTAACAAGAGAGCCAACCGAGTCTTTAGAGAGGTTAAGGTATTTGCTTGGTAAATACAAGAGCAGAGAGTCAAACCCAGATCTTCCTGATTTTCCTGCCAAGCCCTGCTTTTTGAAAATAATTCTGTGGCCAGAACTATAATATGACTAGTCTAAGGTAGTTTCCAGTGAATAAGAAAGCAAGAATCTGATACTGACGTGAGTAGTGAGAAAATCCAATGTTAGATAGAATATTTTGGTTAGCATTTGCCTAAGAAAGCTTTGAAAAGCAAGTTGTATGTTTGGCTTCAAAGGAGTGATCCTTTCATTCTGGAAACTTTGGCCCTTTTATTTTCTGAGGCTATGGACTAAGCCATATATTCCTGGTACAATGTTGAGAGAGGATTCTTGAGACAAAAGAAAAAGGGCGAATAATATCATCTGTCATGGCAGAAAAGCTGAAACCCAAGTTTTGTAATCCCTTCGGAACAGCTCTGAGCTTTCATAATTTTCTAGAATCACAGAAAGACTTATGCAGCCCAAGTGGGAAAAAATGTCTTGATTGCTAAGGCTATAAAGAGATTTTTCAATTACCTCTTAGTTTTTTTTCTTTTAATTAAAAAAAAATTTTTTTTTGAGTCCCCAATCATTTCCACAGTTTCCTTAAATGGGATTAGACATGAGTTTCAAGTTTTCAAAGTTCAATTGGTTTAGAGTTTCCTGTGTCCTAAAAATGTCTTCAATTAAAAGCAAGAAAAAAATGTATTTTTTTTTCACCCTCATCAAACTAAAAAATGGCTGAAGGGATTTTATTCAAGCTTTCCCCCAAAATTCACCTTTTGCCAAGACCCAGCATGGAAAATTTCAGCCCAAAAGGATCACTCTTTGGCAAGTTCCCCGAGCTAATGAAAACAGAGGGGCATAAAGGGAGTCTGTGTGTAGCTCCAACTATAGTGGTCACTGGAGCCCACATTGTATGAGAAGAAGGGCCTCATTCAATAACCCCCCTTTAAAGTCTTTCTTATCATCAATATGGATGAGACTGGGATTTGTAGTGGTCACCAAACAAAAAGCACTCACTTTATGAATACAATCTGGGCAGTGACATTATTTCAAGTGGCTTTGCTCAACTGAGATAGACTTTGGAATAAGCTTGTTATAAAGAAAAAGGTAAGAATTGCTCCAAGGGGTATAGGTGCATTCATTCATTCATTCATTCACTCATTTATTTCACAAGCATTGACTGAGTGTCTGCCATGTGTGTGGCATGTTAATAGATGTTGGGAATACGATAGTGGGGAGACGGAAGTGGTTCCTGCCCTCATGGATTACTGGGGGCGGGGAGGAAACAGTTTGAATTTCAAACTCTGACAAATTCTGCGGTGCAACAGAAAGGGGTGCTGAGAGAGAAAATTAAGAAGTTACGGTGTTGGCTGCATCTTTAAGAGTCTAGAGGAGGTCTAGTACCTATTCATTCACCGCTTAGCAAACATTTAGTGAGTGGCCACCAGGCCCTGGACTTGTACTGGGATTACAGAGCTGAACCAGACCTTGATTCTGCCCTTAAGATGCTCCCTGGCCAGTGGCAGAGCATGCCTGTGAGCAAGGAGCTGTGATGGGTGTGACAGGTGCTTTAATGCAGTCATCTGTGGTGTCTACCTGGAGGTGGGAGAGGGGAACTGAACAGCTGGGCTGGCGGTGGCCAAAGAAAGCTTCTCTCAGGAGGGACAACTGAATAGGCATTTGTGAGAGTCGGTGTTGGAAATACAGAGAAGAAAAGCAGGCTGCCTTCTTGGAGTCTCTGGTCCCACCTTGCTTGTGGTGTTGGACCATCAATCCAGCAGCAGATGTGGAACTTGAGTCAGAGGAGATGCTTAGGGACACAAAATCTATCGAATTGACTTATGATCTTTGTACACCTATAACTGAAATAAAATTCATTGTTAATAAAGAAAAAAATAAAGCTTTATGTGTTCTTAAGTTACAGTAATTCAAATGTAAAATAAAACAGTACTTATTTCTTAAAAAAAAAAAAAAAAAAGAGATGCTTAGTAAATGGTGGGTCCCTTTCTCTGACGTCTCATGGGCACCTCTTTGGATTTAGCCTTGTGGTTATAAGGGCTTGACTTCTGGAGTCAGACTCCCTGGGTTCGAATTCCAGCACCTGTGTTACTTTGGGTCAATTCTCTCTGTGCTATAATTTCCCTATATGCCAGGTAGGGATAATAATGATTCTTACCTCTTAGAGTTACCTAAGGACTAAATGGGATCATGCTTCTGCAGTCATCAAAGATAAGACCAACACGCAAAATCCAATATGTCTCAGAGCCGTCCCTCACTTTCCCACAACCTACTCTTCATTCGGTCCAACAATTATGGGTTGAGTACTTTTTTTTTTTTTTTGCCTTTTCTAGGGCTGCATTTGCGGCATATGGAGGTTCCCAGGCTAGAGGTCTAACAGAAGCTGTAGCCGCCGGCCTTCATCACAGCCACAGCAACGTGGGATCCCAGCCGCAACCTACACCACAGCTCACTGCAGCGCTGGATCCTTAACCCACTTAGCGATGCCAGGGATCGAACCCGCAACCTCATGGTGCCTAGTCGGATTCGTTAACCACTGAGCCACAACGGGAACTCAGGGTTGAGTACTTTAAATATCAGGCATTGTGTTAGGGATTCAGCCCTGGGGTCTCCATCCTCGTGGGTGATAAAATTTCTGATTTTCCCTAAATGAAACATCTTTGCCTTTTCCACCCAGATAATAGCTTTGCGTTATCTCTGCAATGCCAAAACAATTAAGGGTTTCATTTCATCTTTCATTAGCACGTTGGGCTCAGGTGAAAAACTCTGCCCGAAATCTTGAAACTTCTTGCTGCTTTAGACATCAGAAGGTTGGGAGATTTCCCATTATTAATTAGAAATCAAAACTTCTCTGTGGCCCAGAGCAAGACAGAACTGTGATTTCACGGGTCAGCAGGAGAGCTCACCCCACCACTGTTTCGCTTGGTATTATTTAGGGGATAGGAGGCACAGGAGAAAGGTGGTTTCCAGAATGATACATCGATGCTGCCATGTGAATGCAGTGGAGGGAGGCAACTGAGGCTCCCGGAAGCACTGCCCATGCGTGCACTGGGCAGTCATTCCATGCCTCCCGAGCCACAGTTTCCTTTCATGTAAAACAGGGGTCTGGAACCTCCCTGGGTGAGGTTTAAATGAGCACATGCAAGTGGAAACAGTGGGGTGGCAAACAGGATAATGTACCGTTCACCGTGTTTGTGCTGCTGAGACAGGGATGTGGGCTCATCCAGGGGGTGGGACACTTCCTCCTTTTCTATTTTGCGGGTCCCTGGACAGGTCAGAGGTGAGGGCAGTGGTGAGGAGTTCCGAGAAAATCTGTAGGGTGGCTGGGTAGCGTGCTCCTAGGAAGTCTGTATTCTCCTCTGAAATTGCTGGACTTTGCAAGGATTTGCCCCGTTATGGGAGGAGGGGGCTGATTCTTGTTTGTTCCCAGGCCTGCTTTGCAGGATGCAGTTCCAGCATTTCAAGGGGCTGGAGAGGGGGGATTTGATGAGAGAGCGTGGGTACCATGGCGTGGAGGACCGGCAGGCTTCTTTAGCGGCAGGCAGCTCGTGTGTGCTCTCGGGCTCCCCGCCACGCTCCCTCTGCCACGGCATCCATCCTTCCCATCTCCAGGGAGGCAGGACCCAGAACCCATGCCCGGCCCAGCGCGCTCGAGCCAGGCTGCCGGAGGCGACCGGCCTTGCCGGCCTCTCCAGGGCTCCGCGAGGCTCGGCTGGCCTGGGTGGTGGGTCCGGGTCCCCAGGTCGCCGGCGCTGGCACTCGCGAAGCCTCCGGTGCGCGCAGGAGCACGCGGGCCTCCCTGAGCCCAGCCGGCCTCGGGAACTGACCAGGCCGCGTGTGAGCACCGGGATTCCTGCTCTGGCCTTAAATATGCCGGTTATTTTTATCTCCCTACGTCAGGCGGCGAAGGCCATCCCACCAGTGGCCGCGGCGGCTGCTACACAATGTTTCCCTTTAGTCGGGAGGGGAAATGGAGGGAGGCCAGACTTCCTGATCACATGGTGCTGAAGTCAATGAAAAAAAATTAAGGGGGACCCCTCCCTTTTTCTGCAGTGCCCGATCCAGGTCCCCCCGCCCGCTCCCCCCCAACCCAGCCCCCTTGGGCTCCCCGCGTCGGAAAGCGGCAAAGGCTCCAGGCGGAGGGCCAGCGAGGCAGGAGAGAGAGCAAACATAAACACAAGATTGTTGCAGTAATTGGTGCTCTGAAAACACTGAGGAAATGAGAGGCTTGTATGAAACATCAGCCGACAAGAAACGGGGTGATGTCAGACAGCCTTCCAGGATTAGAAACCCTTAAAAGCTCCGAGTCCGCGGCCGCGGCGGAAAGTGCTCGGCTCTCCCGGGTAGGGAGCCGGGATCGTGCGATTCGGCGCTTGCCATCGCCTCTGCCTTGCTTTCCCTCCTTCCTTTCTTTTCTTTTCTATCTCTTTCCTCTTTCTTTCTCTCTTTCCTCTCTCTCTCTCTCTTTCTTTCTTTCTTTCTCTCTTCGATCTCTTTATTTCCTTTAACTTTTCATAAAGAAGGAAAAGGAGAGACTTTATCAAATATTCTTCTAAGGCACCTGGTACTTTTAGATCTTTTCTTGACTTTGAAATACCAAACCGGACTCAACCCCCAAATCAGCCCCAAGGCGGCAAATGACACTTCCAGCGTGGTTGTTGGAGTTTGCTCTTTCTTCCTCCCAGTCCCCTTCCTGCTCCCCCTTTTCAGGTTAGAACTGCACCATTGCAAGAATGTCCACACATGTGGAAGGGCTGGAAATAAACAGGAAGCATTTACCAAGGACAAGCTCGCCAAGAAAAATGGGATTCAATCTTTGCCAAAATCTGGCATTTTCAAAGGAGAACATAGACTTCCTCATAGCATGTCACTCAGCCTCCAGCGGCTGCAGCATCGTTTTCTTTTCCTGATCTGAGATAATTAAGACTAAAAGCATGCAGAGTAGACACACACACACGCACGCACGCACGCACGCACACTCGCACACTCACTCCTTGCTCCCCTCCGCAGCCCACGGGTAGTGAATACCAGCAAGCAGGGTCTCCTCCTAGGTCCACCTGGAACCTGCCTGTGTCTTTAAGTTGGAGGCCAAGTCTCATCTGTTTAGTGACACAAAAGGTGCTGCCTGTCCGGTCTGGTCTTTCTCTCCTGGTGTTTGCCAGGATTAATGAGGCAATGTTTGGAAAGGGCTTGAGCCCCTCCAACCAAAGGCACCCACAGACACATTTTCAAAGTATGATTTATGTCCAGCTTTACCCAAATAGGAACCAAAAGAGGATTTTCTGTTTTCTCATCTTTAGAGTAGATGAATTCAGCACCTGGATCCTTGCATTTCAGAAGCTTTAGAATCTGCCTTATTAATTGCTCTGTCACCCTCTCCCGGGAGGGCAGGATTTTTCCCTCTCTTTCTAAGACCCAGTAAAAGGTCACATCAAGGTCGAGCCTACATGCCCTTGGAGGAATTGGACAGGTTCCAAAGACTGGGGTTCCCCTCACAGCTGCTCCTGGTGTGAACAATGTGCTTTGACCTGAACCCATCCCCACACACTCATAAATCTTGGGGTGATTTAGCACCCCCTCCCAAAGCTTGACATTCTGGAGCTGTTGTAATTTGAGCCAAGTGTACTTTTCCATCCAATCCAATATACCTGTGGTTTTACCACCCACCAAGAGGTAGATAAGGACCCTGTTTTCAGATCTCATGGGGACATTTTGCATCTTTGATGTTCCCCTTATGCTCTGCTCAGCCCAGTGGGAAGCCTCCTCTTCCTGTCTCCTCCTTATGCCCCTGCCTTCACTAATGGTGTCTCCTCTCCGTCAGTTTCTCAACCTGGGAGCTTGGGGTCTTTCTTGGCTATTCTTGCTCTCTCCCTGTACCTCTCAAGGTCAATGGATCCTGCTGTTTAGTGCCAGAAAAATCTCAGGTTCTCTGCTGCTCCTCCCCATTTCCTGGCCTCAGAAGCCCCTGAGGCAGACCTCCTTTCTCGGGGTGGGGTGGGGAGTCTCCCAGTTGGAACTAAAAATCCCAGATTTGCTACTTAGTTCTTCACAACCTTAGGTAAATTACTTCTAGGAGCATCATCTATAAAGTGAACCCTTCTGCTTCTGGCCCAACTCACCTCCCTCGCTCGCTTACCCCAGACTTCTCCCCATCCACTCAGTTGATACCCCAGAGCCCTCCAGGCCCCCACATTGTGAGAGCTGCTTCTCTGCTGGGAGTGTCCTTTCACCCCAGTGCTATGTGTGTTTCTCCCACCTCAAGGGTCAGGTTCAAGTCTTCCTCTTCTCTGAAGCCTTTCCCGCTTTTCTTCCCAGAGCCAGCCACCACCTTCCTCCATGCACTGCCCTTCATTCGGACTCCATTGTGGTCTTCACCAGACCCCAAGCCATGCACGATCTATGGATGTGTCTGTTTCCCCCACTGGTCAGTAGGCTCCTCTAGGCAGTGTCAGGACTTGTTTGTCTCTGTGACCCAATTGTATGCTCAGCCCCCAACTCAGGGAGGGGTTCAGTAACTGCTGAGTGAGTAAGAGAATGAATGAACCAGCAGCCCACCCTCTTGGGAAATCAGCCTATCTGGTAGGATTTTTGAGGTGATCTGGGGCGTCAGACACAGCCTCCACCCCCAGCCTGTAGGGCTCCATCTCTGTCCTGATTTAAGGGGAGAATGCTGTTATTCCTATAACTCTAAGTCCCCTCCCCCGTTATGTCACTGAATCATCCTAACATTCTTTCTGCTTATGAGACAGTGATTGGAGGCTGGAGAGAGGAAATGACGAGAAGAGGTCTTGGAGCCCAGAAGAGGGAGAGCTAGGCTCAGGTCAACTTAGACACAAATATCCCCACAAATTCCGTGTATGCACACAGAGATCTAATGATCACCTCTTTATGGAGGTGAATGCCAGCAGCCAGTTCTAGAAGGCTTGCCGGGGTGTCCCCTTATGGCAGTTGGAGTTGGTCTGGTGGCTCGTCCAAGGTCCTTTCTCTCCTCCCGGCTTCAGCTCTGGACTTTGTTCCCAGAGCGTCTTCCTGGCTGCAACCTGGGCGGCCCAGGAAGGCAGCTGGGGGGGCTACTCCTGGTCCAGTCTTGGAGACTGAGGAAGGAGATCAAAGGGATCAGCATAACCTGCAGAAGGATTTGGTGACTGAACTACATTTGAGCTACAATCCATGTGGAATAAACCCAGGCCTAAGGTGGCCCTGGTGATACGATAGTGCTTGGGTGCTTTCCAGGTGCCTGACTCTGCATCAGGGATACTGCATATTTAACACTCACTGAAACCCAATTGCTATTTTCCCACAGGTAGATGAGGCAACTGAGGCTCGGAGAGGTTAGACAAATTGCTCAAGTTCACACAGCTAAGCAAGGAAAGCTAAGTAGGACATACACATCTTCAATTCCATCTTATTGACATGGCAAGCAATGGGACGCGGCCTTAGGAAGCAGAAGAGAGGAAAAGATTTGGACTCTGTGACTCAGCTTTATGTCCATTTACCACTTCAGATAAGCCTGATGCTATAGAGATGCTAAAACCCAGGATTTCTAGAATGGCTGGGGTTGAAAGCCTGGGCCATCATCTAATCCAGACCTCCTTTGTCCATATATGGTCAGGTTGAGGCACCAAGAGGGCTTGGTATGTGTCTAATATCACACAGCTTGTGAGTGAGCATCTGGACTGGGCCTACAACCCAGGCTGACCTTCCTTCTTTCTTTCCTCCTGCAAAAGTTTATTGGGGCACCTGCACTAGGCCAGGCACTCATGGTTTTGAGATTATTTCCCACTTGACCCCTCTGATTCCCAAACTTTGAAACAAGAACTTTTAACTATGAATTTATTCAGATATCAGTGGAAGCGGAAGGTGGGCCGGTGCTCTGATGCAGCCCCAGGATCGCTGTATTGTCTGCACTTCGGGTCTGGAGGGCTGAGAAGTCAGAAGCAGATTTTGACCTCTGGCAGGAATGGCATTTCTTGGGCAGCCACCTTCCTGTACTCTTGGCATCTCCAGATGACACGTAGCTGGGTGTCATCATCAGGGTCACCCTCTGCTCACATGCTAGAGCTCAGGGAAACTTGAGAGCTTCACTTGATATTGGTTACCAGTTGAGTGGGCCTAACCAGTGATCTAACTTCTCAGAGCCTCCATGTACCTATCTGTAAAATGGGGATAAATAAAGTATCTGCCATGAAATACCAACAAGGCTCTTGCTATGAGTCCTATGGGTCTGTCTATGTAAGGGGGGCTTCATGGAGCCATAATGGCTGCAGGTTGTTAATACCACTACTACTAGCCTTGGGCCAACTGGAAGCTGTCTTTCAGGAGGCCAGTTTTCCAAGACAGGGAGCGGGGCGGGTCGGGGTAGAGGCAGAGGAGGGAAATAGAACTACTTCTGTGCACTTGCTGGGCATACTCTGCCCAACACCCCACGGTCACCCTGAGTAGATACTTCAAGTGCATTCAATGTTAGCCCTTCAAGATATGTCTATATCCTAACCCCAGGATCCTACGACTGTGACTTTATTGGAAAAAAGATCTTTGCAGATGTGGTTAAGGATATTAAGGGGAGAGCATCTTGAATTATTTCGGTGGGACCTAAATCGACAACTAGTGTCCTCATAACAGACATGGAGAGGAGAGACTTGGGGAGAAGTGAAGATGGTGGTGTGAAGATGGATGGAGGCAGAGGCTGGAGTGATGCAGCTATGAACCAGGGAGCACCTGGACCGCAGAAGCTGGAAGAGCAAGGAAGGAGCCTCCCGCAGAGACTACAGAGGGAGCACAGCCCTGCTAACCCCTTGCTTTTAGACTTTTGGCCTCCAGAGCAATGAGAAAACACCTCTCTGTTGTGTTCGGCTACCCAGTTTGGGCTCATTTGTTGCTGCAGCCCTAGGACACTAATACAGCATAATCTTTACCTTCATTTTACAAATGAGGAAACTGGATCACAGAGGTTACATGCCTTCTTCTAAGCCGCCTAGCTGGGAGTTCCCATTGTGGCTCAGTGGTAATGAATCCAACTAGTATCCATGAGGTTGCAGGTTCGATCCCCCGTCTTGCTCAGTGGGCATTGCTGTGAGCTGTGGTGTAGGTTGCAGACATAGCTCAGATCCTGTGTTGCTGTGGCTGTGGTGTAGGTTGGCAGCTGCAGCTCTGATTCAACTGCTAGCCTGGGAACTTCCATATGCTGCAGGTGTAGCCGTAAAAAGCAAAAGAAAAAAAAAGGAAAAAGAAGACTCCCAGCCAACAAGGGATTGCCATTCAAGGTCAGGCTTAAAAGACTCGAGAGCCAGCACTCAGACCTCCTTCAAATGAGAAGTGGGGGTGTTTGAGGGGGGCAGCGGTGGGTCTCCTAAGATGAGAAAACTAGGCTTCCTAAGCTGGAGCAGAGATGAGAAGCAGTCTGTTCAGTTCCAGGGCTGCTCTTTCAAGCCAGAGAATTCTCAGAGAAATGACTGCCACAGATCCCACACAGGTGGTGAAGGGAAGCTTTTAAGGGGAATTTGAGGGCTTAGATTTGCAGAGATGGTTCCAAGGCCCGTGGTTTTGGGAGACACTGGTTGAGCAGTTCATCCATGGGGGTCTGGGGCAGCAACTCTCCCAGCCAATCTCAGTTTGGAAAAACCCAGATTTCTTTTTTTTTCCCCCTCCTTCTTTCTTTTTAAATACAAGTCAGGCTGGGAGGGGCCTCCATAAGGAAGGAAATCAATAGGAAATGCCTTTGGAAAATGAGATCTTTTTTCAGAAAGCATGCATGTCATGTTATCATTCCCGATGCAGAGGCTTGGGCCCTGTGATTTGAAACAGGGAATCGGAGAACTCAAAGACAGCCAATGAGAGGAGAGTGTGGAGGCTTCCTCCGTTCAGAAGCCAGCTCTGGTGATCCAGCTGGCGGCTGTGGATACGGAGCCAAGTCACATGGAGGCCAGTTGAGGGGACAGAGGATGTTGGCCTGGAGAAGAGCAGTTCTGGGCAGGAATGAGGGTTTTCTCTACACGCCTGAAGGGTTGTCATGTGGCGGGGGAACAGGTATGTTCTAAGGGGCCCAAGATGAGGCACGGAAACCCTTGGGCTAGATATATCATCGGAGGCAATAGAACTAAAGGTTAAAGGCCCTAGAGTCAAGGGTTCAAGTGCCAATTTCACTTTTCTTTTTTTTTTTTTTTTTTGCTTTTTAGGGCTGCACTTGTGGCATATGGAAGTTCCCAGTCTAGGGGTCATATCAGAGCTGCAGCTGCCAGCCTACGCCACAGCCACAGCCACGCCAGATCCGAGCCATGTCTTCTGTGGCCTACACTGCAGCTCATGGCAATGCTGGATCCTTAACCCCACTGAGCAAGGCCAGGGATCCAACCCGCATCCTCATGGATACCAGTCGGGTTCGTTACTACTGAGCCATGACAGGAACACCCAATCTCACCTCTCTTGACATGGGAAAGTTAAGCTTTCTGTGTCTGTTTCTTCATCTGTAAAGTTGGAGTCATGGTAATACCTTCCGCAGAGAGTCGTTGAGAGGGTTAGATTGTTTTAAATTCAAGTTTTTGGGCCAGTACCCAGCGCAACATAAGCACCCCGTAGATGTTAGGTGTTTTTCCCTCTTCTTGGAGAGGTCGGGGAAGACTTTCCAGAGGACAATAAGCTGGGATTTAAAAGATGGGGGTTGCGAAGTTCCCGCCTTGATGCAGTGGGTTAAGAATCCAATGCAGGTCACTGCAGAGGTGCAGGTTTGATCCCCAGCCCGGTGCAGTGGGTTAAAGGATCCAATGAAGGTTGCAGCTGCAGCTCGGATTCAGTCCCTGGCTCAGGAGCTTCCATATGCCATGGGTGCAGCCGCAAAATGAAAAAAAACAGAAGATGGGGGTCAGCTTTTGATACATGGAGGCAGGTGGCTGAGTGTAGGGCAGGTGAGAGTCAGCAAGCACAGAGATGAGACCCAACTGGATGTGTTTGTTCCACGTACTGTCAAGCTTTGTCACGGAAGCAAGGAGGGACGGGCCGGAGGGGCTGGCAGGGCTTGTGCGTGGAGCGCTGGGGAGTCTGAAGTAGGTGCTCGGACATTGTCCTGTAGGTCAGTGCTTTGCAAACTCAGAACCACCTGGAGGACTCCTCCAAACTCACACAGTGGGGCCCCATCCCTGGATATTCTGATCCAAGAGGCCTGGTGGTGGGGGCGGAGAATTTGCAATTTCAACAGGTTCCCAGGGACCACGCACTCAGAGAACCACTGCTGCTGACTGATGGTGGGGGCAGCTGAAGGACTGAGGATGAGGTTCAAAGGCAGGTTGCAGGGGAAAGTGGACTCAGCCTCGTTGCTCTTGAGGCCACCCTGGTAGCCAGCTGAGACCAGAGTGGGAATCGTGGGAAGCAGAGTAGCAAGAGATGACACCCTCGGAGTTCCCTTTGTGGCTCAGTGGTTAACGAATCTGACTAAGAACCATGAGGTTGCGGGTTCGATTCCTGGCCTTGCTCAGTGGGTTAAGGATCCGGCGTTGCCGTGAGCTGTGGTGTAGGTTGCAGACGCGGCTCGGATCCCGCGTTGCTGTGGCTGTGGCGTAGGCCGGCGGCTACAGCTCCTGTTAGACCCCTAGCCTGGGAACCTCCATATGCCGCGGGTGCGGCTCTACATAAAGGCAAAAAGACCAAAAAAAAAAAAAAAAGAGATGACACCCTCTTTTCTCCAATGACAGGCCCGGGAAAGGAGAGTCCAACCCCTGCCCTCAGAGGGCAGGTGGCCAGCTGGGTGCCACTTGGGACAGCTTCACACTTTTTTTCCTTTATTAAGGGCAGCCCAGCGAAGGGTGACCTTCATCCCGAGGATCCCAGGGACCCTGTGAGCGAAGCCCCGTGAGCAGAGGAAAAACCTCACAACTGCCGCTCCCTCCAGACCTGAGGCTCCCACCCACCTGGGGCTCTGTCAGTAAATCCTGGGGCAGCACGTGGTTTCCTGGAGCCGCTGGAGGAAGGGAGGACAATTATCAAGGCCGCATCCCACCCCCTCTCTGTCAGTGCTGGGGGAAAAACAATATTTAGTTAGTTAAACACCCGGCTACAGTTTCGTTTGAAAAGCTGGCTTTGATTAGGAGACTGCAGGAATTGATTTATGAGGACAGATGAAAAAAAAAGAACAAGCATAAATATGTAGAACTCACCCAAATGATGACTAAGGGGACATGAAATATACACAGCCCTCGCCAGTGGAGCTGGAAGTGACTTATTAAGGTTCTTGGTTCCATCTTGAGTTCACACAGTCACAGTTCCTGATTCTTTCAAGATCTCTGTCTAGGAGTTCCCGTCATGGCTCAGCAGTTAACGAACCCAACTAGCATCCATGAGCACGCGGGTTCGATCCCTGGCCTCGCTCAGTGGGTTAAGGATCCGGCTTTGCCGTGAGCTGTGGTGTAGGTTTCAGATGTGACTCGGATCCTGTGTTGCTGTGGCTATGGTGCAGGCCGGCGGCTACAGCTCTGATTGGACCCCTCGCCTGGGAATCTCCATATTGTTGCGGGTGCGGCCCTAAAAAAAGCCAAAAAAAGGGGAAAAAATCTCTGTCTAGACTGGTTTTAAATCAAAGGTTGCTGGGGAGATTGAGGTGCACAAGTTTCCTAGGTGAGTCTCACTGCTCAAAATAAGTGTTTCCCTCATATATATGTATGTAGGAAATACAAAATAGTATATGTGAAATGCAGTTTTCTTTGCTTCCTGGTGACAAGCTCATGAAGGGATTTCATTAGAGCATTGCTCAAGGGAGTCATGGCTCAGCGGAAACAAATCTGACTAGTAACCATGAAGACTCTGGTTCGATCCTTGGTAGCGCTCAGTGGGTGAAGGATCCAGCCTTCCTGTGAGCTGTGGTGTAGGTCGCGGATCCGCCTTGGATTTGGCATTGCTGTGGCTGTGGCATAGGCTGGTGGCTACAGCTCCGATTTGACCTCTAGCCTGGGAACTTCCATATGCCACGGGTGTGGCCCTCAAAATACCAAGAAAAAAAAAAAAAGAACATTGCTCAAAAGTGGAAGACTAGGAACTGTCTATTAACTGGGGTGTAGACCAGATAATCTCTTACTCCCTAGACTACAGAATTGGATGCAGTGGTTTACAAGGAATGTAGTGCTTCTGCCATGTGTGCGTGTGTGGACACACGGCATGTGCCCAGTGAGCTCAGGTGCAAATAGTAAGATTCAGGATAGTGTGTAGGGTCAAAACCACACACGTATTTGCACACTTTCCCTATGAGCATACACAGGTATATGTGGATAGACAAAGGCTTGGAAGGATGTCCATCAGAACGAGCCTCTGGGGAGCGTGGTGGGATGAGGTAGGCATCAAGGGAGGTTTCTGCTTTGCCTGTTCTGTTTGCATTGCTTGCACTGAGAATGTGTTGATGTAGAACTAGTATAATTAAAACATCATTAGGAACACAATCTGGTCCCTACTCTGAACTCCTAGGAGAAGAGCGATGACAGTGGCAGACTTTCTGGGGCCCTGAGCCTCGCCCTTCTACTTTTCAGCCCCTTGGTATCTACCTCCTGTCTGAGTCTCTGTTGATGCCCATCTGTTCTATGAGTTCTTCGCTATGGGCTGCTCCCCAAGATTTAACCTGCCCTTGACC
The DNA here is from genome assembly GCA_004024745.2 of Catagonus wagneri. NCBI lineage: Eukaryota > Metazoa > Chordata > Mammalia > Artiodactyla > Tayassuidae > Catagonus > Catagonus wagneri. Next base: position 24,909,640 of record PVHT021183634.1, on the reverse strand, counting down.
TGACCCTCGCACCTCACAGCTAACTCTGGGGCTGGTGAGAGCCCCGGGTTACAGCTCTCCTGGTAGTCTGGCTCTTTCTGTTTCACATTGACCCATTTCTTCTTGCTTTCCTTCCTCTCTTCTTCTTCTGTTTTCTTTTTAGGGCCACGGCTGTGGCATATGGGAGTTCCCAGGCTAGGGATAGAATCGGAGTTGCAGCTGAGGCCTACACCACAACCACGGCAACACAGGATCCGAGCCGCATCTGTGACCTATGCCACAGCTTGTGGCAATGCCCAGTCCTTAACCCATTGAGGTCAGGGGTTGAATCCACATCCTTAGAAAAATTTTTTAATTATAGGTGATTTACAATGTTCTGTCAATTTCCTCTGTTACAGAAAAGTGACTCAGTTATAGATATATGTACATTCTTTTTTTCATATTATGTCCTATCATCTTCTATCACAAATGATTGGACATAGTTCCCTGTGCTGTACAGTAGGACCTCATTGAAAATCCATTCCAAATGCAATAGTTCGCATCTGCTAACCCCATTCTCCCAGCTCTGTCGGGTTCTTGTCCCGCTGAGCCACAGCAGGAGCTCCTCCTCCCCTCTTCTGCTGGGGGAGGCAGCATGACCTCTGCAGAACGCTGGCCCACCTGGCTTTATCCTCAGGAGCCAGCCCTGCTCTCCCTGGCCTACTGCCTGGGAAGTTGTGGGCAGCTATTTCTTCTGCATCGATTCCAGAATCTCTTTCCTGGGAGGTCTGGCCTGGGGGTACCCGCACATCCATAGTGGGCAAACGAGACATCTTCTGAGACCCTCTCAGGATCATGGTCTCCCAGGGCCCTCAATAATCTAGCCAAGGAACATGCCAGCTAACGGCGTCTCAGTTTTCCCGTTTGTAAGTTGAGAAGACTGGTTTCGATGGTTTCTGAGCTCGCTTCCAGCTCCACCAGCAATCGTTTCATCGAATGCTTTTGTTGGGGCTCACCTCTCCTGTGCGGCCCTGGGACCATCTTATTCCATTCCTGCAACGACTCTGTGGAAGAGAGAGGGCAGCTCAGATTTCCCCCATTTTACAGCCTAGGAAAACAAGGCTCTGAGATGACAAGGATGGCTAAGCTTGTCCAGCTGGCACTGGGTCCTGGGCACGTGTCTGCTCACGCAATGTCTGCAAAGAGACTCACCAAGGCTTCTTCGGTAGATAAGAGAAAAAGGATCTTTCGGGCAGAGGGCAGAGGGCAGAGCAGCCGACAGGTGTGGTGTGAGGTGGGCAGAGCGTGGTGGGAGGACTTGATTGGCTCAGTAAGGCTGGAGGAAGGGGTATGGATAGAAGGAAGTAGAAAGGATGGGGTGGGGGCACGTTTCCATCTCCTTATAAATAATCTGCATTAAATACTCCTCCTCTGGGAAGCCCTCCAGGCAATGGTAAATGTTTAACAATAATCTCTCAAAAAAAAAACAAAAAACCCAACCTTCCTTTACAGGGATTACCATTTATTCCCCCGTGGTCGTTTTCAAGTTAGTACTGGATGCTCAATTAGGAAGTGAGTAAGAGCCACCTGCAGTGCACCCCCTGGATTGCTAACTCTTCACTCTACTCCTAAACGTCTCGTTGCTCCTCTGACTTAGCGACTATGTCCCTGGTCACATTGCTGAAATCATCTGTACCTAATTCTCTTATATGGGACCGTGTCAGTGTTTCCAGGGCAGTATCCATGGTTTTTATTTTTATTTTCAGGATCCATGTTTGATTAAAAGATTTAGTGATGGAGTTCCTGTAGTGGCTCAGTGGTTAACAAATCCGACTAGGAACGATGAGGTTGCGGGTTCAGTCCCTGGCCTTGCTCAGTGGGTTAAGGATCTGGCGTTGCCGTGAGCTGTGGTGTAGGTTGCAGACGTGGCTTGGATCCCACGTTGCTGTGGCTGTGGCTGTGGCGGGCAGCTACAGCTCCTGTTAGACCCCTAGCCTGGGAACCTCCATATGCTGCAGGTGCGGCCCTAGATAAGGCAAAAAGACAAAAAAAAAAAAGATTTAGTGATGACTAAGTGAATCAGATCTACTGTCAAAATGACAAATGCCCATAACGTACCTGAAATGGTTCTGGCCCTTGGAAGTGCTGCGTGAGTTAAAGCTGTGCTCACCAGCCAGCATCTCCCTTCCAGGGCCCCTGGCACTCAAGGCCAAGGCTGTAGAAGGGGTGATGAACTCCTACCCCGTATGGGCACACAGGGTCCACCTTTCTTATTTTGCTTGTTTTTACAGACCACCCTTTAACTCACACTAATCTACGCAGCCTTTTGGTTTCCTGTGGGAATACCCTCCCACGCAATCCCTATGGATAACTCAAGGCCTGGGAATCTATTCTCTTAGTGATTGAAGTGACTGAGCCCGGCGGGGAGGTAGGTTGGTCTTCCAATGAGGGCGCCATCATTTTTTAAGCTGGGTTTCTGAATGAGTTGCTGCATCCCCCGCCACGGGGTCAAATTCACTCCTCTGAGAAAGGAAGATAAGGACATCAACTTCCTTAGGGTTTGACGAGACTAATGAATAAGTTTGGGGGTCTGGGCTGCTGTTCTGTTTGCTCCTCAACCCCAGACCTGCGCTCCGCCAACTTCTGTCCCGCTTGATTGGTACCCGGGAGGCTGCCCTAGACAGGGCTCCGCCTTCCCCTGGAGTGCAGCCAATGGGAGCCTGTGGCAGAAGATTGATGAGCACAGAGAGAGAGAGAAAATCTCCTAACCACTCCCCCTGCTTTTGCCTTGTTCTTGGCCAACGGCTGCGTCCCTCTCTCCACACACTCAATTTCCAGCTCCCATGGGTGGTGGCCGCAGTCCTTCGGCTCTGGCTTTCACCCAAGGTTTTGGGGTGGAGGATAGCTCGCTGATGTTTGTTCCTGGGTGTCTCAACCCCTTAATTAAACTCAGACCTTAACAATAGGCCCTTAAATACAATTTAAGTGACCCAGGTGAGTCTGTCACCTCTTACCTACTGGTACTGGAACAATGTCAAACCTGGTGCTTGGGCGCTTAGTAAGAGAGTCTTAACAGTGATAATAGCAGCCATCCTTTATTTAGGGCCAAGCTTGGACTAAGCACTGTGTCAAGTGTTTATTTTTTTCACATGAATTATATCATTTAAGCCTCAAAACGACTTTACGTAGGAGGTACTACGTTTTTATTTTCCCTTTTTTTGGCTGCCCCTTGGCATACAGAGTTCCCAGGCCGGGGATCCCGTCCGAGCTACAGTTTCAACCTATGCTACAGCTGTGGCAACGCGGGATCCTTTAATCCACTGGGGATCAAACCTGCGTCCTGGCACTACAGAGACGTCGCCTATTCTGTTGTGCCACAGCAGCAACTAGAAGGGAATAATTATTATACCCATTTTTCAGTTGAGAAGAATAGAGCTTAAAGTGGTTAGCGATTGGCCAAGGCACCCAGCTAGTGGGCGAGAGAGTCAGGCTTCAAGTGTATTGATGCTAATCGCGCTATTATTTGGTGAATGGGGACCAAGTTTCAGACTCAGACCATCACCACAGAGTCATGCTCCTACTGGCAGCTGCTCGGTCAGCACTTGTTGGAGGATGAAGGCCGTCTGTTCAGAGCCCTAATTTTCTGTGGCGGCTTTCCTGGCAGTTCTCCCTCTGGTGTTAGGGCCTCCACAGGCCTTGCCTCTGGTTCAGGGAGTGTCGCCCAGCTGCAGTCTGTTCTCAAACAAGCCCCAGTGGACGGAGTTTCCTTCGTTACCTCTTGCCCATATTTCCACCCGCTCTGAGCTGCTGGAGCGGCCCCATGCTGGCTTCTCCGCCCTCCCGGTCACCCACACCCACTGGTGTTTACAACATGTCTCTAGCATCTGCGGACTTCATTAGAGCCAGGGCTCCACCCTCTTCCTGCGCATTGTGGCAGCCCGTGTGCGTGCGTAAGGCCAGCCCCAACGCGGCTCACCAGGGTACCTGCCAGGCACTTCCAGGAGCCAGGCCAGATCACCTTCCCTGGGGACCACCCCTCCCCCCAGTCAGGCTAATCCGAGAGTCTCTGCAGGAGAAACATTTCCATGGGGTACCAAGGCCACACTCTGGTCTGGTTTGGGGCTGTGGTCAGCACTGTTTGCACAGTGGCTTAGGAGGAGCAATCGTTTTGGAGTCAGGATCACCTCTCATTTAATAGCTGTGTGATCTTGGCCCAGTTGCTAAATTTCTCTGAACCTCAGGTTCCTGGTTTGTAAAGCTTGAAGACAGAGCTGAGGGTGGGAGTTATTGCATAGAAAATTCCTGGCACATCTTAGGTTGTAATTTTTCTGTTCCCTCTTTCTCCTAAAGACCATTTTGGGTGTACCAAAGACCAAATAGTGTAGACTGTATTTGTCATTTATTTATTTTTGGAGTACCTTCTACTTGATGTTGATATGTTATCAGAGATTAGAAGGATAATTATCCTCGTTTTATAGATGAATATACTAAGGTTCAGAGAGTTTAAAGTAATTTTCTCACGGTCACCCAGAGAACAGATTGGGTTTACAATCAACTCAAACTGATTTATTGTTTTGGATTTTCTCTTCATTTTTTTTTTTTTTCCTAAGAATGAAAACACATAACCCGGTGATAGAAGCTGAAATGAGATCACCTTTATTTCTGGTAAAAAGAGAGCTGCCTCTGTTCTTTGCTCTTCTTCCTCCCTATCCCGAAGGAAATGTGGCACCTGCCACACCAACTGTCACTTGTGACTCTATATTCTCATTATTCCATTCTCTGGATTAGCTGAGCATTCCAGACTCTTTTTGAGGTGTCACTTCTTAAGGATGAGATGCCGGAAGTCACCTCGGCAGAGGGCTGATACTGGAGGGTTTTTTCCATTTGAAACAATTCAGAACTTGGGGCTGAAGAGGGGATGATCTGGGTGACAAACTGAAGGTCATTATCATTATTGTGCATTTTCTCCTTGTTAAGCTCAGAAGCTGATAATCATTTCAAAGTGCTTTCTTTTTTTTTCTTAATGAATTTTATTTCGATTATAGATGTACAAAAATCATTACAAGTCAATTTGATAGCATTTGAGTCCCAAACCCTCAGTGCATCCCCCCACCCTCAAAGTGCTTTCTACATCATCTTTTTATGAAGAATAACAAAGACAGAAGCTTTGGGCTGTGAGTTTTCACTTATGACCATATTGTGAGCTCCCTGATGGCATGGTAGGTCTCACTGATCTCTGAGCCCTTTGTAACCCCTTCTCATGCTTCCCCGCACGTGACTGCAAGCAAATACTTATCGAGGACTCTGTTTTTCTACATTATGCTGGATGTTTTCTCATGAGAAAAATGAAAATTACTTGTCCCAGATCACACCAAGAGTGGTGGAGCCTGGCTCTGAACCCAGTTGGGCCTTCTGACTGTATTCAGTGCTCTTTCCTCTTCTACGTCTCAGCTGTCACTCAATATCTCCATCAATGATGGTCGTTGAGCAAGATTTAGAAGTTTTTTCTTTTAAAGGTTGCCAACAGTGTTGTATATGCTGTTAGGGGAAGGGGAGTGAATGAAGAAGGCGTGATCCCTCTTCACAGAAGGGATTATAATGAGCTTCAGCTGTCTGGGTGGTTCACTCGCCATGTGAGAGTACAGAGGATCAAAGAGACCAATGTGTCACCATGGGAACTGTCCCAGTTTTATAATCTTCATTTTTCAAAGGCCTGAATATGAACACATGGAAAGCAGGGGAAGAGTCAGTGAATGGGAAGTGAGGCAGGCTAATGATTTAAATCCAAGTTTTGAAGAGGGGGTCAGAGTGTGGAGAAATATTTTGAACAGACTTATAAATAGCTGCTCAACTCACTTTTCCAGGATGAGTAACAATTGACTCCAGGTGAGAAGAATTATGGTCCTGTATCTGGAAAAGATGCCTCGAGACTGTGCTTCTTGGCCCAAAGATACAAAGATGCTCAAGGAAAAGTGGAAGAGCTTCTGGAAGGAGATAGGACTAGAGGTTAGATGGTTGAGGAAGTTTGCCAGATTGCAAAACACGGGCACAAATTATTCTGCGCCGTGGATGCGTATCCCCTTAACGTGTGATTGGGATTTCTCTCATCAGGAGGTGGGATGTCCTATCCTGGAATCTGGGCTTGGCCATGTGACTTGTTTGGTCGTAAGACACTAGCAAATGTGAGGCAGGAGGAGGCTTAACAAATTCTTCAGATAGGGATAGCCCTCTCCTACTGTTCATGGTTACGCTGTGAGCACCACCATATGAATAAGCCTAGGCAACCTGCTGGATGATGAGAGACACATGGTCTGGTTACTTCCATCACCCCTCCTGACAGCCAGACAGACATATGTGAAGCTGTTGATGGCCAGGGGACCTCAGACAAATGAGTGGGCCTAGTTGATCCCAGATGGAGTAGAAATGAGTTGTCCCAGCTGGTCTCAGTCCCAACTTTTGACCCTTAGATTCATAAGCAAATAAATGGTTGTGGTTTCGAGCTGCCAAGTTTTGGGGTGATTTGTTATGCAGCAGAAACTTACTCATACAGCATATAGGCAACAGATTGCAAACACCAAGTAGGAAAATGAAAACGTACTCTTGATGTGGGTGTAGAACCAGTGGTTGGCGAGCTACTGCTCAGGAGCCAAAGTCAGCCCACCACCTGTTTTTGTAAATGAAGTTTTAATAGAACACAGCCAAACTCATTTGTCTACCTCATGTCTATAGCTGCTTTTGATTTGCAACAGCAGAATTAAGTAGCTGTAACAAAGACTGGCCAGGGAAGCCTAAGATATTCACTATCTGGCCCTTTACAGAAAAATTTAATGTAGGATATAACAGTAAATGGAGCTTCAGTATAAAAGTTTCATTCAAACAGAAACAGAGAAGTATAGATTTTATTTTTATTTTTTTAATTTTTTTAAATTAAAAAAATTTTTTTTACTTTATAATGATTTTTATTTTTTCCGTTGTAGGTGACTTACAGTGTTCTGTCAGTTTTCTGCTGCACAGCAAGGTGACCCAATCACACATACATGTGTACGTTCTTTTTTCTCACATTATCATGCTCCGTCACAAGTGACCAGACATTGTTCCCCAGTGCTATACAGCAGGATCCCATTGCTTATCCATTCCAAAGGCAATAGTTTGCATCTATTAACCCCAAATTCCCAGTCCATCCAACTCGCTCCCCCTCCCTCTTGACAACCACATGTCTGTTCTCCATGTCCATGATTTTCTTTTCTGTGGAAAGGTAAATTTGTGTCCCATATTAGATTCCAGATATAAGTGAAATCATATGGTATTTGTCTTTCTCTTTCTGACTTCCTTCACTTAGTATGAGAATCTCCAGTTCCATCCATGTTGCTGCAAATGGCATTATTTTGTTCTTTTTTTATAGCTGAGTAGTATTCCATTGTGTACATATACCACGTCTTAATCCAATTGTCTGTCAGTGGACATTTAGGTGGTTTCCATGTCTTGGCTATTGTGAATAGTGCTGCAATGAACAAGCGTGTGCATATGTCTTTTTCAAGGAAAGTTTTGTCCAGGTTTATGCCCAAGAGTGGGATTGCTGGGTCATATGGTAGTTCTGTGTATAGTTTTCTAAGGAACCTCCATACTGTTTTCCATAGCAGTTGTACCAAATTACATTCTCACCAACAGTGCAGGAGGGTTCCCTTTTCTCCATACCCCCTCCAGCATTTGTTATTTATGGACTTATTAATGATGGCCATTCTGACTGGTGTGAGGTGGTAGTAGTTTTGATTTGCATTTCTCTAATAATCAGTCATGTTTAGGCATTTTTTTCATGTGTTTGTTGGCCATCTGTCTATCTTCTTTGGAAAAATATCTATTCAGGTCTTTTGCCCATTTTTCCATTGGGTTGTTGGCTTTTTTGCTGTTGAGTTGTGTAACTTGTTTGTATATTTTAGAGATTAAGCCCTTGTCAGTTGCATCATTTGAAACTATTTTCTCTCATTCTGTAAGTTGTCGTTTTGTTTTGTTTTTTATGGTTTCTTTTGCTGTGCAAAAGCTTGTCAGTTCGATTAGGTCCCACTGGTTTATTTTTGCTTTTATCTCTGATGCTTTGGGAGACTGACCTGAATAAACAATTGTAAAGTTGATATCAAAGAATATTTTGCCTATGTTCTCTTCTAGAGAAGTATACATTTTAGAATCCCTGAATAAATATTATTGATTTTTCAAGTTGTTAAAAAATGACACATGCTTGCTATAAAAAATTTTAGACACAATGGAAAAGAGAATGAAAGTCACACGTACATTTACCATTTAGTGATGATCATCTTGCAACTTTGGAAGGCATCCTTCCAAACATTTCTCTTTCTCTATACATTTATTAAAAAATTGAACTAATCATACTTTTTCACTTAATATGTTGTTAATATTATGTTGTATAACATATTACTAACATATATTAATATATATAATAATGCTAATGCATCTTCATTTTTAACATTTAATTGTATTTAATTGCATCATCTATCATATATTAATTACTTGAGTCCTCATAGTTTTTTTTTTTTTTTTTTTTGTCTTTTTGCCTTATGTAGGGCTGCACCCGCGGCATATGGAGGTTCCCAGGCTAGGGGTCTAACAGGAGCTGTAGCCGCTGGCCTTTGCCACAGCCACAGCAACGCAGGAGCCAAGCCGCATCTGCAACCTTCACCACAGCTCACGGCAACACCAGATCCTTAACCCACTGAGCGAGGCCAGGGATTGAACCCACAACCTCATGTTTCCTAGTTGGTTTTGTTAACCACTGAGGCACGGCAGGAACTCCCTCATAGTTTTAATATTTAGTTTGCCTCCGATTTTTCAGCATTTGAAACACTGCTGTGATTAATAATGAACATATTACATATGTTTAAGACACTTCTAGGACGTTAGTTTGGGACAGTATATAAAGAAACTCTTGGGGAGTTTCCATCATGGCTCAGCGGTTAACAAACCCGACTAGTATCCATGAGGACAAGGGTTTGATCCCTGGCCTCACTCAGTAGGTTAAGGATCCAGCGTTGCCATGAGCTGTGGTGTAGGTCACAGACATAGCTCGGATCCAGCACTGTGGCTGTGGCGTAGGCTGACAGTGACAGTTCTGAATGGACCCCTATGGAACCTCTGTATGCTGTGGGTGCGGCCCTAAAAAGACAAAAAAAAAAAAAAAGAGAGAGAGAGAGAGAAATATTCATACATGTGTAATTTTGGTGTCCAAGTTTATCCACATTTAATGTTTACTTCAACCTCCTCCAGTTCCAGCAGTTTTGAATCAGCTTACATCCTTACCAATAATGGATCGGAGAAAAAAATGCTTTTGACTTGCAAAGTAGACCATTTCCTCTACCAGAACATAGAGGAGGCAGCGAGAGGAATCCATCTACTTTTATCCTACAAAGAGGAAGTAAGGTCACCTCGGGAGCAAATGACCATGTTATTCTGTTCTCAGTTGTGCAGGGGGACAGCAAAGGTGCCATCTCGGTGATTCAGGCTGAAATGATGAGCTGCATCTAGGCTGACAAAATGTCCATAGAGATAGATGCAGGGTCTCTTAGCTGTGCCCAAGTAAGCAATGGTACTGATAGGCAGTGGGGACCCAGTGGCTTAACAATCATCCGTGTGTGAAAGAAACCAGGGGAGCTGAATGGAGAGGAGCAGTGAGGTGTGGTGTCATCAAAGCTAATCCCACGAGAGGCTGCAGGGTGCCGGGGTGAGCATCCTTCTACTCTGAGTGGAGGCGACCACAACCATATCACTGTGTTCCATTCTGGCTCCTGGACTTTCTGGGGGTTCTAGGTGACCTGGGGCTAGGGACTTCTGAAGACAGAAGCCAAAACGCCAAGAGATTCCAATTCATTTCATATGAAGAAATTTTAGAGTGTCCGGAAGGCTTAGCACAGAAAAAGAGATGGGAGGGACCTTAAAAGTGTTTTTCAATATTAGTGTTCTCGAAATAAAAACACCTTTATTGTTTTAAAACTCTAAAATCATATATTCTCGATACAAAAAAAGGTGTATGCAACCAAAAAGGATAAAGAAGGAAAATCACCTTGAGTTGTAGGATCTAAGAGAAATGCTTCTGGATGGCGCTGCACAAATCCATACACATAGAATTTGAGCTTTCCAAGAGCAACTAGACACAAGTTGATATGGCAGAGCTGGCAGTACTAAGTTAAAATAGTTCTGAACCACTGATTATTATGAGAAATCATAGCAGGAGAATGTTAGGGGTCATGTGGTTGTCATTCATGAGTTTTACTTTCATCACCACGCATCACCTTGTAGCCACAGAAATTTTCTTGCCATATGAAGTCCACGTAGCTGATCTCTCCCAGCTGGGATTGCAGATGGGTTTAGGCAGAGCTGATTTCCAAGCACAGGTCAAGCCCGGGCCTTGCCAATCCTATGATTGCACCCAGGGCAAGGTGGTGCTGGACAGGGTTTTAGAAGCAATCTTGTGTGATGCTGCTATTGTATAATGGACAAAACTGAGTTACAGAAAGGGGAGGGAATATCCTAGCAAATAAGTCTTGGACTAGAATGAAAAATGTGTGCTTCCTGACCCATCTGACCACGTGGTCTTTTGCTTGTCGAGTTTTAGGTTACTGTTATTTGGGAGACAGGGTTGGTGGGGAAGAATTAGGGTTAAACTTAGACCTGAAAGAATGCTCTCACTTCTCATTCATTCATTCATTAAACAGTATATAATGAACCCCTACCATGTGTAAAACACTGGGAATTCAGCCAAAACAGGAAAGACGGCAGCTCACAACCTAGAGGAGAAGACAACTGTAAACTATTAATGACAGCGTAGAGTGGTAAACTGTCTGGTCGCTTTGGCCACTCACGGCCACGGCATCAAAACTTGTCCAGGGGATTCGGAAAGGCCTTCTGGAAAGAATAAATTTAAATTAGAGCTTTAAAAAAGGATGAGTGGGCAATGAGGAGGCAGGATTTTAGGAGAGAAAAAAGATGGTGGCCCCATAAATGTTTCAGGGAAAGGAAAAGCTTGTGCAAAACTAGAGAGAAATTTAAATTTATATGTCTCCAGAGTTGTACAGGGCTGCTTCTGATGTATGTGATGTAGTGGAAAGAACCAAAATTTAAAATAAGGGATCAGGCATTTGGCTTTCAGCCCTGCCAGTTCTTGGCTTATGACTTTGGCAAATAATTTATCTTAACCTCAATTTTCTCAGCTGCCAAATGCTGATAATAATAACTACTTCACAGGATTATTCTGAGAATAATGCTGAGGGTTATTTGGAGGATGAGCTAATATAAAATTGGCCAGCAGGCAGCTAGATTTTTAAATATCCTAAATAAAGCCTCTTATAGGAGCTGTCAATGACAAAATCTTTTTCCTTTACCTCGCCCAAATCTTTCTTGCCGTCTGTGGACACACACTGACTAGATGAATTCAGTAGGCTTTTACTTTCCTAGTTCCTATTGTGGATGCAGGCACTAGGAGAAGACGAAAGATGTATAAGAGACCTGAATTTGGAATTTGGGGCGGGGACAGAAAGCCAGTCCAAAGTGGTGTCTGTCTTCTACAATGTCTGTCTGTCTCCAGCTCCATCTGGTCCACGAGCTCCTGCAGGGCATATAAAATAGGATCTATAAAACAGGTCACCTCCTTGTTTCCAGTGATAAGATTCCCAAGTGCCTCGCTGAGGAAGTGTTTTGTGAATTCTAGTTAGAAGAACCAATGAAAGCTTGGGAACTTAGGGCAGAATTTAAAGGGTAGTAAACACATGGTATAGATCAGGAGGATTATCTAGGAAAATTTCTGTGGATCAGGTTGGATTTATAGAGGTAAGCTTGGAATGTTCCAGTTTCATGGATGCTGCCAAAGAACTTTCAAAGTGGTTGTACCATTTTACGCTCCACCAGTGATATATGAGAAATCTAGTTTTTCTACACCCTTGGTAGATATTGTCAGTCTTTTTTGGTCTTTTTAGGGCTGCACCCTTGACATATGGAGCTTCCCATGCTAGGGGTTGAATTGGAGCTGTAGCTGCTGGCCTACACCAGAGCCACAGCAATGCGGGATCTGAGCCGTGTCTGCGACCTGCATGGCAGCTTATGGCAACGCTGGATCCTTAACCCACCAAGTGAGGCCAGGGATGAAACCTGCTTCCTCATGGATGCTAGTTAGATTGGTTTCCTCTGAGCCATGGTGGGAACTCCTATTGTCAGTCTCTTTAATTATAGCATCTCTGGTGGCCAAGCATTGGTGGTAGTTTTATTTTGCATTTTCCTAATAACTACTGGATTTTGAACTTCTTTTCATATGATTAGTAGCCATTTGAATGTCCTTGTTGTGAAGTGCCTGTTCAAGTTTGTCACTCATTTACAACAGTGCTGGCTATCTTTGTCGTATCAATTTGGGGGTGTTCTTTATATATGAAGGATCCAAGTCCTTTGCGGGTTATATCTACTGCCAAATCTTTTCTCCTAGTCTGTGACCTGCCCTTTTATTCTTTTATTCATTGTTTCTTTAAATGAAAGAAGTTCTCAATTTTAATGAAAAATAGTATGTCATTATTTTTCCTTTTAAGGTTAATTCTTTTTGTGTAGTGTTTAAGAAATCTTTACCTACCTCAAGATGACGAAGATATTCTCTTATTTTTTCTAGAAGTTTTTAATAAGTTTTTATTTTGAAAAAATTTCAAACCAGTGAAAAAGTCACAAAAACAGTAAAATAATTCCTGTATGCTTTTCAGTTAGTTTAACCAGTTAAGAATTTTTTAATGAACCAGTTTTTTCTAAAAAAAAAAATTGCTTGCATATGGTTAAACATATCCAAACAATCTTGAAGCATAATAAAATAAGTAAATCTTAACTGTCTTGAGCAACTTCTTCTCCTCAAAAGGCAATCATTATTAGCAGTTTCTTATACATGTTTATAGATATTTTCTATAGATATGCATGAATAGATTATGAGTGTTCCTTTTATTTTTTTTTATTATTTATTTATTGCTCCTTAGGGCCACAACTGTGGCATATGGAAATTCCCAGGCGAGGGGTCGAATTGGAGCAGCAGCTGCCAGCCTACACCACAGTCACAGCAAAAGCAACTCGGGGTCCCAGCTGAGTCTGCGAACTACAGCACAGCTCGAGGCAATACAGGATCCCCCTTTTTTTTTTTGCTTTTTGTTTTTTTAATTACTCAAAAAACTTCATTTTTTTATTTAGCTTTCTGACTCTGTGCTTGTGTTTTCAACACTTGCACAACAATTTCCTGCTCCTAAATAAGGAAAGCACGCTTGATCCTGTTGTGGACACATTTAGCACACATGGAGCCACCATTGGCTCGGCTGACGTGTTTTTTCGTTTTAGACAATCTGATAAGAACTTCAGGTCTCATAGCACAGACTCCTCAAAGTCAGCCTGGGCACACACCACACGCAGGTTTTGGTGCTTTCCCAACCTTGTTGATGTAAAGGTAAACAATTCTATTATCAGGGGTTTGGGACAGCCTGGTTTTGTTAGAGGCTGTGTTGTAGGATAGCCTATGACAGTACGTCAATCGCTAGGCCACTGTGAATGCCTCTGGAAACCATCCCCAGAAGAGCAACACAGGTTCCTTAACCCACTGAGTGAAGCCAGGGATCGAATCCACATCCTCATGGATACTAGTCAGGTTCGTAACCTGATAAGCCACAACGGGAACTCCTGTGTGGTCCTTTTAGTCATTTACCAAAAGAGACGTATTAAAAAGGCTGACCTGGGTACTGCCATTTTATCTAATACCATATCTCAGTGACCTTCCGCATCAGCTTCCTTGGAACTGACTTTACTCTTTTTAAGGGCTGCAGATATATGTTTTGTATTGAAAGCAATAGTTTAAAATGTATAATTTAAAGCTACTGAGCCCTCCTGGAAGGGATCTGTTGGGTTGTTTAGTTTTTCCTTATCACCGACAGTGCAGCAATAAACATCCTCGTGCCCAGAACTTTGTGGGAGTGAGCAACAAATGGCTTGTTCTAAGGGTATGGGTGTTTACAGTTCTCTTAGTTCTGGCCAGTTCGCCCGAGAGCTTTCATTGCTTCGAAACCTCAGAGGCATGTGATGGGAACTTTCCTCCCTTTGGAGAGTTAAGATTTAAGGAAGGAGAGAAGAGGAAAGAGAACGCTTATATTGGAAGGAAGAGCTTTAAGAAAAAAAAAAAAAGGGCTCAGAGCTGTTTCTTAACCTCAGCAGGATTGGCATTTTTGGTTGGTTAATTCTTCGTTGTGGGGACTGTCCTGTGCATTGCAGGGTGTTGCTCAACATTCCTGATCTTTATGTGTTAGATGCCCACCTGTGACAAGTGACAACCTAAAATGTCTCCAGAACTTGCCAAATGTTCCCTGAGGAGGCATAGTTTCCCTAGGTTGAAAACCAAGACTTGGAGGAAGGGGTGTTCAAAAGTCAGACTGTGGAGTGTGTGTGTGTGTGTGTGTGTGTGTGTGGTGAGCGCAGCATGGATTACACACTTGAGGACTTTTCAGGGTTAGTTGAGGAGTGATCTGTCCCCCCCCCCCCGGATTATCTCATTTTGAAATAATAAGAGCCACATTGTGGAAATTCCCACCTTTCTATGTGGTGTGTTATTTTTTGTTTTTTTTTTTGTTTTTGGTTGCGCCCATGGCATGTGGAAGTTCCCTGGTCAGGGATCAAACCCACACCACAGCCGGGACTGGACTGGAGCCGCTGCAGTGACAATGTCAGATCCTTAACCCACTGCACCACGGGGAACTCCCTTTCTGTGTGTTTCTGTTTGGTGGGGTGAAAAAGCCACAGAGTCATCTCTCTGCCACGTTATTAACCATGAGCAACTCGGGGTGGTGCTTTCAATGCATACAAGTTGCTCATCACTTTTGGTCTCATTTGAATCTTGATACAACACATGAGGGTCTTGATCCCTGGTCTGCAGATGAGACAGAGGTTCAGGGAGAGGGGCGGACCCCGGGGTCCCCCCCTGTGCACACTCTCCATCACTCTGTTCCAAGCGGCTTTATCAGTTGGCTTTGCCTCTGAATTTCTGAAAGCACAGTATGGAGCCATGAGAAGGAATTTTCATCAGTATTTCCATCATCTGTTGAACCTCAGAATAGGTTGTAAGTCATCATCCTTCTCTCCTGATGTTTTGGTTTATTTTTGGAAGTGATGCCATTCACTTTCTTTCAGGAAACTCTCGGCTGCGTTTTCTAACCACACCCATGAGGACAGGGCACAGCTGGATCTTCAGGGAACATGTGACAGCCCCTGTCTGGTCCAGGGTCCTGCTGGGCCAGATGATACCTACCCTCCCACCGGCTGCTCTTTCCTGAGGCAACAGGTCTTGCCATGTTATGGCCAAGTTCACTCCTTGGTGGAGGGTGCTTCCTAACTCACAGGAATAAGTACTGACGAATACGCAACTTCGGTTTCGAGCAAAGGGGCCAATGGAGAGCATGTGCTCAGGAAGTGTTTGTTGAGTGATAAAATGTGTGGTCACATGGGTACCTAGGAGCAGTACCACCGGGGCAAGCAGCGTATCTGCCTGGGTCCTGGCCCTCAGAGGCCCCTGACCTCGGGATGCCATCCCTCACATTTTGTTTTTTCTTTCTTTCTTTCTTATTATTTTTTTTAGGGTTGCACCTGTGGCATATGGAGGTTCCCAGGCTAGGGGCCTGGAGCTGCAGCTGCCAGCCTATACCACAGCCACAGCAACGCTAGATCTGAGCTCCATCTGCAACCTACACCATAGCTTATGGCACCGCCAGATCCTTAACCCACTGAACGAGGCCAGGGATCGAACCCGCATCCTCATGGACACTATGTCGGGTTCTTAACCCACTGAGCTACGGCGGGAACTCCCATCCCCAACATTTTCTAAGATTCCCCCCTCCCTGCAGTGATCAGGAATGGCTGGAGCAAGCAATGCTCTCCAGGCAGGATGCTCTGGGCCCACCTTGAACCCACTTGGGCCCTGGTCCTCATTTCTCCCCTTTGACATATTCTCTAATAGTCTACCTAGTGCCTGGCATTGATAGACACCCCAGAGGACCTCCAGGCCTTGGACTAAATTGTTGTCCCAAGCACCCATGACCTGGCCCGAGTTCCGTCAGGGCTGCTTGTGAAAGGATCTTTTCTGCCTGTCAGAGAGAATTTCTTTAGCAGGGTCATATGAAATTGCCCTGTTGGAATGATGCTGGAGCACTGATTTGGGGTGACTCAAATTGTTTATATAGACAGAGGGCCCACAAAAGTATTTGCATGGGCCTCCATATACCCTAAGAGTAACTCTTTCTTTCTTTCCCTTTTTTTTATAACAATGGATTTTATTTCAATTATAGGTGTACACAAATCGTCACAAGTCAATTTGATAGATTTTGTGTCCCAAACCCACAATGCATCCCCCCACCCCCCAGACTGTCTTATTTGAAAAACCAAAGTTTTCCAAAGTCTGTGAGTCATTGTCTATTATGCAGAGAAGTTCATTGTGTCTTTTCAGTTTCCACATGTAAGCGGCAGCATTGGGTGTTGCTGTCTAATTATCTGACTGGTTTCACTTCGCATGATAATTTCTAGATCCATCCATGTTGCTATAGATATTGGTATTTCATTCCTTTTAATGGCTGAGAATATTCCAGGGTAACTCTTTCTTGAAGGTCATGGTTCATTCATTCACTCAGTGGAGGTCATGCCTCCAAGTGACCCCCCCAACCGAGTAGCGTAGTCTCGATGAAAAGTGCTAGGCTATTGTATTATTGTAATAATTATCATTATCAGTATGAACATATGTGTGGGACCCCAGACAGTGGTGGTTAATCCAGCCAGCATGCGGCATAGTGTCTCAGCGTAAGGGAGGTTTCCTTCATGGAGATGAAAACATTGAAGTTAGGTTTGAAAGAATGGCTAGGGTTTTCCGCCAGAAGGCATGCCATGTTCAGGGAAGAGAAATAATCCTGTGAGACCAAAGGACGTGGTGGGGGCTGGAGAAAGATGGCAGACGAGCTGGAAACAAAGGTGGAGCCACAGCACGAAGGCTCCTATTGCCAGGCTGAGGTTTCTGAACCTCGTTTCTGTAAAAAATGCAGAGTCACCCAAGTGCTTTGCAGCCGGGAAAGAGATGGTCAGACATAGAGTCTAGGAAGTTCATCCTGGCACGTGGGTGGAGGTTAGAAGGGAGGAAAGACCCTTTTAGAGGCTCCAAGTAAGAGGCAACTAGCACCTGACTGAAGGTGGTAAGAAGAGAGCCTATAAAGTCACAGCTGGTTGGTCCCCAACCATGCAGACAGGAGAGTCAGAGTCAGGGTCATCTCCTCTCCAGGAGGCTGGCTTTTTGCTGACGAGAACATTCTTCCTTCTCCCCTTCCCACTCTTCTGACTCACCTGTTTCTTCTGTCTGATGAAATGAGGCAGGGGGCAGAAACAACGGGCTCTCCTGGACATGAAGGAAGCTGAGATCAGCGGCACCCTAGGCGGCCCCCTTTCAGGAAGACCTTCCCAGAAACGCTTGCAGAAGATTACGGAGACAGTTTTTTTTAGCCTGAATGGAAGGCCTTCCCTAAGCTTTCTGGGTTTATCTTTTTTTGTTTTGTTTTGATTACCCTGCCCCCTTCAGCATATGGAAGTTCTCAGTCTAGGGGTCGAATCTGAGCTGTAGCCGCCAGCCTACTCTACAGCCACAGCATCCTCAGATCCAAACTGTGTCTGTGACCTACGCACCATAGCTCATGGCAACCCCGGATCCTTAACCCACTGAGCGAGGCCAGGGATCGAACCCACATCCTCATGGATACTGGTCGGTTTGTTACCGCTGAGCCACAATGGGAACTCCCCTTCTGGGGGCTTCAGGTGGGCTTGTCAGATGCCTTGGCAGTGGCACCACCAGGGGGTCCCAGCTCCTCCAAGAGCACAGAGAGGGGGTCTGCTCCATGACATGCAGCCCCCACCCCCACTGGAGCCACTCTGCCTGCCCTTCCCCCATAACGCCTGCCTAGGGATCCCCGTTGCATCTCTGGAAATGACCTCAGTCTTTAGAATATTTGTTCTTTTTGGCTTTTCAAACAATGTCCTCGTTTTGCCAGAGGAAAAGGGAAAGAGACTCTCTAAACGAGCAGGCCACCCTTTGTTCTGGGCCCATAAATCTGGCGCGAGCACATGTCCGGCCTTCCCGCCCCTCCTGCATCATTGTCCCTGCTGCTGATTAATAGGTCAGAGCTAACTTTAAACTGGCATTTCCTGACCAGCCCATCTCCCAGCACCCCCACCCTGCCTGGCCATTCCCTAAAAACCCTCTGCATTTTAGAATCTGATTTCACTGCCTCCTGCCACCTCCTTCTCATGGATGCCAAAGCCAGCTGCGCAGTTCAGGATTTGGCCTGAGGAAGGGCTGAGGCTGAGGGGTGGGTGTGCAGCTGGGTGGGTGTTTTCTCTGGATGTTTGACCCCCCCCCCCGGCTAATCTAGTCTTGGAAGCTTCCACCTGGACATTACCAGAGTGGCAATGTGGAGGGAGGGTGTGATGTTAGGTACGGCAGATTGATGTTGCAGAAGAGAGAGCAACACGGAGAGGTGTCCTTCACCTGGACTAAACAGAGGAGGGTACAAAAGCTGAGCATCTCTAGGGAGTTCCCTGGTGGTCTAGTGGTTAGGATTCTCCCACTGCTTCTGATTATGGTTGGTGTCAGGAGTTCCTTTTGGGGGACTTGCAAACAGTCCTTGGGGCCTCTGCTTTAGTTATGCAATGTGCAGCCTCCGGAAAACGCATTTCCCTTTGGGATGGGCAGGGATGGCAGGGAGAAAGTGCCACTGGCAGGTCTGTTGACATCTGGCATCAGAAGAAGGCATGTGCACCGAGGACCATGCTGGTTCGGCGTTCTCGTGGTGGGAGAAGGAGCTTGAGGTTGGCTGTGGAGGTGCCTCTGGGCCTTTGGATTCTCCCCACTAGGGGTTGCAAAGTGAGGGTTGGGGGCTTAGGTTGGGAAGCTCAGCCAGATCTGAATCCAGTCCCTTCTCTGACATTCCCCTGTTCTTCAATCTCTTTGTCTATGACATTGGGACAATAAGACCAGCCTCCTAGGGTAGTTACGAAGATCAAGAGAAGTCATATATGCAAAGCTGGCACCAGTTAAGTGGTGACTCTGGGGTTTTTTCCCCACCTGCTCAAAGAATTTCTGCCTTCTGCTTCTGCGTGGCTAGATGGGACTTTGATGATGCCCAGTTGTGTACACAGAGGAGAGAAGACAACGGCAGGAAAATACCAAGGATGGGGAGATGTGGTCCTGGGGGAAAGGGGATGAGGTCTGAACCAGAAAGCTCCTCCAAGGTTCTGGTTCAGACTGAACAGAGGCGACTAGGAGATGGAAATGATTTTCATCTGCTGGTGAGACTCTGGAGAGATGCTCTTAAGAAAGAAAGAGCCCAGCCTTGGGAATTTCACAGTCCTTGCCTGGAGATGGGAGGTAAATTCAGATGACTTCTTGGGAACTTTGTCCAGGGTCTCAGGATAGCTTTAACTCTAGAGCAATGCTATTCAAAGTCTGGTCCACAAGGCGAATTCATGATGAGATCATCACAAACACGGAGAGCACTTGTAGGTTTTTATTTTTTATTTTATTTCATTTCATTTTATTTTTGTCTTTTTGCCTTTATGTAGAGCCGTACCCGCGGCATATGGAGGTTCCCAGGCTAGGAGTCTAACAGGAGCTGTAGCCGGCGGCCTTTGCCACAACCACAGCAACGCGGGATCCGAGCCGCGTCTGAAACCTACACCACAGCTCACGGCAACGCCAGATCCTTAACCCACTGAGCAAGGCCAGGGATCGAACCTGCAACCTCATGGTTCTTAGTCGGATTTGTTAACCACTGAGCCACGAAGGGAATTCCTGTAGGTTTTTATAACAATTTGATAAAGTTGTATGTGTTGAATCTAATTAAAAAACTGAGTTTCTATTTTGTATGTCATTTGAAGTTTTACAATTCTAGTAATTTGTTTTTATTATGCTTTACAAATGTTGCATTTGGATAGGTTAGTGAATTAAAACAAAATAAAACACAAAGTCACTTTGAGAAGCACTGCTCTAGGGTACTCTGTAATTGTCATGCGTTATTCTTTTCCGGGGAGTTTTTGAGCATTTTCACTTGGGAGGCAGAATTGGAATGTTGCATTGGAGAGAAGTGTGGATGAGGTCTGAAAGCTCTGGGTTCTTGGACTCACCATGCTGTAGGCTAGCCGTATAGTCTTGTAAAGCTGCCGCTACGATCCATTTCATTATCTGTAAAACGAGGGTAATAAAACTTGTCACATCGGAAAGGTCAGATTCGATGCAGGTAAGGGGCCTAATAAGATCTTTGGCCACTAGTCACTAATTAAAAATATTTGTTCCTTTTTCTCTCTTCCCCTGGCCATTGATTTACTAATATAACATTTTAAAGGGTTTTGCTTTCTTACTCTCTTAAAAAATATTTCCATCCATCCTGGATTTTGTCCTAAGCTAACAGTGGTTCTTGGCACCTCCGTAATTATAGTTCTGGCATTTCATATACATTTGCCCTTCCTCACAACAGACCTTCAAGATGGGAATATTCTTCCACTTTGAAATAGAGCAGTTTGAAACCAGGGATGTTGAGTGGCTGGATGAAAGTCATAAAACCACCATAGAGAGCTTAAAATCCAAGCCTGTCCTGCTCCCCAGCCTTTCCTTATCAGCACCGTCTTGGAAATGGATAAGAATTTCTTTTGGAGCCTTTTTCCGTCTCAAGGTCACTGGTTCTCTCTTTCTCTTGTGATTTTCTTTTTCCTGGATGACTGTTCTGTGGGCCATGTTCGAACGTTCATAAACCCAGAGGGTCCAGAGACCCTTGTGATTGGAGCCAGTGGCTGGACGGGGGTCTGGCAGGTTGGACTTGGGAAAGTCATTGCCGCGCAGAGCGAATGAAGCCTGCCTGTCGGAGTGTCCAGTCCTGCCCACGGCTCCCACCCCCTCCACCTCTGGTAAAGTCGTTGGGGATAGGTGTTCTTTTTTGACTCTGGAAATGAAACTTCAGCCGTGTTTAGCTGTGGACACATCTGCCGAAGCAGCTGCACGCGTTACACAATCGTGACTCTCGCCCACCAGCTCTGGCCTGACCGTAGGCAGAGGACACCATCCCTTTTCTCGCTCAAAGATTGAGCTGCAGTGATGAAAACAGACTCCTCCATCCCACCGCATCCCAGGAGAAAGAAGAGAAGTGGGTCCGCCACATCTGTGGAAAGGACCCAGTGGGATGTGGGTGACAGAGTGGATCCTGGATTTAAGGTCAGAGAGATCTGGGTTTCGATGCCAGCCCTTGGTCTGCACTTGCTGAGCTTCTGCTTTCTCCTTGGTGAAGTGGAGCAAGAATCTGACTTGTTTCGTGGTGAGGAAAAGGGAGGCAAGGTTTTTATCAGAGCCTGGCACTACAGACTTGGTTTATAAACACATTTCACCCTCACCACAAACCCTTTCAGCAGATAGTATCATTACCTCCACTTTGCAGAAGAGGAAACTGAAGCAGAGGGAGATTATGTAACTTACCCAAGGTCATGTAGTAAGTGAACTGGGATTCAGTTTGGGGGGCTCTGTTCTTAGCTCCACACTGCCTCTCACTACAGGACACAGCAAGCTGGTCTGTGAGAGTTCCCTCCATGCCTCTGATGCAAGGGAGGTCTTTGTTTGTTTGTTTCTCTTTTGGCCGCCCAGCAGCATGTGGGTTTCCTCGGCCAGAGGTCAGATCGGAGCCACAGTTGCAAGAACATCAGCACCAGATCCTTTAACCCACTGTGTCAGGCCGGGGATCGAACCTGCATTCTAGAGGCGCTGCAGAGATGCTGCCAATCTTGTCGCGCCACTGCAGGAACTCCAAGTGAGGTTTCTTTTTCTTTCTTTTATTTTTATTTATTTATTTTTTTGTCTTTTGTCTTATTATAGCCGCACCCGTGGCATATGGTGGTTCCAGGCTAGGGGTCAAATCGGAGCTGTAGCTGCCAGCCTACCCCACAACCACAGCAAAGGGGGATCTGAGCTGCGTCTGCGACCTACACCACAGCTCACGGCAACGCTGGATCCTTAACCCACTGAGCGAGGTCCAGGATAGAACCCGCAACCTCATTTTTCCTAGTTGGATTCCTTTCCACTGCGCCACAACGGGAACTCCCCAAGTGATGTTTTCTTACCAGAACAGGATCCGTCCTGTGAGAGGTGAGACGTGAAAGTCCCATATGATAAGCCAGAGTGGAAATCCATAAAGTCACTTTTAAAGAGCCTCCTAGACCTGCAGGACTTGTCAGTGACAGGACTGAGGTAAATACGTATTAGAAGAGGGAGTGGAACATTCTTTTTTTTTAATTTTTTTATTAAAGTATAGTTGACTTACAACACCATGCCAGTTTCGGCTTTACAGCAAAGTGACTCAGTCATACGTATATGAAGTGGAACATTCTGAAGGCAGTTTCCTCAGCCATGCTTGGGAGGATTAAGAAAGTCACAGCAGTGCCTGGGCAGAGCCCATCCTGGCATCATACCAGTCAGAGTCTTGGCCAACAGACCTTGAGAATTACAATGCTGTGGACACAGCCATTCCCACTGCGTCCATCTGCCAAGGACAAAAGGATGTTTCATGAGGATGGCTTGAGTTTCTGGTGGACGGGACGGCTGTCTCTCTTTGTAAGTGAATGCAATGGCGTGCTGGTGGATGTATCTACTTCTTGGTGTTCAGTTGATATAAATTTTCCATGAGACACTCTTCTTTCTGTCCTAATCCAATCAGGTTTCTGAGATGGAAGAGCATAGACCAAATCTTGCCATAGGCAGATTTCACAAAAATAGTCAAGTAAATATCGACTCCTGTGGCTTGTTGTTGACAGCCCTTTGGACTTATTCAACAATGCTGTGGCGATGCCATGCACGTTGGCCTGTCTCCCCTTGGTTTTTACAGATGTCACTGTCTCTAGTCCTGGCTGCTGCTTACCCTGCAGGCTCTGGACAGTTTTGAAGTTTCGAAAGAATTCTCTGGTCTAACCTTGAAAACCTGCCTGCCTCTTGCTCCAAACCTCAGCTCCTATTCTTCACTTAGCTGGCTCCTCTATCCATGGGACAGACTTGGAGATTTTTCTTTTTCCTTTTTAGGGCCACACCCACGGCACATGGACGTTCCCAGGCTAGGGGTCGAATCCCAGCTGCAGCTGCCAGCCTACACCACGGCCACAGCAAAGTGGGATCTGAGCTGCATCTGTGATCTACACTGCAGCTTGCCGCAATGCTGGATTCTTAATCCACTGAGCGAGGCCAGGGATTGAACCTGCATCCTCATAAATACTGTCAGGTTCTTAACCTGCTTAGCCACAACAGGAACTCCCATTGGAGATTTTTTGTGACAGCCCTTTCATTCCCAGGCCATTTTCTTCTCCAGACCAAGTGGCTTTCATTCTTTTCTCACACGGTGTCCAGAACCTCCATGGGCTCAGTTATCGATTCTGCTTTTCTGTTAGGTTGGAGCATTTCAATAGAGTTATCTAAGGGCAGAAGAGAGTAGGCAGGGGTCTGGGTCCACAGCTCAAAGGTGCTGGACACAAGCAAGGTGTTTCATGGACGATTTTTGTTTTACCTTAGTGATGATGAGGCCGGCTTTGCCTTCCATTCCACATTTAATCTGTGGTTGTAAGTACAGCAGTCTTTTTCATTCTCCCATTTTCTTCTGCCATGTGGCTGTAGGGATGGTCAGGCCCCAAAGGAGAAGCTCTAATGAGGTCCATGGGTCCCAGTCTGTCGGTCGTGAGTCTCTCAGTGTGGTTTGTAACTGGTCAAGAAGGCAGTTCACATAGAGCTGTTGCCAAAGGGCGGGGAGGCGGGGATGTGTGGTGAGGGACTGGCAGGGGAAAACAGTGTATGGAATTCGGGTTGTGTCTGTCAACACCGTACTCCCAGCAACCCTACCTAAGGGACCTATGGGATGGGGGTGGTGTTCCAGCGCACAGACGTGTGGAAGAGCCGTCATTATAGCTGTTAAAAGTCATGGCCAAGTAGCCTTGTGCATGTGGGGACACAGGGGCATATCATTTCAAAGGCTGGGAAGAGTGGGGAGGGTCTCGACAGACCGGCTCAGATGGCGGTCCAAGGTATATTTTAAGGTGAAAACAAAAATCAGGCTTAAGAACATTCTGTAGAGTGCAATTCCATTTTTGGTCTAAAGAAAATTATACATGTTGTCAAGCCCTAGAGAAACACCTGGAAGAAGGTGTGCACTTAACTGTTAAAAGCGCTAACCTTGCAGGGCGGAGAGAGGGTGGGAGGTGGATTTTAAAAAAATGTTAAGGAGTATATATTTTCACTTTCTTTTGCTCTTGATATTTTCTGTAGCTCTCTTCTTCTTTTTCTTTGTGTGTGTGAATATATATATATATATATATGGTCTTTTTAGGGCCACACCCACGGCATTTGGAGGTTCCCAGGCTAGGGGTGGAATCACAGCTGCAGCTGCCGGCCTACACCGCAGCTCACAGCAACACCGGACCCTTAACCCACAGAGCGAGGCCAGGGATGGAACGTTTGTCCCCATATATACTTGTCAGATTCGTTTCTGCTGAGCCACGACGGGAACGCCAATGCTTCCATAGTGTTCGAATGAAGGTGTATTGCGCTTGTAAATAAACCCAGGGCTTTCTAAAGAGGAATTCTAGGAGTTCCCTGGTGGCCTAGCTGTTAGGATTTGGCAGTTGTCACTGCTGTGGCGAGGGTTCGAACCCTGGCTGGGGAGTTTGCACATGCCGTGGGCATGGCCAAAAAAATAAATAATAAAAAAATAAATAAAAAGGAATCCTACATAGTATATGCGTCTTTTTTCTCTTGATAATAGCTTTTAAAAGTATAAAACTAATACATCATTGTATAAATTTAAAAAGCATAAAAATTTATACAATGAATAGTAGGTCTGCTCACCGCCCCACTTCCCAGAATTTCTATGCAGATCCAACCATGTATATGACAAAATGTCTTTTTAAAACCACTCGTGTCCAAATGTGAGCCCACAGTGTTCTGCACTCTGTTTTCTTTTAACTTCCTAATATATCATGTGGCGTTTTTTCCCTATAATGACATATGCAGATTATCATATGGTGGTTCCATGATTTACTTACCAGACATTTAGGTTATTTTTTCCTATTACAAGCAGTGCTGTAAATGATGTATGTGGTACATACATATAACAGGACGGTAAAATGAGGCTCTTTGAGTCTCCGTTTCTGACTGAGGCTCCAAATCCCTAGAAACAACACAGTCAGTCCTAAATGTCTCCCTGCCCCCCCAGTCCTAAATGAGCTGTTAGCCCACCTAGGCAGGCCCTGCCGAGACTGTGCAGCAGGACCTGCCAGCACGGACCATCCCCTGACTCCAGCCTGCAGGAGGTGGCAGAGATGACAGGGAGAGGCTGGGAAGGGTTTGGAGAGTGTGGTCAGGGTGCATCCTGTCTGTCCCCACCCTCGTCTCCCATGAAAGTGAAACTTGGACTAAGTCGAGTGAGAAAGGCTTGGAAGGAACTCTGGAAGAATGCGGCATTGGTCTCTGGGACCTGAGTTCACGGAGTATAAAACCCAGGAGTCTGGACTGGGTGGGGCTGAGGGCTTAACCCTTCTGCCAGCAAAGGCCGGAAGAACCTATATTCTGTGCATTTAAAAAAAGGATCAGAAAGCGTTCCTGTCAAAGCTCAGTGGTAACAAATCTGACCAGCATCCATGAGGATGCGGGTCCTATTCGTGGCCCCGCTCAGTGGGTTAAGGATCTGGTGTTGCTGGGAGCTGTGGTGTAGGTCACAGATGCAGCTCAGATCCTGTGTGGCTGTGGCTGTGGCGCAGGCCAGCAGCTGCAGCTCTGATTCCACCCCCTAGCCTGGGAACCTCCATATGCTGCGGGTGCGACCCTAAAAAGGCAATAAATAAACAAAAATAAATTTAAAAAGGAACAGAAGGGGAGACCCAGAGGCTGGAGCCACTTGAAAGACTCTTCCAGGTGGATTTTCAGAAAGAACCAAAGCGGAGCTGTTGGATGCCCAGGGCCTAAGGCAGAAATTAAAGATAGCATGCAGGAGGAAGCCTAATCAGCTTCTTTCTAGGCAGGTTCTCAAGGGTAGGATATCTGGGAAACCCGCACCAGCCACCCAGCCCAGAGGGCAGCAGCACCAGGCAGCACCCTCCTTGTCTCCATCCTGAGGAGTAGGAGGGAGTGACGTGGAAGAGAAAAAACAACCCTTCTTCTCTCCCCCGCAACTGACAACCACGCTTGAAGCAGATGAGCTGAGGAAGGGTCTGAGATGATGAATTCGAGATGAAATTTATTCAGAGTTTTGGTAAATACACTGAAGTGTGCTTTGAAATTGCAGAGACATTCTGTGAATTAGAGGACCAGGTAAATGAGTTGGCAGGGTGAGGAAAAAACAAAAAAAAAACCACACACACACACACACACACACACACACACACTCACACTCGTATTCTAACTGCCCCTTACTCAGTCCAGCTCATTAGATACCCTCTGTGAACGTGTGATTTTATATGCAGCATAAATTTCTATAAGTGGAATTTCTGTGCAAACAGTATGTTTTTAATTTTGATAGATGTAGTCAGATTGTCCTCCAAATAATTTGTTCCCATTTGCTTTTTTCCAGGGATGAATGAAAGTGGCGTTTTCCTGACACAACCTTTCTGTAAGTATCAAACATTCTAGTCTTTGCTACTCTACCAGGTCAAAGAAAAATGATACTTCATATATAGAGGTATTTTCACTACAAGAGAAATTAAGGTAATTGTATCTTTTTTGCTGTGAACACCATTTCAAATGTCTCTTGCTGGCCATTTCCCCTGTTGAATTGTCGTTTTCTTATTACTTTGTCAGAACTCTTTACATATTAAGGCATTAACCCTTGGCCTATCATGTATGTTACAGATATTTGTCCACATGTGTTATTTACCTTTTGTTGTAGATTATTGTGCACTAACGAATGTTCAAGTGTGTGGATGCTATTGTATAGAATGAATATAAATTTACTCTAGAGTGCTCCCGAATAAATGGATTTTTTTTCCTTTAATATTTTCTTCATAAATAGATGCTACAAAATAAAACTGTAGCTGGAAAGAGATGGCCTTGAGGTCAAGAGTTTGGGAACCACTGTTCTAGGCTCTACTGGTTCTTTTTTTTTTTTTAATGTTTGCTTAAACTTTTATTTATTTATTTTTTGTTTTTTTCCCATTACTTAATGAATTTTATTGCAATTATAGGTGTACAAAAATCATCACAAGTCAATTTGGTAGCATTGGCTTCCCAAACCCTCAGTGCATCACCCCACC
>PVHT021183634.1:24797555-24871948 GCA_004024745.2 Catagonus wagneri | reverse complement strand
TGCTTGGTTTTTGTTCCTCAGGATTGCTTTGGCAATTCTGGGTCTTTTGTAGTTCCATATAAATTTTTGGATTGTTTGTTCCAGTTCTGTGAAGAATGTCATGGGTAATTTGATAGGGATTGCATTGAATCTGTAGATTGCTTTGGGTAGTATCGCCATTTTTATAATATTAATTTTTCCGGCCCATGAGCATGGAATACCTTTCCACTTCTTTGTATCTTCTTTGATCTCGTTGATTAATGTTTTGTAGTTCTCTGTATATAAGTCTTTCACCTCCTTGGTCAGGTTTATTCCCAGGTATTTGATTTTTTGGGGTGCTATTTTAAAAGGTAAAATATTTTGGTATTCTTTTTCTACTATTTCATCGTTAGTATATAGAAATGCGATTGATTTCTGAAGATTAACCTTATATCCTGCTACTTTGCTGAATTTGTTGATCAGTTCAAGTAATTCTGGGGTTGAGTCTTTGGGGTTTTCTATATATAGTATCATGTCATCTGCATGCAGTGACAGTTTTACCTCTTCTCTTCCTATTTGGATGCCTTTTATTTCTCTTGTTTGTCTGATTGCTGTAGCT
Organism: Catagonus wagneri; assembly: GCA_004024745.2. Taxonomy (NCBI): domain Eukaryota; kingdom Metazoa; phylum Chordata; class Mammalia; order Artiodactyla; family Tayassuidae; genus Catagonus; species Catagonus wagneri. Next base: position 24,871,371 of record PVHT021183634.1, on the reverse strand, counting down.
AGGACTTCTAATACTATGTTGAATAACAGTGGCGAGAGTGGGCATCCTTGTCTTGTTCCAGACTTTAGTGGGAAGGCTTTCAGCTTTTAAAAACCAATGCCTGAAAGTGTGATGTTGTCTTCCTTCCTGTGAGCCCATTAAATCTTGAAGGATTTTGTTTTCATTTTTTATCTTTATTTTTTCAAGGTTATAGTCTATTTACAGTTATTATAAAATATAGGCTATATTCCCCGTGTTGTACAATATATCCTTGAAGTCTATTTCATACCTAATAGTTTGTACCTCTTAATCCTATTGGCCCCCCCGCCTCCACTGGTCACTACTAGTTTGATCTCTCTATAGATGTGAGTCTGTTGAAGGATTTTTTTAAAGTCCTGAATGAGAATCAAGGCAGTTTTGTTTCTTCAGAAAGAAATGGTAAATTTGAGTTTTGTGTTTCCCTTTTTAGCCTTTTCACCTCATCCCACACCCTTACCACAAAGTGCAGTATGCACTCCCTGAATACTAAATATGTATGACATGAGAAGGGATTACCATGGTGACCGTGAATTTCATTGTTCACTGTGTTGAGGGCATACCTGAGAGGATGGGAACATTAATTTGTTTTCAGAATGACTTTGTGAGGATGCTCACAGAGAGGACCAAAAAATTAAGCCAACAGCAGGTATGGACCCACCCAACTAGTTAGGAAACTCTAAGAAATCTCTTTAGAGTGTTGAGGCCGCCGCAATACTCAGAACCTATGGGTTGCTTTCACCGACTTGCCCAGAAGACTTGAAAGTAAGAGAAAAGAGAAAGATCACATAGTTTCTCCCGAAGGATCCATACAGAATCCTGTTTCTCCTGTTAGAAAGCTTAAATGGTATGGAGAAAACCTAGCGATATTATTTCCATGCTATGAAATAGGTAGACATGGGACAAACATATCTTTCTTTTTGACTTAGAGAGAGCAGAGGTTTGGAATTTAGGATCCATGTGTTCCAGGTTTCAATTCCAGTGTAGAAATTTCCTTGCTATGTGACCTTGAGTTTGTAACATGGCTTTCCTATGCCTCTTTCCTGCTATGTACAGTGAAAATGAGGGTTCTCTAGCAATCAAAAAAAAAAAAAATGAAATGCACGAGACATAGTTTCTATCATCAAAGACCTCCCAATTTGTCATTAAAATACATTTCACAAGAAGTCCTATTTCTCCCCAGTTGTGGGATGGGAGACTTCAAATACCTGATGAGGTTTAGCTTGAAAGTGGAGGAAATGAATGGCACTTTGCTAAATAAATGAGAAGAAACATTTTGGGGCAAAAGGATCAACATGTTTACAAGCACAGAGATGAAAAAAAAATCTATGTGTTCTAGGATCTGTAGCAGTTGGGAAAAGTTGAAGCATGGGGAACATGTGATAAAAGAAAAGATGAAGAAGAAGGAGAGACCAGATCACAGAGACCCTTATAGCCATGTTAAGGGTTTTGGGCTTTATCTTGACAGCACTGGAAGGTCAGTGAAAGATTTTCAAGAGGAATGACACAGGCCGTTCATTTTGTTAGACCACTGTGGCCACCATGTAGAAGAGCTCGCAAATCATGGCTCAGGAGCCAAATCCATCCACCTCCTGTTTTTCTAAATAAAATGTTATTGGAAGCCAGCCAGACCCATGCATTTATGCACTGTTACTGCTTTTGCATACAATGGCAGAGTTGCCTAGTTGTGATAGAGATCCCACAGCCACAAAACCTAAAATATTTACTATCTGGTCCTTTACAGAAAACATTTTGATGTAGAGGATAGATTGTAAGAGGGCAAAGGCTGGTTGGTGAGAAGGAGTTTTGTTAGGAAGCCAGGCCAACACTATAAAAGCCATGGCAACAGCCTGAACTAGGCAGTGGGGCTGGAGAGAAAGGAAAGGTGCTAAAAGAGGTGAAATCAACAAGACTTGGTGACTACTTAGATGTGGAGGTGGAATGGTAAGAGGATTCTTGAACAACTCCCAGTTTCTAGCTTGGGCAACTGCATGGGTGGTGGTGCCAGTTGCTAAGGTTGGGATCCCAGGAGGAAGAGCAGGTTTGGGGATGGAAAGGATGGTTCCAATCTGGACACGTAGCATTGGGGCATCCCAGCAGGGGTGGTAGATGGAAATGTGGGTCAGGAGCTCAAAAGGATGATCTGCTCCAAACACACAGATTTGGGTGGTGTCAGTGCCTGATTCACAGATTACTCAGGTATGTAGCATAGGATCTGGTTTTGTTTCCATTTTATAGGCAAGGAACTGAGGCAGAAAGAGTTTAAGTGACTTGGTGATGGCCGCACAGCTCAAGCAAGGGTGTGATAGTCTTGATAGTTTTTTTTTGTGCCAGTCTTGGTCCCATCAGAGTTGGTCTTTCTTTCTCCTGACCATCCTCAGCCCCAGCCCTCACCCTGCACTGTGGTTCCTCATGCATTTGCTTCTCCATCCACAGATCTGAGCAGAGATACCCTTATTCCCCCTTGTAGCCCCAGCAACAAGGCATGATGCCTGACACTTGGTGGATACTCCACAAGTTTTCCTGAATACATCAATGATTGGACAAACTCCTACTGAAGATCTTAGGCTGAAGCCATTTGGTCTTTGCAACTGATCTGGGATAAAGGCTTTAAAAAATTGTTCAACTGACTGATCTGTGTTGAGCCTTACACTGGACACCCCACTCAACTCCTGGAATGTCCCTCAGCTGGCATCTGCCATTAGTGTGTTTGCTTTTAACCTAAACGGATTAGCCTTACCTGTTGCGACTGGACTCTTTATGATCCTCCAGCTGGCCTGTGCATCCTCCAGATAGAGGTGCTTTGAGGGAGGTGGTGGAGAATTGATGGTTCCGTGGTGTCTGTAGCCCCGAGCCCTAACGTGTCAGCTGTGTGCACTCCAGGCTTTGGTGGCCCATCCCTCTCTGTTCATTCCGCTGGTTGCAAGGGGCAATCTCCATGATCCCTGCCTTGCTGGATGATGAGTCATCCCCATTATAAGCCATCATTTGGTGAAGGCGGCTCTGCTCGAGTGCAGATTCCTTAGGCTAATAATCATGTAAGCAGCTCCTGGATTCCAGCAAGAAAAACAGTTGTTTCTCAGCCAGACAGCCAGAAAGTGGAAGAGTCTGTCCCCCATGCTTTTATTGACCAGTGTGAAGAAAAGAACATGGCCTTGGGAATTATATTGACCTGGGTTGGAAGTCCACTACTGATGAGTCATGACTTTGTGCAAATCTTTTACTTCTTAAGGTCTTGATTTTCTCCATTTGCGGGATGAGGACAATATTTCCATGGTGGTTCCATGTAAAGTTGACAGTAATACACATCGGGATTCCTAGCATGGAGACTGGCACATAGGTGATGCATTATCATGGCAGCTGCTAAGATGCAAGCAAACAAACAGATTTAGTCTAATCTCTGGAGCAAGAGCAGCAAAAAGGGCCAGATTGTAAATATCTGAGGTTCTGTAGGATCAGACAGTCACTCTTGCAACTGCTCAACTCTGCCCTGTGAAAGCAGCTGCAGACCATTCTTAAATCAATGGCATTCCAATAAAACTTTATTTATAAGAACAGGTTGCTGGCAGGATTTGGCTCTTGGGTTGTAGTTTTCTCACACAAGCAGACTGAATCTTAGAATATCTACACGTTCTAGTCACTCATAATGTTTTACCTGTCTTACTTTTATGGTGGGTATTTAATTCTTCCATGTGCAATAGAGAACCTCAGCTTGGAAACCTAATTTGTCTTTGTCCCTGGACTCAGGAGTATATCCTCAGAGTCCATGTTGCATATGGAACAAAACCAAGGTTCAGTTTCAAGGGAAAAGAAAGTGGAAGTGTTCTAACTTGGCTTCCTTTCCATAGCAAGGAAAAGTGGTTTTGCATATATTTGTTCCTGGAAGACTGGGGATGTATCTGGCTCATCTACAGGGTCTGGTACAGAGTAGTCAGTAAATTCAGTAAACAGATCTTACATAATTCCTCTCAGTCCTTTTCACACAGTTGTATGTCCCTAAGAGTCTGGGGCTTTTGCTAATTGGGGTGGAAAACTTCCATCTGAGACTCATAACAAATGTACACGACCCAACTGGGTAGCCATTTACGATTATGTGCATACTGTGCTCCCAATGCCTCATGAGATTAAGGCCAGTACTCACACAATAGCAGAGGGTGGTGTTCCTTGAAGAAGATCATTGCAGGTATTTTTGAAATATGGCCACACCAATGTACAAGCCATCCCACGTTCTTATCACAATCTGATATTAACACTGTTGCATCAAAACATGGGCTTTATGTTCCCTCCCCTTGGACCTGGCTGGATCTTTGTACCTGCCTCGATCCATAGGATATGGCAGAAGTGATGCTGTCTGACCTCCAAGGCGAAGTCATAAAAGGCAGTATGGTTTCCACCTGGCTTTTTCTCACTCCTAGGACAGTTGTCCTTGAAATCTATATGCCCTGTTGCAAGGAAGCTCAGGCCACATGGAGAAGCCACATGGAAACGTTTTGGTTGACAGCCTAGCTAAACCCCAGTTGACAGTCATTGTCAACATGTGAGTAAATGAGCACTGAGACAGTTCCGGCCCCTGGCTTTTGAGTCTTCAGGCCGAGGCCTCAGATATCATGAGGAAGGGATTAGTGCCTGATTCAAACACCCTATCCAGAGAGCGATCATAAGTGATCAATTTTTTAAGTCACTAAGCTTGGGATAATACATTATGCAGCATTAGGAAAACTAATGCAAAGCTATTGCAATCCTTTACTTCCCTGGCCGTCCTATTATGTCACAAAGGACTCCAGAGGACAATAGTGCTGGGAAAAGGCAGCAGGCACCATGAGGTCATCTTTCATTCATTCATTCACTCATTCATTCAGTACCTACTCTGTACCAGGCTCTGTGTAAGATTCTAGGGAAACATAGATGTAGATGCTTTGGCTTCTACACTCAACGAGGTCATAATAATTCAGTTTACCAATTGATAAGGGCTTAAAGGAGACTGTAGGAAGTGCAGCAGGAAAGCAGTGAAAGGAAGAGTTGTTTTTACCTGGCGGAATATGGAACGGCTCTTCACAGAAGGTGACACTGAGTTGGGTTCTGCGAGAAAGAATAGGAGTTTACTTTGTAGCCAGGTGGGAGCTGAATTTTACTCAGAGGAAATCATGAATAAGGTGGCCGGAAAGTGGAATTTGAAGGAGGACTGACCAGATAAAAAAACAGGGAAGATACAAGGAGTCCTACTGTGATGAGCTCTCCATCGTTGTACAGAGAATGTTAAAGTTTATTTACGAGCAATAAGGAGTCACTAGAGTATTTTAGATGGGCCATTTTCCAATGGCGTGGAGGGAGGGGAATTCAAAGCCAAGGAACGCAGTTTGGAGGCTGTTAGCTCCTCAGAGACGGTAGAGGGAGGGTCGGGAGCTGAGGCAGCGTCTGCAGAGAGGAGAGGAGAGGAGAGGAGAGGAGAGGAGAGGAGAGGAGAGGAGAGGAGAGGAGAAGATGGGTGCCTGCCATAGTTCAGTGCTGACTCTAACCTGGGAGGAGCCAAGGCGACGTGCATCCCCAGTGCCTGGCCTGGGGGATGGGACCGTAGGGGGTGGGGAAGGTGGTGAGCTCACCTTCAGACCTGTTAGGTTTGAGACTTACGATTGGAAACATCCAGTAAGCAGTCCCTGCAGGACTGGAGGCTCCAAGGAGCCATCTCGGATGGAGATTAGACAACTGGGAGTTGTCAGCTTCCAGGTATAATCGAAGTCGTGGGAGTGGATGAGATTATTGAGAACAGCATTTCTCAGCCCTAAACACAGGGCAGGTACTGTTTCGGTAAATATACGCCCCCCCCCCCCAAAAAAAAAAAAACAAAAAAAATTGATAGAACTCCGTGGGTCATGGGTACAGCTAAGAATCACTGCATCATTCACGTGTCCACAACCAAGGAGATTTTGCCAAGCTTTACCTTCAGTGATTTGTATTAAAAAATAGATACCTCAAAACAAACATGGAGATACTGAGAACAGAATAGGGTTACCAGAGGGGAAGAGTGGGGTGGGGGAACGAAATGGGTACAGGTTTGGGGTAAATTGTATGGTGAGGGGCGGAGACTACGCTTTTGGTAGTAAGCACCCTGGAGGGTACAGAGAAATTGAAATATAATATAGTACATATGAAATTATATAGTGTTATAATTGCCTAAAAATTTAAAAAAGCAGATATAGCTTTCCTTTATTAAATATTAAATTACACCATTAACTGGGCTTTTTCAAAATGTATTTTCCTTATCTTAGCGATTGTGATATGGCTGGCATTTTTCTCCCTCCATCCTGCCAAGGCCTGGGTTACTCCGACTTGAAAAGGGAGGGCTGTGAAAGAGGAATCCGAAAGGAGAATGTGAGAGAGGGCGGGGCCGGCGAGGCGCAGGGAGGAGGGGGCGAGGGGGAGGGGGACCAGGGGGAGGGGCTTTCCAGGGGCTGGCCACCCGCACGGGATACAGCTGAGAGGATGCAAGTCTGGCGTTTGTTCCCGGGCTGGGTGGGCTCTGGGGGCGCGTGGCGCTCAGCCGGGGCTGTAAGGCCCCTGCGTGCGAGGGGAGGAGGTCAGGCGACCTTGCCTCCGCGAGGGGACCTCGACTGCACGGTTTGATGCCTTCACATGACAGTTATTTCACAATATACGTGGCTGATTTCACGCACTTTGGGCATTCGGCGAGGTGGCTGTCCCCAGTAGGGTGCCACTCACTTGTCCAGAGGAGTTTCAGAAATTTGGATCGTAGGGGACTACGGGCAGACACGTGATTGTAGGGAGGGGGCGCACTCTGCCCTGGCTGGCTGAGGGCAGGTCAGCCCAGGTCGGACCCAGACACCCGGCCCCTTCTAGCCTCAGTGCTTGTGATGTCGCTCTTAGGGACCAAGAGAACCGTCTGCTCACAGGAAGGGTAGGGGCCGCACAGCTGGATTTTATCTGCATTTCAGCTCCAGGAGAATTTCTTGAGGCAAAAAAAACCCTAAAAACAAACAAAAAACTCTGTGTGCCTGTGGGTTTGTTGGTATTTTTTTTTTCCCAGCAAGGATGTTAAATCGAGGCCAAAAGAGTCTTTGAAATCAAACATACCATTACCTTCTGTACCCTCTCAATATCCGGGAACGATTAAGCCTAAGCAAACGCAGTTGCCAGTGGCCTAAAAACGGAAAACATCTTTCTGCTTCACCTAAGCAGATTTTACTGAGAACCCCTGGGACCCTAGACGTCCAGATGAACCCGCTAGTGCTCTGGAAACCTTAGAGAATAGGTTTCTGCCTTTGGTTTGTTGATTTTTTTTTTTTTTCGACCTTGCAAATGACTAATTGAACTGTTTCCAAGATTGTCCTGGGTAGTCAGGCAATAAGTACGTTTGTTTTCTAAGCGGGATGTATTTTGATGAAGGATGGGGAAAATGTCAGGAGGAATTAAATGAAGGAGTGACATAATTCCCAGGGGCAGGCAGACGTCAGCTACATTCTCTATGTCTTGCTCTACCTTGGAAATCTTTCAGGACACATTGGAAAATAAATATGTATGTGATGGGGACATGGGCGGGTTCAATGGCTGCAATAAGAGAGAGGGAATGAAATGCAAACACACCCTGGGTTGGATTATTAAACGGATTTAAATTCATAATTCACAGCTGGATATAAAGCATTGTTTTCCATTGCATCGTCTTGGTAGGGAAAAAAAATAAGGTAACTTGCAGTTTATTGTTTCTGACTTGGACCATGGAACAACCCTGTATAGTAGATTCTCAACAAGCATTTGTCAAACATTAAGTGCATAATTGAGTGAGAATGCGTGAATAGCTTGCAAATATATCTAGTTATAAGCAGCAGAAATTATGTCAGGGTCAGAGGAACTTGTTGGGTTATATAAGATTAAATTGTTGTGCAATTAAAAACAAAACCCATGTGCTCCTCTGCCAGTCATTATGTAGGCAGGTTCACACCCATTATTGTATTTAATTCTTCTAACAATACTGTGAAGTAAATATTATTATCTCCGTTTTATAGTTAAGGAAACCCAGGCTTAGGCAGGGTCAGCCATTGCCCAAAGTAGCATATTTAGGAAGTGGCAAAAATGACATTCAGACCCTGGGTTTTCTTACCCTTCACCAGACTTTTTTTCTGTACATGATGAAGTTTGGAGCAGGGTATATATCCAGTGAAGCCTCCAGGAATACTGCTTCTTCCAGAAACCTCATACAGTTTCATTTTATATTTCCCAGATCCAGCGTGGAAAAAAGAAAAAAAAAGGGGGGGCTTTCATCTGTTTGGAAAGGTGAAATGAAGTTCTTTCAAAGCTCTACGGCAGGTGGTTTTTGATTATTGTTTTTACAAACTTGGGTTCCCCTGGGACTTGGGTACTTACGTTTTTTTACATATATATTTTTTAATGATTTTTTTTCCATTATAGTTGGATTACAGTGTTCTGTCAATTTTCTACTGTACAGCAAGGTGACCCAGTCACACCTACATATATATATTCTTTTTCTCACATTATCCTCCATCATGCACCATCTTAAGTGACTAGATTTAATTCCTAGTGCTATACAGCAGGATCTCTTTGCTTAACCGCTCCGAAGGCAATTGTTTGCCTCTATTAACCCCAGATTCCTAGTTTATTCCACTCCTTCCCTCTTCTCCTTGTCAACCACAGGTCTGTTCTCCAAGTCCATGAGTTTCTTTTCTGTGGAAGGGTTTATTTGTGCCATATATTAGATTCCAGACATATACAAATACATTTTATTTAGAACTATTTGCAAACTTACAGAAAAGTGGCAAGTACAATGCAAATAACTTTTTTATTCCTTTTGAATTATTTGAAAATAAGTTACCAGTCTGATGTCCTATTACCTGAAAATAGTGGTATGGGTATTTCTTACAAACAAAGATATTAAAAATATATAATAAAATTTTTAAAAATTAAAAAGGGTATTCTCCTATGTAACCTTAATGCAGCCATCGAACTCAGGACATATAACATCTATCCAGTAATATTATCTAATCCTCAGATCCATTTACGTTTCATCGAAGGTCTCGATAATGTCCAGTACATTTGTTTTCTAAGCGGATGCTGCTGGATGGCTCCAGCTGAATCACTGTCCTCAGTTGTCATGTCTATTAGTCTCCTTCAGCATGGGGGAGTTTCTCAGTCTTTCATTATTTTCATGAGTTTGGCACTTTTGAAGATCGCAGGCTGGTTATTTCATAGACCATCCCTGGGTTGGATTGTGAATGTCCGAAGTTTCCTCACGGCGTTATCCCAGCTGTGCAGTTCCAGCAGGACCACCCCAAGAGCGATGCTGTTCCTCTCATTGCGTCTTGGCCCATGGTGTAAAATTCCAGTCTGCTCCATCACTGAGGAGTGTTTACTCTGATCGCTTCCTAAGGTGGCATCTGCCAGCCTTCTCCACCTTAATGTTACCCTCTTTTATTTTCCCCTCTGTAGTTTTCTGGACATGTACTTTGAAACTAGTTAAATATCTTGTTTTTGATCACATGTTTGCTTTTCCAGTTGTTTTTCATTTGAACCGGTGGATTCCTGTTTTACTCAATGAGTTATAATCCTTTGCTGCACTATTTATTTTGATGTTCCGAGTGTCCCAGATTTGGCCAGTGGGAGTCCTTGCAGTCTGGCTTCTGTGTCCTTTTGACTTGTCCCCGTCATTCTTTGAGTCTTTCTTTACTTTATGGCACAACAAGATGTTCCCGGCTCATCTTGTACTTTCCCTGTCCTAGCCCTGGAATCAGCCATTTCTCCAAGGAGCACTGGTTCCTTTTAGTGCAAAATGTGATTTGAAAGCCAAGATTTGGATGCTGGTTATGCTTATTGCCATAGGGGTATCCCAGGTCCTTTGTGAGGCAGAGCCAGGAACACACACACACACGTACACACACAGATACACATTTACATTTATTTCATTTACATTTATTTCTCTATCTATGCATATATTGAGTTCACACTCATTGCTCTAATTCCAAACTACCACCTACCACCACAGGATTCATCTTGCTTTTTTTTCTTTTCCATACTGTGACTCCTTTTTCCATAGTGAAAAATCTGGCTTGCTTTTTTTTTTTTTTTTTTTTTTTTTGGCCATGCTGCCAGTTCCCAGGTCAGGGATCAAGGATCAAACCCTCACCATAGTAGCGACCTGAGCTGCTGCAGCGACAATGCTGGATTCTTCACCCACTTGACCACAAGAGAAACTCCCTATAATTTTCTTATTGATTAGCCCCTGCATGTTCCTATCTTCCATGGTTGATGCTTTCCCTCTCCCTGAGTAGAGGACTTCTTCACCCCAGTCGGGCTGACCCCCCCCCCACCCAATATGGACCATCTTTCCTCCCTCCTAGGCTCTGACATCCTACTCTTAATCTCCAAATGAGCCCACTTGTTCCAGCTAATGGGTTTAGGACAGAATTGTTCAGAAGGAAAAGGGAAAAGAAGAGAAAGAGAAAAGAAATGGGATAAAGCAGGTACTTCCACTTTTAGTTAAAACATTTTTTTCAGCTCAAAAAAACTAAAAATTTTTTAAAACTTTTTTTTTTTTTTTGCTTATTAGGGCTGCACTTGCAGCATATGGAGGTTCCCAGGCTAGGGGTCTAATCGGAGCTACAGTTGCTGGCCTACGCCACAACCACAGCGACACAAGATCCGAGTTGCATCTGCGACCTACACCACAGCTCACAGCAACACCGGATCCTTAACCTACTGAGTGAAGCCAGGGATCAAACCCGCAACCTCTTGGTTTCTAGTCGGATTTGTTTCCGCTGTGCCATGACGGAAAGTCCTAAAACTAAAATTTTTAAAAAACTAAAATTTTTTCTAGCAGAAAATTTTTTTTAATTCTTAGGAAATTTTATCCAGGCCAGAAAAAAAGTTTTCATTTTTTTTTTTGTCTTGTTTGTTTTTGGCTTCACCTGCAGAAGTTCTAGTCCAGGGATCGAACTCATGCCACAGCAGTTACAACACCAGATCCTTAACCCGCTGAACACCAGACAATTCCATTTGTTTGTTTTTAAAAAAGAGGCTGTACTTCATGTATTCAGAAGGTAATTATTAGAATTATTCTGGACTGTACTGGATATCTTTGGTTAGAGCTAGGCATCCATTCCCGCCCGTATCTTAGGGGTCTTTATCACAGAGGCTGGAAGGCTAGAAGCTACATTTCCCTGATCCCCTTGCAGTTGGGGCTCTGGAAGCAAACTGCATCAATAAGATGAAATTCCAGGAGACTTGGAAGTTCGAAGTGGGTCGGAAGCCCCGGTCCTGCTGTCATTGCTGCTGACAAGTGAGGTCATAGACACACGTGTGTCTGTGGACTGACTCAGGTTTAAGGCATGCAAGGCAGTCACCGGCTTCTTGAGAATGAGAGGCGTTGGCAGCTGAAGTGAGAAGCAGCAGCAGCAACCCTGACCTCTGAATCTCAGCTTTGGAGCCGTGTGCTTGAGCTGGTAGCCCCCCAGAGTGGCCTCTCTAGCCCTCGAAGGATTAGAGAAGCACCTCATTCTCCATGTTAAATGCGCTTCTGTGTAAAATACCTGGAAGGACTTCTTTGTTCTGTAGTATTCCTAACTGTCACATTGCCCTTGGATATGAAGGAGGACTAGATGGTAGGCAACAAATAACAACTTCTGGAAGGGTGTCATTGCTTTTTATGAACTTTGAAACTCATTTTGTGCTTCTTAGGGGCCATGTGCTAACCTAGACTTAGCAGATGTGAATAAAGATAAAAAACACGCAATCCCGGTCTCAAGGAATTCCAGAAGCAGGAAGAAGAGAAAAATACCATAATAAACAACTGAGTTCAAAGTAAGATAGATGGAGGAGTTCCCTGATGGCCTAGTGGTTAGGGATCTGGTGTTGTCACTGCAGTGGCACAGGTTCTATCCCTGGCCCGGGAACTTCTGCATGCTGTGAGTGCAGCTGATAGATATATAGACAGACAGACAGACAGACAGACAAACCGAGTGTTTTGAAAAAGATGCAAGCATAGCATTCCTCATGGGTCATGGACCATGTCTTAGTCTCCAGCCTGGCCCACCTCTTCAGCATCACTTGCTGTTACTAACTACCCCTGGGCCTTCACACTTGATCCTTGGATCTACAGAACTCGTTGCCAAACCTTAAATGTCTTAAATGTCACTTTCCCACTCAGACTTCACCTTTCCTGCCTAGAGAGGTCATGTGTATTTTTCAGAGCTAAATCTCAGTGTGCCTCGCCTACTGTGCAGAGGAATCAGCTGGAGTTTATCTCTCCCTCTTGAACTCGTGATTGACTTGGAAAACCAAGTGCCCCTTGAAGGCATTTCTCTCTCCTTTCTTTTTGTTAAAAATTTTTTTCTGTGTTTTATTGAAATTCAGTTAATTTACACGTTTGTGATCATTTCTGCTGTATAGTTTCTCTTCTTTCTTTTTTCTTTTTTTTCCTTTTTTTTTTTTTGCTTTTCAGGGCCGAATCTGTGGCATATGGAGGTTCCCAGGCTAGGGGTCGAATTGGAACTATAGCTGCTGGCCTACACCACAGCCACAGCAACTCAGGATCTGAGCCACATCTGCAACCTACACCACAGCTCATGGCAATGCCAGATCCTTAACCCACTGATCGAGGCCAGGGACTGAACCTGCAACCTCGTGGTTACTAGTCGAATTCGTTTCCATTGCACCACAATGGGAACTCGCCTCCTTTCTTTTTATTTTATTTTTGTTTGACTGTGTTCGCAGCATGCAAAAGTTCCATGGATGGGGGATCAAACCCATGCCACATCAGTACTGGATCCTTAACCCACTGAGCCAGTGGGGAACTCCTTCTCTCTCCTTTCTTGAAAGTCTTTGCATGATGATCTCTCTAGAGACTGTGCTTTCTAAAAGGAGAAATAACACAATTAAAAGCTCCTCCTCTTTTTCCCAAGGAAAAAATGCTTTAATGATGTAGAGTACTTAAATACAGCAAAACTTTCAAAGACTCACCCTTGAAAAGCAGATTTTATATATACATGCACACTCTCCTGTATGCACATATTGGCGTATACGCATTTCTAATTCCTGACAGACTTTGCCTACACTTGGGAGCTTTTTCCTTGGGGTTCAGTGTCTCTAGGATCTGCCAGAACAATTGTCAAACTGAGCTCTGGGCAAGTTTAGGAAGAATTGTGCCGTTGTGTTTGTCTCTGTGAAGATGGATCCTTTGTTGATGTCTAAACTAATTCATATGCCACTTGTTTAGGATCCGGGGGTGGTTAGCATTACCAGTGTTATTATTACACATTCACTCAATGCTGTATGTTTGGAAAATAGTTTACAACAGTGAGTTAACCAGCACAAGCTGAGAACATTTCAGCAATGGTTGATTCGCTTTGTAAAGCACTGGCAACAACACAATATTTATGGGATTGCAAAATCTCATTAAATGAATAAAGTTCCGTTTTCCTGACTTGGATTTGACCAACATTTATTGTGTTGACTAAGTGCTATGCACAGTGCAAGGATTCCACTGAATGAATGAACATTCATTAAGCAACTAGTACGGCAGTAATTGGGCAAGTATTCCATTGAGTGAATAAGCATTTATTAAGTGCCTTCTAGAGACCTGGGTCTAATGTTAAGATTAAGCTGATTAAATAGCCTTTTATTACGTGTGTGTAGTATGCCGGGCACTGCACGTGCCGTCCATCAAATGGATAAATATTCATCAAGCACTTTCTGTGTGCTAAGTATCAAGACAGACACTTTAACATACATGATCCCACTTAATCCCCACTATCGTAATAGAAAGGGGCAAGTATTATCTTCCTATTTTATAGGCGGACAAACAGAGGCAAAGAGGCTAAGATTCATGCCTAGAGTTCACAGGGACTGATGTTTGAACCCATGTCTCCCAGTGTGAGTCTGCTACTCTTTCCATTATATCATCATAACTCTCTATGTTTCTAGAACTCAGCCTGGTTCTCTAAAACAAATGAGAACTGATGGTCCATTCAATATCATTAAATTGAATTTTTTTTCTGTAGTATTCTTGGAGCAAAAGGATTTGACCTTACTTGTTTAGGGCAATTCATAAACATTAGATTAGAGCAGTTAAAATTTCTGTGTTCTTGAACCCTAGCTTCTATTCCTTAGAAGGTTGTCAACAAGTTGGGTTAGTTCTTAGGGCTATGGCGGCAATACCCATGGGAGACACTAGAGCTCCTGTAAGACTCTTGTCCCAATAAGATGCAACAAGAATGGAGGAGACCAGAGCCTTGTACTCCTGGTTTATGCTGCTGGTTGCTGGTAGACCACATCCTGTCCTTTCTGCAGCTAAGAGTCTGCAAATGTTCCTTGAGCGTCTGGTGCACACTCGGCACAGCCAAGTACAGGATATATGATGAGGCCAGGTCCAATATTAGCAATGCGCCACTAAGCAGGTTATCTTGTATCTCTTGCATCTTGTATCTCTGGGTCTCATCCAGAAAGAGGATAGGTACTTATGAGGATATTATTGCTCCTCCTTTCCCCAAACTCTGGACATTCACTTTCTCAAGTTACAAAATAAGCTCAATATTTTGCAGTTTAATAATATACTGTTACCCAGCTACTAATCTAGCATTGATGTAGCTCATCTGTATCAATATTGGTTAGTTACACAGTGAAAGACAATCATGGGATATCACCTATATGTGGAATCTCAAAAAAGGATACAGATGAACCCATTTGTGGAACCTAAATGGACTCAACTGACTTTGAAAAACTTGTGGTTACAAAAGGGAACAGGAGAGGGGGAGGGAGGGATGGACTGGGGGGTCGGGACTGGCATATGCACACTGAGGTATATAGAATAATTGGCCAACAGAGAACCCTACCCAATATTCTGTGATAATCTATGTGGGAAAAGAATCTGAAAGAGAATGGATGTATGTGCATATATAACTGGATCACTTTGCCATAGAGCAGAAATGATCACAACCTTGTGAATCAATTATACTTCAATGAAGCTTTAAAAAAAGTTTGGCAAATACTTTTTCCTGGCCTATGATTTCTCTTAATTGCACAAACCCACCAAGTAGGCTTTTTTTTTTTTTTTTTTTTTGTCTTGTCCAGGGCTATGCCTGCAGCATGTGGAGGTTCCCAGGCTAGGGGTCTAACAGGAGCTGCCGGCCTACACCACAGCCACAGCAACGTGGGATCCGAGCCGCATCTGCAACCTACACCACAGCTCACGGCGACACCGGATCCTTAACCCACTGAGCAAGGCCAGGGATCGAACCGGCAATCTCACAGTTCCTAGTCAGATCTGTTAACCGCTGAGCCACGATGGGAACTCCCCCAAGCAGGCATTTTTAACCCCATTTTACAGATGAGGAAATCAAGGCGCTGGAAGAGTAAGCTCTCTGCTTAAGCTCACAGAGCTGATCGGTGGCAGAACGAGGACTGCCAGTCTCAGGTCTCTCTGACATCAGAGCCTTGCTTTCTTCTTTATCCTGTATTGGGTCTGTAAAAACATGGTCCAATAAACCCCTGTGAGGAAGGTGATTCCAGCAGTAAAATGGCAGAGTGGGTCAGGACAGGGCTGGTCTGTCCTATCAGTTTATTCTCAGTTTGCTCTATCAGTGGCCTTACATATTGACTTGAAATAGAAAAAAAGTTAATATCCTCCAGTCATTGCTGTGCAGCCTGGCAGCCGGCTGACATCCTTGGAAATGTCCCTCCTGGCATCAGGTAGAGGAGTGACACAGGACTTAGGGGGCACGGAAGAGCAGGCCTGGCTTATAGCAGCACCATGCGTTATTCCCGTCTCGGTCTAAGTACTTTTCAGAGCCTCCTAGTCTTTCATCTGTAGGGTAAGACAGAGGATGATTTGTTAAGTGATTGCTATGGGAATTATATGGGAAATGTAGGTGACTGCATTTGAAGGAGACTGCTTAAGTGAAGGGGTTTTTTGGTTCGTTTTAAAGTTTAGTTTTGTTTTTTTGTAAAAAACGTTGTGGCCCAGCGGGTTAAGAACCTGCCATAGTGTCTGTGAGGATGGGGGTTTGATCCCTGGCCTCGCTCAGTGGGTTAAGGATTCAGCTTTGCCACTAGTTGTGGTGTAGATCACAGATGCAGCTCGGATTCGGTGTTGCTATGGCTGTGGCTGTGGCCAGCAGCTGCAGCTCCAATTCACTCCTAGCCTGGGAACTTCCATATGCCACAGGTGCGGCCCTAAAAAGAAAAAAAAAATTTGTTTGGAGTATAGTTGACTTACAGTGTTGCTTAGCTTCAGGTGTTCAGTAAGGTGGAATCAGTTATACATAGGCATGCATCCATTCTTTTTCAAATTCTTTCCCCATACAGGCCATTACAGAGTGCTGAACCAGACTTTTATTGAGCGAGTCTATGTATCAGGCACCCTCTGAGCAGTGGGGTATGGTGACAAGCAATGTGCCGTACTGATGGTCTTTCTGGGAAATCAGAGTGATGGTAGGTATTATAATGGCAATGAGGGTAGAGCGCAGGGGAGGGGGCGAGTACCCCAGGGGATGGCGGGAGAGGCTTCCCAGGGATGTGTCCTGAGAGGAGAGGGAAGGGAGAAGGCAGTTCTTCTGTCCCCATAGGGAGGGGGCGTTCCTGCCTCGATCTGACCCTGATGCTGCAGCCTTTCAGAGACCCTTGCCTCTGACCTTGTTCTTGGCAGGAAGAGCTGCGGTAAGTGGTGCTGTGGGAAATATCTCTGTGGCTAATGAATCATCTCACTTAAAAAATACTGGAGTTCCTGTGGTGGTGCAGTGGAAACAAATCTGGCTACTATCCACGAGGATATAGGTTCGATCCCTGGCTTTGCTCAGTGGGTCAGGGATCTGGTGGCGTAAGTCGCAGGTGTGGCTTGGATCCCATGTGGCTGTGACTGTGGCGAAGGTCGGCAGCTGTAGCACTGATTCGGACCCTAGCCTGGAAACTTCCATATGCCGTGGTTGTGGCCCTATAAAAACAAACACAAAAAGAAAGAAAGAAAAAGGAGGAAAGAAAAGGAAAGAAAGGAAGGAAGGAAGGAAGGAAGGAAGGAAGGAAGGAAGAAAGAAAGAAAGAAAGAAAGAAAGAAAGAAAGAAAGAAAGAAAGAAAGAAAGAAATTTAAAAACTACTTTAGTTGGTTTGTTCCCCTCAAGAGTGAATACCATAGGTCCCTTCATAGGTCCCTTCGTCACAGCTTTCATCTCTGTGACCCAGCTCCCCTCCTCGTGACTGGAATCAGTCTTTGCCTTTCTTGGGATGCTTCTGGGATGGGGTGGTCCTTCCAGCTGTACTATTTGCCATCACTCGGGTGATGAATTCTGCCACACGTGGAGCCCTCCACGGCTGTACCAGTTCTCCTGGGAGGAAGTGCCGTGACTGACCCTCGTCAGAATTCTAGGGCCATCTCATGCTAGCCATGGGGTTTGGGGCACATTTTCTTAATAACGCATTTTGAAGTATGCAAGTGTAGGCATATATGGAGCTTCGGTTTTCCCATCTGTAAAAATGAGGACACAGGCATTCCCCTAGTGGAAACTCAGCAGGTTAAAGATCTGGCATTGTCACTGCTGTGGCTCGGGTCATTGGCATGGTGTGGTTTCAATCCCCGGCCCTGGAACTTCTATATACTGTGGGAGCAGCCAAAAAGAAAAAAAAATCATGATGGCAATCAGCAGATAATTCCTACCTTGGTGGAATTCTGTAAGGAATCAGTGAGATGATGTTCAGATGTTTGGCACAGAGTAGATTCTAAGGCAACGTTACTTTTCACCTTCTGCATCAGGGGTTGACAAACTACATCCTGCAAGTCTAATCTGACCCTCCACTGGTTTTTGAAAATAAATTTGTATTGGGACCTATCCGCTTACATATTGTCTATGGCTACTTTTGCATCCAGTGGCAGGTGTGTAGCTGTGAGAGAAATCAAATGTGCCACAGGTCCACAAAATATGATATTTCCTCTCTGGCCTGTTACAGAAAATGTTTGTTGATCCTGGTTATACATAATGGCCTTTGAGAAAAATGTTTTGCCCTCCCCATCTCTTTCCTTTCCAAAGTACTTTTTATCAGACCAAGTGCTGTTACTGGCTGAAACCGCCGCTTCTTGGCTGTCAGAGTTCAGATCTTTCGCCCCTCCTCCGAGTGCAGTTGTGTTCGTTGCAAGTTCTTTGAGTGTGACTCCTGGTACAGTACACACTCCACGCTGTCCCACCCCACCCCTGGATTTGGGCCGTTCAGCTCTGAGAAGAGGACCCCCACCTCCCTTACTCTGGACACAAGCTTTCAGACGAGCATAGCACAGGCTTAACACCTGAGATAGATACAGCATTCCTAGGTCCTTAGCACCATGCATACTGCTCCCAGGCTCTTCTGCCCCGTTCTCTGCACCTGCAGTTATGCTTGTAAATTGCAATGTCTGATTTGCATCCATCTTTATCAAATTCCTTCTTGAGAAATTCTGTTCAGTTCTTTGTTTTCTTTTCTTTTTTTTTCCTGGCTTTGGATTTGACTCTGTTGTCCAGAGTATTTACCAAGCCTCTGGGCTTCAGGTCTTTGGAGAATCAGCTCAGCTGGTTTTCTAGGTCTTCATCCAAGTCTCTGCAAAAAAAAAAAAAAAAAAAAAAAACCTGTTGGGTCAGCCAGGGCTGAGGGCTGAGTTCTCTAAGATGCGATTGGAAGACACTCTCCAGCTTGACTTTGACCCTTGGGAGACCGACTGAACTCGCTAGGAGGTCAGACAAACTGCATTATTGTCCAGCTTACATCTCTTTATCTCAGTTAGAGGATATCATGAGAGTTTGGGTAAGGGCCTTGCAGGCGTAATATGACCACACACAGGACTTCCCAACCTATTAGTCTCTGATTCTATCACAAAAACTAATAGGATTACTTGCTATAACTTATTCTTGGGGATCCCTTGGTGGCTTCTGGAGCTCGTTGGTCCCTCTCTAACCGTCTACGTACTGCCTGTTGGGGAACAGTTGTAGTTATGAGTGAGTTAGAATTTGCCACCCAGTTTGTCAGGTATTATCAGAATTTATGGAAGGGCTTCTTAAGCTAGGGTTCATGAACTTGCATGGGAATAAATTACATCTTTATTTTCACTAATCTCTAACTGAAATTTGGCATGTTTTCCAATTGTGATATAAGCAACAAATCACAGTAATATGAGCATGACCTTGACTTTGTCGTCAATATAAATCATGTTTTTTTCATATCACATTGGAGTTGTTGTAGACAGCTTAAAATATCTTTCAAGTTCAGGAGTTCCCATCGTGGCGCAGTGGTTAATGAATCTGACTAGAAACCATGAAGTTGCGAGTTCGATCCCTGGCCTTGCTCAGTGGGTTAACGATCCGGCCCTGCCGTGAGCTGTGGTGTAGGTCGCAGATGCGGCTCGGATCTGGCGTTGATGTGGCTGTGGTGTAGGCCGGCATCCTTAGTTCCGATTCGACCCCTAGCCTGGGAACCTCCATATGCCGCAGGTGCAGCCCTAAAAAGCAAAAACAAAAACAAAAAAAAATCTTTCAAGTTCAAAACTACTTCAAGGAGTTCTGCTGTGCTGCAGTGGATTAAGAATCTGACTGCAATGGCTTGGGTTTCTGCAGAGGTACAGATTCCATCCCCTGCCTGGTGCAGTGGGTTAAAGGATCTAGTGTTGCCACAGCTGCTGCTTGGATCATAGCTGTGGCTAGGATTCAATCCCCAGCCTGGGAACTTCCATACGCTGTGGTTGTGGTCATTAAAACAAACAAACAAACAACTTACTTCAAAATTATGGTACTTATAACAGCTGCTGCTAAGTTGTTTAATGATTAATAAAGGAATGCGTGGGAGTTCCCTGGTGTCCTAGTGGTTAAGGATCCAGTGTTTGTCATTGCTGTAGTGAGGGTTAGTCTTGTGGCAAGGGTTCGATCCCTGGCCTGGGAACTTCTGCGTGCCATTGGTGTGGCAAAAAAAAAGAAGCATATATATTACCATATCGCAGATAAAAAGCTATTTTAATAACTTTATTTTAATATGATGTTTTTCCCTTGCAATCTGACATATTTCATGTGATGCATTTATTTATTTATTTATTTTCATGTGATGCTTTTAAAAATACCACTCTGAGAAGGGCTCTGCAGGTGTCACCAGCTTGCCGAAGGGGCTCGTGCACAGGAATTCATGCTTGTCATGAGCAGCAGCTCCTTCTCAAAAGCCTCAGCGGCCAGAGCTCTGCCTGAAATGCCTCTTTGCCCAGATAAATCTCCTGAGGGGCGAAAGAACCCTCCCCTCACTTTGGGTTCTTGTGTTCTCTTCACTCCGGTTAAGGTAACTTCAAAGAAACTTTCCTTTGTACTGATAATTTGAATAACAAATACTGCCTCCTATTTTTTTTGTCCCTAGTCAAGCAGATGTGGGGGTTTGAATGGCAGCTCTCCCCCGCCCCCCATGATTCTCCTCCCTGGCCCTCAGCCCCTTAATTCGTAAAACAGGGATGTTACCCCTACTTTGTGAGGTGGTTGTAATGTTCAACAAGGTAACAGGTTTTACATTTTCTAGGGAGCAGCCCATGAGATGGAGTTAGGTGGATAAGCGGTTTATTGGCCAGTGTGGAGATTATTGCATGTAACAGATAACCAAGGGAGGAAACAGAACTGAGCAGAAAAAGCCTTCAGACCATGATGCAAATCTGACATTTATGGAAAGGAAGTCAGAGCAGCAAGATAAGGAGAGCCTCGGACCACGGTTTGGGTTGCTCTGCGTCTCAGCCAACTCAGTTGGCTACTCTGGAGCCAAGAGTACCTGTCAAAGGAGTAGAAATGGCCCATCACACTTGATCATTGGCTGGAGGATGCCCAGGAAGACCGTGGCCTTGGCTCGAAAGCTAAGGTACAACCCAAAAGTCTTCTGGCTTGAAGCTACCAGCTACCTTCAATTCCTTGCAGCTGACCAGTGAGCGCCTTCTTGAAGGAGATTGGAGCTATGTGCCTCCCCATCGGTCCCAATTTGAGAAGGCTAAGCACAGTCTTGTGTGATGTGCAACACACCTGGTGAGAAATAAGCATGGTTACCCCTTGTGTCTCTAAAGAATTGCTTATCTGGTTTTCTTCACCCTGAGCACCAGAATTTCAATTATAGTAGTTAGGTCTGTTCTTTCTGAGCTAGGAATCTTTTCACACTAGTACCTAGGGTAGGTCTTTGACTTAGAATTTTATAAAGGTGACAGAGGATTTGTTAAGAATGACTTAATGAAGTTCCCTTGTGGCTCCATGGGTTAAGAACCCTGCTAGTATCCATGAGGACACGAGTTTGATCCCTGGCCTCGCTCAGTGGGTTGAGTATCTGGCATTGCTGAAAGCCAAGGTGTAGGTCACAGATGTGGCTCGGCTCCCGTGTTGCTATGGCTGTGGCGTGGGTCAGCAGCTACAGCTCCGATTCAACCCCTCTCCTGGGAACTTCAATATGCCTCAAGTGTGGCCCTTAAAGAAAAAGGAAAAAAAATGACTTAGTGACTGAATCTGTACTCTATAATGCTAATGACAACCCCAACAGCAATCATGGCAATGAAGAAGGTCATGCACTCTCTATAAATGGAGTGCGAACTGATCATGAGGGCTCTGCATTTGGCACTGGCTGGTAGGTGCTCTCTTGGTCCTCTAGGAACTGAAGCTTGCTCAGTGTGGGTGAGGCGTCAGCTCTGGTCCCAGGTGATTCTTCTTCTCCCAGGGGACCCCTGGTGTGTTCAGTGCCATCTTACCCCAGGCAAAGAGCACCGAGACCCCTGCTTCCTCCTTCAGAGGCTTTCTCACTGATCCTAGACAGTTCTTAGACTTCACCTGAGGACTTACTCAAAGGAGACTCTGAAAGTACTTCCTCTTTAGCGTATGATTTCTATGGAGGCTGGATTTCCCCTCTAATAGCCTCTCTATCAGGCTGCCTATGTCCCCTGCTGGCTACAATGACTGTAAAGAGCTGAGTTTTTCTAATTTAAACACTCTAGTCTATACCTTTTTTTTCTTTTTACAGCTGCACTTGTGGCATATGGAAATTCCCGGGCTAGAGGTCGAATTGGAGCTTCAACTGCTGGCCTGTACCACAGCCACAGCAACATGGGATCCAAGTTGCATCTGTGACCTACACCACAGCTCACAGCAATGCCAGAGCTTTAACCCACTGAGCGAGGCCAGAGATTGAGCCTGCGTCCTCAGGGACACTATGTTGGGTTCTTAACTCTCTGAGCTACAACAGGAACCCCCTGGTCTATACTCTTTTTGAAAGACTGTGTCCTGCTTCAGGGTGACTCTTCTGTGCTATAACCCTAGGAAGAGCATTTAAGTCTCAATTGGCAGGAAGACTCAATGCCAGTTGAGCTGTGTAGTCCTACTATGCTTCCTGCGTAGTGGACTTGACGTTCCCTGACCCTGGGTCTTAAGATTAATTTAGGGCTAATGCTGTCTAGTCAATCCTGGCTCAGGATGATGTGGGCAACCCTGACATATCATAGTTCCTCGATATCTATTCATTTCCACTCCCTGCTTTCATCAGCTGGGTTGAGTCCATTGACAATGAACTTGGTATATATCTGCTTCCGTCCCTCATGGAAGTGTCAGCATTGGAACTTCATATTTCTAATTGGATTCAGGCAAATATTTCCTTCCCAGGATTGCCCTCCAATCCTCCAGCCTCAGGTCCCTCGGCCAGCTCCTTGGCAGTGACACAAGTGTCATCCAGGGGATGGGCAGTCTTCCCATCACTGAACAGTGAGGCCGACAGCCAGAGGAAGACAGATACTCGTGCCAGGGAGACCAGCCACTTGCCAGCTCCTCCTTAGCTGAAGCCGTGCATGACCTGGGGTGAAGTATAGCCACGTGGCCGGGAGAAGGCTTGGCTCTCTGAGGCCCTCAGCGCCTCACTCTCTAGATGTAGGCTAAGAACAGGACTTGACTTCCAATGATAATAACACTTATCTCCATCTTTGAGAATCTCTTATTTTTCAAGTGCTTTCCTTGTTTTATGATATTTAACAACCCTCTGAGGCAAGGATGGTTATTTCTGTGTTACAGGTGGGGAAACAGGCTCAAGAACCCCTTGCCCTTGATAGAACAGTAGTGCCTGGTAGACCCGGGGTGTCAATACAGGTGTGCTTGACCTCGATGCCTGCACTGTGTCCTCTTCTCTACCCGCAGTGAACCAGGAAGCAGTGAAGCCAGCTGTGTCCAGTCTGTGGGCGGAGTATCTGCTAAGTAGATGCCGGGGTGTGCTGGCCGAATGCCATGGGAATATGGCTTTTTCTTTGTGAGGGTGGCAATCTCGAGAAAGTGCTCCCTGGCCAAAGTGCTTTCCCTGTGAGTCACTTTGTTGTTCTCTTTGCGAGAGCTCAGCGCAGGAGCCCTGGAGATTCACCTGTGCCTCCTGTTCTTTATGCCCCAGCAATCCAGGAGAGCAATTCAGTTAAGCAATATCCTCCCAGTGACGTGGGGAGCCTGTGGGAAGTCACGTGGCTCACGTTAATCAGCACCCGGTAAAATTCAGCTATTTATGGGACCACGTAGATCGCTTTACCAACCTCTCTGCCTAGTCTGTGTCTGAGTTTTCCAAGTTTTTTTTTTTTTCTTACAATCTAAGAATTATATTACGAATTCCTCTTCCTTATTGGTTTTCATAACAATGTATTTTATTTCAGTTATAGGTGTACAAAGATCATCAGCAGTCAATGTGATAGATTTTGTGTCCCAAACCCACAGTGCATCCCCTCACCCCCCAGATTGTCTTGTTTGAAAAACCAAGGTTTTCCAAAGTCCGTGAGTCATTGTCTGTTCTGCAAAGAAGTTCATTGTGTCTTTTTAGTTTCCACATGTAAGCGGTAGCATTGGGTGTTGCTGTCTAATTGTCTGACTGGTTTCACTTCACATGATAATTTCTAGGTCCATCCATGTTGCTATAAATGTTGTTATTTCGTTCCTTTTAGTGGCTGAGTAATATTCCATTGTGTGTATGTACCATATCTTCCCTATCTGCTCCTCTGTCGATGGGCATTTAGGTTGTTTCCATGACTTGGCTATTGCATAGAGTGCTGCAATGAACACTGGAGTACATGTGTCTTTTCAAGTCATGGTTTCCTCTGGATAGATGCCCAGGAGTGGGATTGCTGGATCCTTATTGGTTTTCAAGTTAGAAATCTAAGCTCCTGATAAAGGCACCCCTAGGTGGTCCATGAGCTGGCTTGTCTTTCTCTCAAGCTCATCTCCAGGCACTTATCCTTTGCAGTTCATGCTCCAGCCATGCCAGCGTCCTGCTGTTTCCAGAAGCAGCCGTGCTGACTTCGCACTTGTGGCTCCCTGTCCTTCCTCACCTCATCTCCTGGCCTAGTCCTTGGACAATCCTATAGGTCTCAGCTCAGAAACTCCCTTCCCTGAAGTCTTTAGTCAGATTACAGTGTCTTTCCTTCTCTAAGCCTCCCCGGCGTATGGTAACAAATCCTTATCCAGTTTTTGGAATCACCCGTCTCTCTTCCCTTTTTTCATGAGCCTGTAGGAGCCTCAAGGGAGCGAAATGTGTTTTATTGTTCTCTGAACACCCCAGCACTTATCAAATGGCTTGACTCACTGGATTCAGGAAAGCTTTGGGACTTTAACCTCAGGGTACGTTGGAATCTCAGGCAGGGAAGTGGGGCAGGAGAAGAGGTGGAAACAGGTGGGATTAGCAGGAAGGAACTCGCCAGCCTTTCTGCTGGGCCCTCTCTGTGGGCTATGGTACTCCGCAGACTCAGTGCCAACGTGAGTAAGATGCAGGCGAAATGGACACTGTTAAATGCAGACTTGATTCAAGCTTCCCAAGGAGGTTGCGCTGCTGCCCAGATTCAAGGGTCTTAGGTTTGGGTGGGAAGGGGGCGGGGCGTCAGGTCACATACCTGGGTGTTGGGCTCCGGATCGTGTTGAGGGAAGGAAACTTTTGTTTCTGGAGCGGGGACGTGTCAGGGTTTTGCAGGATGGCAGGTCCGGGCCAACCATGGTGGATTCTGTGCGGAGATTCCCACTGCAGAGCAGAAAAGCTGAGATAAAGTCTCTTGAAATGGCAGCGGTTAGGAAAAGGCACAGGAATGGCCAGGGGTCACTACTCGTTCAACTGTTACTCATCCCTTATTCTCCACCTAGGGTTCTCTCTCTCTCAACAAACACACACACACACACACACACACACACGCAGGCACGCACGCGCAACAGCAGTGCTACTATTGGAATGTGCATCTTTATGAGAAATGTGCCACCAGGGCAGGGTGGAGCCTGCAGCTTTCTCCCTGGGTCAGGGCTAAGGGTTGGGTCGGAAGGCTCTAATAGCTAGACATCAGTCACTTCTGGTGACAGAATTGGAAGAAGCCAATAAGCAGATGAAATAAGTATTTAGAAAAAGGACTTGCCTTGAATTGTATGTACCAGGCTGTGGGCTGAGTGCTCCATCCCCTTTAATGAATTTAATATTTAATTGGGGGAGTTCCCATACTGACTTGGAGGTAACAAACCCGACTAGTATCCATGACGATGTGGGTTTGATCCCTGGGCTCCCTTAGAGGGTTAAGGATCTGGCGTTGCAGTGAGCTGTGGTGCAGGTTTGCAGACGGGGCTCGGATCCCACATTGCTGGAGCTGTGGCTGTGGTGCAGGCTGGTAGCCGCAGCTTCGATTCAACTCCTAGTCTGGAAACTTCCATATGTCACGGGGGCAGCCCTAAAACCCTAAAAAGACAAAAAAAAATTTTAATTAAAAATTTGAATTAATTATAGATTCATATTGTGGTTGTAAAAAAAAAACTACAGAGGGCTCCCATAAACTGTTCCCCCCAGTGGTATCGTCTTACAAATCTGTAGTGTGATATCGAAGCAAATATATTGCCATTGCTACTATCTACTGATTGTATTCCTATTTCTCCAGTTTTACCAGGACTCGTGTGTGT
This sequence comes from Catagonus wagneri, assembly GCA_004024745.2. Classification (NCBI taxonomy): domain Eukaryota; kingdom Metazoa; phylum Chordata; class Mammalia; order Artiodactyla; family Tayassuidae; genus Catagonus; species Catagonus wagneri. Next base: position 24,845,442 of record PVHT021183634.1, on the reverse strand, counting down.
GTGTGTGTGTGTGTGTGTGTGTGTGTGTGTGTGTATACTTGGTCCTATGCAGGTCTCTCTCTCTCTCTCTCTTTTTTTTTTTTTTTTGTCTTTTTCAGGGCTGCACTGCACTTGTGGCATATGGAAGTTCCCAGGCTAGAGGCTGAATTGGAGCTGCAGCTGCCAGCCTACACCACAGCCACAGCAACATGGGATCTGAGCTGCGTCTGTGACCTACACCACAGCTCACGGCAGTGCCAGATCCTTAGCCCACTGAGCAAGGCCAGGGATCGAACCACGTCCTCATGGATACTGGTCAGGATCGTTACCACTAGGCCATCATGGGAACTCTGGTCCTATGCAGTTTTATCACATGTGTAGTTTGTGTGTTTGTGCTGTTTTCATGATACACAGTAGAACCACCACCACAGCGATGGCTCACGTAGCCCCTTTTATAACCACACCCTCCTCAGTGCCCTTCCTCAGTCCTTGAAATATCCACGAGGGGCAATTAAGTCTCAGAGAGTTTTGTCACCTGTGACATGTCATCCAGTCAGTAAGCAAGGACGTTTAGATTCAGAAGTTTGTCCCAAAACGCACATCTCATTCGTTTCTTAACTTCTCCTTTGTTCATTCATTCAACGGATATTTATTGAGTGTCTCCTATGTTCTAAGAACTAGTCTAGGAGCCGGAATTTTAGCAGTAAAAATATGAAGTCCCTGCTTCTCGTGAAGTTGTCATTCAAGGGTGAGTCAGACCGCGGATGTGAAAACCCAAAGTGCAATATAATTTCAGGTGAGGGACCGTTGCTCTGAAGAACCACAGGAAGGGGCTGGAGAGCCGGGGGGGCCTGCTGTCTTGGGTGGGCTGACCAAGAAAGCTGCTGTAAGGAAGTAAAATTCGAGAGGAATCTTGACCACTGAGGAGTAGGTGGCATCGATTTCTAGGCGAAGAGAGGAGGGCGGTCACAGGCGACGTGGGGAAGGACTGGGGCAAGTTTCGGTTGTTAAGGTCGCCAGTGTGTCTGAGCAGAGTGAGGCAGGGCGAAAGTGGAGGTCATAGTCAGAGAGTGACCAGGAGCTGGATCATGAGGGCCTTGCAGGCCATGGGAAAGAGTTTGGATCTTGTTCTAAGTGGGAGTAGAAGCCGCCGGAAGGATTTTGAGCTGAAGAAAAACACGCTCTGACTTTCAGTTTGTTAAAAAAAAAAAAAAATCAAAACCACCCTCTGGCTGCTGGGTGGAGGACGGACTGTAGGAGGGCAAAGCTGGGAGCAGGGGAGCAATTTGGCGGCCACTGCAGCAAACCACATGAAAGACGGGGTGGCCTGGACCAGTGTGGCAGCGCCAGGAATAGTGAGAAGTATTTGGGCTCAAGATGTACTGCATCTGTGGACCCCACAGGACTCCATGAAAGATTAGCTATGGGGTGGGCATGAGAGCAGATCAGAGAAGGGAGTATTTTAGACGGAGCTGACACTGAGTCATTTCTTTTCTTTAATCAGAACATCGCAGTGTAGTGCCAGACATCGAAGACCTCATTCCAAGTCAAAGGACCACTGTATCCAAGGCGCTGTGCTGGCTCCTCTCCCTCCCTCTTTTCAACATACATCCGGTAGTTTCAGCAGAGACCGTCATATCCTTGGTCTCAGGCTATGGCCCAACCATTTAGCAGATTCACTAAGTGGGGCCCCGCGCCAAACTGTGTGCTGACCCTGGGAGACTGGAGTCTGATGGGACCCAGTCCCTGCCCCCTGGGGCTCGCAGTCTGGTGGAGAGACAGGCAAATGCAGCAACAACTACAGTGAGGGACTGGCGGGAGGCAGGAGAGCATCAGGGTGCTGGGATGTCCAGCCATGTTTTAACTCTGCTGATTGGATGGATCCTTAGGGCTGGTGTCACGGGATGAAGGGATGTTGAGGCATCAGTCTAAAAGCTTGAGGACACGTTCTCCAGTTACAGAAGAGAGGCGATGATCCCCCAAGATGGGGAAAAGCGGCAGCAAAAAGACTGAGTCCCTGTGCAGCACAGAGCGCCTGGGGACAGGTGAGCCCGGTGGAAATGGGGAGCTCATGTGGAGGACTGAGCGCAGGTGAGGCTGAAGCAGCCTCGTACCTGTGTCGCGTGGACTCGGAGCCTTGGGTCCCTGGCCTGGCTCGGAGGTCATCTCTTCTCCAGGATGGACCCGTGGCTGGTCTGAGAATACAAGCAATAAAAACAAAAGCAAAGGAGACTCGGCCCACTGGCCACCGAAGCCCTTACTCTGTGCTGGTCACTTTTAACACAGGATCTTATTTCACCTTCACACGTGGAAAGGCAGTCATGCTTTGGGTGACCTTCTTTTACTATCTAAAGGTCATTTCTGACCTTTAAAAAACAGCCCACCCTTCTCTCTAGTCCCAAAGAAACTAGATACCATGTTCTCAAACACCACCCTTTTAGATCCCCCCTCTGATTTATAGATAATTCCATCATGGACACAACTAATGGAAATTCACCTTCCCCAGAAAGGATGAGAGCCCCATGAAAGCATCAGTCTTCAGGGTCAGATGCAGGGTGAGGTGAGACCCCAGAAAGGCAAGTCTTATATTCTGGCTGCAGGGACACTCAGGCGTTATTGTGGAGCTAGAAATGTGGCTGAGTGTAGGGAGAAGTCAACCAGTAGGCCATTCATTCATGTATCCATTCATTTATGCACTCAGTTAATATTCACAGGACACATTCTGGGTGTTGGGCTTTACCCTGCTGCTGGGGATAAGAAGCCCCCAGGGCGTAGCTTCTGCCTGGAGGGAGATTTTAATGTGGTAGGAACCACCCCAGAAGTATGATTAAAAGTAGTAACTGAGGCTCTTTCTGGGCTGGCAGTCTAGAGGATGGCCCCAGTGACACCCCCAAGGGCCGTACCTGAAGATCTGATGAAGGTAAAGAACTCAGAAGTGGCTCAAAAGGATGCAGCGGGGTTCCCCAGGAAGTCTTTGGGGTGCCGGCGAAGGAAGGTGTCCCCTGCTAGAGAACAGCAGGCACCAAGTCTTACCAAGATTCAGGGTCTTCCAGAAGCCATTGGGAGACCTCAAGTCAAGGAGTCCTAGGACGGTGAGAGAAGGCAGCCAGTCTGCAGCCCAGAGAAACCACTGGAAAAAGAGGAAACTGGGAGGTCAGCCATGGAGGTCAGGGAATGAGAAGATGAGCCCCACATCAGAGGCCCTTGCAAGTGTAACTGTCACCAGAAAACTGGGTTCACTGCTTGGGGAACCAAAAACACCACCAAGCCAAAGAGCTGAAGGAGGAAGAATTTATTACCTGCAGAGAGAAACACCCGAGATCTTGCCCAAAGCAGCATCTCACTGTGAACCTGGGAAAGTTTTAAACTAAAGCTACAGGTATATTCATGAAGGGCTGAGGGCCTAGTCTGAAGTCACAAGGGTCCGATAAAGTCAACGTCATCATCTCTTGGGTTGATCTGAGAGTTGAGCACCCTGGAGGTTTGAGTTCAATAAAACAGCTCAAGCAAGTGCTCCAGGCTAGTTTTTACCGTTGAAACAGGACTGGGAACCTTTACAACAGATTTGTTATCTTTGCTATTGTTGCTTCTCCTGCCTGATAACAGTTTGTTTTTTTGTTCCCTTAAGATCACTGCTTACCGAGAGCTGTTCAAGGGCAAGCACTGCGGCCAGGCTTAGATCGCAAAATGGCTTGGGCCAAAAATGGCTTTTGTTATGTCAAGCAAGCCATGCCTGTTTCCCCTTCTCCAGGGACCTTATCTGCTTACAGGATAATTCTAATAGTTCATGCATAAATAGCTCTTTGCTACCAAGAACTTAATTTAGATTAATTGATTGGATTTTCACAGCAACCTTGTAAGGCAGAGACTGCCTACTCAAGGTCACACAGCTAGCGCGTGGAAGATGGGGGTCTCAAAAATCTACGAACTTGATGCCTAAAACCATGTTCTAAAGTCTAAATCATTGGAGCAACTAGCCAAAGGGCTCCCTGGCATGTGTCAAAACTCCTCTTTCCCTGCACAGAACCCCTGGGGACCCTAAGCCCATTGGAGTTAGTAGTTCTTTCACTTGATGGAAATAATGTGGAGAGTTCCAGCTAGAATATGTGATCCAAATCCTCTCTCAGCTTGGTGAACTCGTACAAGTTCACTTTGTCTCTGGAAGCCTCCGTTTTCCCCCCAGTAGCAGGGGGATCTCTCCTGGTCCTGCAGGGTTGTTGTGAGAATTAAATAAGGTTCTGGTGTTTTGACTTTTAGTGTAATGAATACTCGTATTGACTGGATGTTCAGTGAATGCCAAGCCCAATCCTAGCACTTTACAGACACCCAAGGCCTCCCTCTCCCCTCCCCACCCTTGCATCTACCTGCCGGCCCCCAGACAACACTCTGTAAAGCCTTTCTACTATCCCAAGCTTTGAGTTTCGCTGCAGTGTGGGCTTCACAGCGCTCAGCAGCTCCCCAGACGCTATTAAACAGTCTGTCCTTTTGTCCTTTTGGAAGGTGGTGGGGTATGAATGTTTTTCTAGCTCCCTCAAGGGGCTTTGAGAGATTTGAGAAACCCAGAGATAGGGTTTTTTGGCCCCCTAGCATGATCCTAGTTAATACTTCGGAGGCAGGGTCGTTTAAAATATTCATTTGTTTGCTATCTCCCTAGGTTTCCTTCTCTTTCTTTCTCTTTCACTTTCCCGTATTCCAGTAGGTAGAAAGTCACTGCTTCTTTATCTCAGAGGTTTATAGCTGGAGGGTCATGATTGGAAGTTTGTGGCTAAGCTAAGTGTTGAAAAACCACACTCTTGCAGGGTTCAGATAGGTGAGAGAAAACAGCATAGAGGAAACAGGCTGGGTGGAAAGAATGTGTAGCGATGGAGAAGTTAGGCAAAGTGAAGGCAGCATCCTCACTCTGAAGGGATCAGCTACCAGCCCTGGCCAAGTGAGGCCAGATTGTCTCACTTTTCACAAGAAGAGACTTTTTTTTTTTTTTTTTTTTTTTGCTTTTTAGGGCCATACCTGCAGCATATGGAATTTCCCAGGCTAGGGGTCGAATTGGAGCTACAGCTACCACTACTCTACAGCCATAGCAATGCCAGATCTAAGCTGTGTTTGTGACCCACGACTCACAGCAGTGCTGGATCCTTAACCCACTGAGTGAGTCCAGGGATCGAACCTGCATCCTTATGGATCTTAGTCGGGTTTATTAGCACTGAGCCATGATGGGAACTCCAAGAAGAGACAATTTTGAATCTTGACGTATTCAGTCTAGTTGTTTTAAGACAGGTGCTGATCTACACACTGCTGGATAAAACCTGTCCTGACAACTGAAGGCAGGCGTCTGCTGTAGCCGTGGGATACAGCGTTTGGGGAGAGGAGGCCCGTCCCGGGTGAAAGAGAGACTCGCCCAGGCTATGGGCAGTGAGGGATGTGTCTGTGGCTTCTTTGAGCAGAGTGAAGTACGCAAGAGCAGGAGAAGACCTCAGAAGGAATAGCTTCGTGGCTCAGGAGGCGGGCAGTTCACCTGGGCTCCCCTCTCCAGAGGCTGACGCCACCTGGCAGGAGGTCAGACCTGCAGCACCACGTGGAGGCTGGCTTCAGTATCTGGATGAACCATTTACAACCACAGAAGGGCCTCTCTAATGTCTTGGTACCAAGGGAGACCTTAGAGTCACCGACACAGCCTCAGGAAATGAAGAAAGATGGGAGTCAATTTCTTTCATCCTGGTAGGAGGCAGCTCAGGATCAAGACAAAGTTGATTTGTGTACAGTTTTGTGCGCTTTCTCTCCCATCTGAGTTGGCGGACTGAGGTCCCTACTTCATGCACCTGTTTAGGGGAGTGGTAGGGGAACTTCTGCATAGTCTCCCCAAGGTCCTCCTGTGACCTTTCAGCTGGTGACTTTTTCTATTCCCATTGGGTGCTGCTGATCTCCTGAGACTCTTGGGGTCCTTCAGCCATCCCCTCAAGGTCGCCTCATTTTTTTTTTTTTAAAACAGCTGTACCCGCAGCATATGGAAGTTCCCAGGCTAGGGGTCGAATCAGAGCTGCAGCTGCCAGCCTGTGCCACAGCCTCAGCTACAGCCAGATCCAAGCTGCATCTGTGACCTATGCCTCAGCTTGAAGCAATGCTGATCCTTAACCCACTGGTCAAGGCCAGGGGTTGAACCTGCATCCTCATGGACACTATGTCAGGTTCTTAACCCTTTGCATCACAGCAGGAACTCCAAGATTGCCCTTCTCCTTGGTTCTCCTCATTTCTTTTTCAAGACACTTTCTTAGAGGCCTCCACTAAATGATGTTGTTCCTGAGGTTATTGTGAAAAAGTCTCAGAACGATGGTCTGTAATTGCAGATTCCACTTCATGCATTGTTGGTAAATCATGTCTTTTGCTCTCTTTCTGCAATTCAGCTAATATTTGCAGAATGCCAAGCGTCTCTCAGGCACAGTGCTGGGGACTGGGGACACAGGCATGGAGAGGCATGGTCTCTGCCCTTATAGGGTTCACAGGAGGGAGAAGCAGCCACAGATCGTTGTCCTGCACCACAGTATTGGTTGGTGGTGGAATGAGTGGCGGTGAGAAGGGCACAGGAAGAGGGAAGAAACTGCCCAAGGTGTAGAAGGACACTGGGACCTTCTAGACAAGGATGTGTAGGAGTTTTTTTTTTTTTTTGTTTGTTTGTTTTGTTTTCATTTGTTTGCTTTTTAGGGCCATACCTGCGGCATATGGAAGTTCCCAGGCTAGGGGTCTAATCAGAGCTGTAGTTGCCAGCCTACGCCACAGCTCATGGCAACACCTGGATCCTTAATCCACCGAACGAGGCCAGGGACCGAACCCGCATCCTCATGGATGCTAGTCGGGTTCACTAACCGCTGAGCCACAACGGGAACTTCCTTGTTTAAATTCCTAAGTAGAACTCTTGGGCATAACCTGGCGCTATTCCTATTTCATAGATGTAGACACTGAGCCTGTGACTGCCTGAGGATATCCAGCTGGTACCATGTGAGGCCAGGGTTGAAACCCAAGTTCCCAATCCCAAATCCAGTGTCCTTCTACTCCTGGCATGGCACAATGAGCACACAACCTGGAATTCCCAAGTCCCTGTTCTCGAAGGTGATGTCAAGCCTGCATTTTCCCCACTAATGCTCCCTTCAACCAACCTGCATTTCTTCATCTCCTGTTTGTTTTGTGTCTTGGGGAAGTGGCCGTGCCTTTGGTCTCCAGGAGAGCACCATGCCTGCTTTGTCTCCCACGCTGTGGCTGAGCACACCCGGGACCCCAGAGCCCACGGAGCTTTCCTCACCGGAAAGCCAGCATTCCACCAGTGCCCGGGATTCACTGTGGCAGTACCACCACGGGGCTGGGGCTGATTCCTCAGGCTGGGAATCTCTGCGAGACCCTGTAAAGCTGAGTGTCATGGACAGATGGTAACTTCTGATTCACAGCATCTGTTGGCGTCCGCGTCAGGGAGACCACAGCCAATCGATTCGCAGAGCCTCCTGCTTGGACAATGCCCCGGCCACTGCTGGAAACCAGACCAGAATTGTTGGCAGTGCCAGGCATTTTTCAAGGAAATGCAAGCAATTTAGTTAATCCGTGGGCAGGATTTTCATCCTGGGCTCCCTGATTTCCCTGAAGAACTATCTGCAGTTGCCAAATGATAATGAAAAAAAAAAACAGTTTAAGATTTCTTTTGAGAAATGTATAATGGGAGTTGGAGTGATCCCATGATGGCATGAAAGAGAAGAGGGACAGTGTGATTCGAAAACAAGCACATGGGCTTTGGGGTCAGCAAACGTGGGTTCAGTTCTCATCCTTGACTCTTACTAGCTGTGTGGCTTTGAACAAATTGCTTGACTTCTCTGAGCCTCAGGATCCTTAGTTGCTAAATGGAGTTACTCCTATTTTCTAAGACTGTTTGTAAAGGACTTAACATAGTCCCTGGCCTATCATGGGAGTCTAATCGGCATTCTTTTCCCTTACCATTCTGCTTTGGGTTCCTGCTTGCTGAAAGACCGAGTTCTAAAAAAAGGACCGAGAGGCTACTTTCTATGGGCTTTGCTTATGCAAGTTTCCGCGTGGCCCATTTCCAGGGGTAATTGACACTACGTTACCACATCAATATTCTTGTCACTCTGACATGGTACAAGTTGGTCTCTAGCACCATGGACCTCTGGCAAAAGCAGTGCTAGCTCACCCTGGCGAGCCTCAGATCTTGGCACTGACACATATCTTCATGATGAAGACAGACTGTGCTTGGACAGTTGTTTTCCTGCTGGAGTCTTTCTGCTATTCAGATAGTATTGTTCAGGGAAATTACCCAGGCCAGCCCTGCTGCCTCCCAATCGGTCTTTTGCTGGTAATTCAGAATCATCATCTTCAATTCACCTTGCCTTGTTAATGGACGGATAGGTTCATTCATTCCTTCACTCTCTCATCCGGTCCCATATTCATGCTCTGAATGACAGCCGTATGTCACCACTAGGGGTACAGTGGCGTTCAAGATTGGTGACAAGTCTTCCTTCAGGAAGAGCCCAATCAAGAGAAGGCGGGCTGGCTGACAAGCCCACCTGAATGCCGTGAGTGCCAGAGCAGAAAGGGGGCGTCAAAGGCTCAAGGCAAGGGGACAGGTCAGGGAGGTGCCCTGGGACAGATGATGTCTGAGCTGAGCCAAAATTAACAAACAGGAATCGAGTTAACCTGTGTTTCTTCCCTTTTGTCCTCAGGAGGGACAGCCACCCCCTGAGCAGGACCTCTGGCTCTTCCATTGTCAGGCACCTCTTTTCCTCTCCAGTTTCACATGGCTTGTGACAGCACCATGGTCCAAGCACCCCAAAGGCTTGATCTCTACGAACGCTGTGAGGCTCTCCAGATTCTATTCTAACCATTTTCCTTGTACGTAGTGCTTTCTGTAATTAGTGACATCCTGCTCATCTTCCTGCCTAAACTTGACCCACCCACCACAAAGCCTTCCCAGATTCCCCAAGTCAGAATGCACAGCTCTTCCTTCTGCCTTATGTGGACCCTGCTATGTAGAGCGGGGGTGCCTGTGCCTTGTAGCATCATACCATTCTATCCATGCTTAGCCTTTTTGGGAGGGCCACACCTGCGGCATATGGAAGTTCCCAGGCTAGGGGTCGAATTGGAGGTACATCTTCTGGTCTACGCCATAGCCACAGCAATTCGGGATCTGAGCCACATCTGTGACCTACAGCACAGCTCATGGCAAAGCCGGATCCCCAGCCCACTGAGTGAGGCCAGGGGTTGAGCCCGCATCAACATGGATACTAGTCAGAATCATTTCCAACTGAGCCACGATGGGAACTCCCTATCCATGCCTAGCTTTTAACCAGACTGCTAATCCTATTACAGTAGGAGCCACATCCTATTCAAATGGCTGTCCCTCAGCGCTAATGCTAAATAAGGTAAGAATGAATTAATCAATGAATGAGTAAGTAGGTGAAATAAGTATAGCGTGATTTCGGGCATAGTCTCCATTGTTAGGCAATATCCTTATTTTGTTTACCTGCATGGTTCTTAGTAAATTTTTGCTAGTGCCAATTTAGGCGAAGCATTTTCTTCCTTTTTAATTTTAATGAACTGAAACAAGCTATAATAACAAAGCAACAAATATAGCAACTCCCGTCTTTTGAGAACTGCTGTACATAATTCAATTCTTTCTACAATGATCACATTTAATTCTCGTACTGTCCTCACAGTGTAGTTACAGTTATTATCGTGTCCATTTTACAGGTGGGGCAACTGAGGCTCAGAGAAGTTAAGTCACTTGTCCAGCTTTATTTTATTTTATTTTATTTTAGTTTAGTTTTTGTCTTTTTGCCTTTATCTAGGGCCGCACCCGTGGCATATGGAGGTTCCCAGGCTAGGGGTCTAACAGGAGCTGTAGCTGCCGGCCTTCGCCACAGCCACAGCAACGCGGGATCCGAGCCGCATCTGCCACCTACACCACAGCTCATGGCAACGCCGGATCCTTAACCCACTGAGCGAGGCCAGGGATCGAACGCGCAACCTCATGGTTCCTAGTTGGATTCGTTAACCACTGAGCCACAACTGAGGTTTGAACGGATGCAGTCTGGCTCCTGAGTCAGAGCTCTGAAGGGCAGTGGTGGATTCTCTAACTTTCTGCACCCTGTCAAGAGTTAACGCTTGTCTTGTGCCAGAAGAACTGGCAGATTCCTGGCAGAGTTTCTGTCCATCCCATTACAGCCTTGGCAAAGTTTTCCATACCCTTTTGCTAACAGGGCTCTCCTAAAAGAAAGTTATTTTCAACAGAGATGTGCATGGAAAGGTCCAATTTATTTGGGTTGAGTCAAGGAATTTCCAGTCCTAATTGATGACCCCACAGCAGCTTCCTGAGCCCCACCTCCACTCAAGGAAAAGCCTGTGAATGAATGGTCTTCCTCCTTTTTGCTAGCATTTTGCAACGTTGGTAGGGCCGGGCATTAGGTTGGAGATTCCAGTTGTTGTTGTTGTACATATTTCCGGATACGCACAATTCTGACATCTGTAACCCTGCAGCCGGGTTTCGTACCAGCGTGGTAATCTGTTTCAGTGCTGCCAAATAGTTCTTTTGAAAAATATATTGGCTTCAAACCCATTTTCTGCTGTTGTGTTCTGGGCAAGTGTTTCCCAAAACTATTTCCTAACAGCATTGAGGGGTTAGGAGAGGAGAGAAAGTAAAACAAAACAGGATTGCAGAATTTACTGGGGAAGAAAAACACAAACCACTGCCCCTACTAAAAAGCCTGGACTGTAGTTCTGGATTCTTCATACTTCAAAACCAGAGTTTTTGAGCCACTGCAGAGTTTGGAACTATCCAGTCATGAAAGAAGCCAGGCGTGAAGACGTGGAGGAGGCTAGGTCCCAGGGAAGGAGCTCCCCGCATGTCTAGCTCAGCTCTGATGGTGGAGCCCACTTCTCACATGATCTTGAGTTAAATCACTGGCTCAGAGGCCACCATAAGTTCATCTCCTAAAATATCCCGGTAGCTGCCCCTGACACTTCCCAACACCCTGGGACTGAGAGTGGGAGCTGGGTCAGGTTTATCAGGCTTCCACGTCTCCCCTACAAGATGCTGTTCCTCTGCGCTTTGTTTTAGAATATTCATATGTACACTATATGTAGTTAAAGATACATGAATTTAGAATATACACATTTAATATTTGTAGAACATGTCTGGGACACATATGATATATTAAAGTTTTACATTGTTTATAACATGTACATATGTATATATGTGTATATACATGTAGATATGTGTGTATATGTAAACATGCACACATGTACACGCATATGTATATGAACCATCTTCTCTTTATATATCTGTAAGAACACATGCACGAATAATACATAAATTATAATACATACATAAATAATAGATACTGTATCTGTAATAAAATATAGCTAAATAATATATAATTTAAATATATAATAATATATAATATATAAATATATAATAAATATATAAATAATAGACAATATATCTGTAATAATAATTATATATATATATATATATATATATATCCCAATAACTGCTTAGGAAAGAACTATTCTAAACATAGAATTTAAATTGTATATGTATGTGTGTGTGTGTATATATATAATATACACATAAATTAATTTTTGATTTTTTTGTGTAGAATGGTTCTTTAAATCATTTAAAGTGTATATATATTTATAGCTATATACAGAGATGATGATTTATATATGTGTTTTATATATATGAAGGGACATATATATAGCTCTTCTTTTCAAGCAGTTACCTGTATACGCAGACCCCAGTCCACCTTGCATATGTGGTTTCCTCTTTCCCAAGCGCCTCTGCAGTCGTTGGATGCCCCCTCAACCCTGGCTGTCAGGCCGGTACCCCCAGGAGGCAGAAGAAATTCACAGCCCTTTGTAAAACCTCTCCCTTGCTTTGCACTTGGGTGACATGAAAAGTGTTCTCCCTCGACCTGCTTCCCGCTTTCCATACGGCTTGACTCCCACGTAATTACCACCTTGTCTTCCTTCTTAATTTTTCATCAGAGCATTTTTTTGTGTTATTAAATGAAAATTTTAATGTGTAGTTCAAGGGAAATTCAGTCCGTATGTTTCAGATTCATTTGCAGTTAAATCATCAGAAGTCGTTTTGCAATCACAGTCTGGCAGCCAGGGGAACTTGGAGGCTTTTTTTGGCCCTTTGACTTGGAGTCAAGACATGCTGTCTAGTGCAGAGCACTCTGGAACCCCCAAGGGCAAGCGACAGTCCCCATTGGCAGCAGCAGCTGGTAGGTGCGGAGCAGGGCTTTGGGCCCGGGGACCCAGTTAACTCAGGCACCTGCTTTCCTAAGGACCCTGTCTTGTCCTGTGCTCACATTCTCTGTCTGTAAACAGGGCTATTACCGGCTCTTACTAATCTCTCTGTGCTTCAACCCCCTTACCTTTGAACTTGGGATAACAACAGCACCGACTTCCCAGTGGCTGAGATGACTGTGTCTTGCCTCCTGGCACTGCCCCCTTGGCCAGTCCTCCACTCGTGGAGGAAATTTCTGAGACCAGGTTAGACTTTCTGAGACCAGGTTAGACTCATGCCACTCCTCTGGCTGCAAACCGTCTGAAGACTCACAACCAGACTCCTGTGTTTGTCATTCAATACCTATGCCATCTGTCCCTGAGTTCTATTCCCCGCCTCTTCACCCTTAGACCCCTCCTCCACCATCGAGTACAAGTTTCTGGGTTTTCTACTCCATAACAGCCTGGGAACTCCCGAGTGGGGCTTGGGGACTCCTTCTCAATGATTCCACTGGGGTAACGCTCCAAATACATGTGCTGTTTATTCAACTCAGGGCTTCGGGGAGACAGAAGAGTAGGGGCTCATCCCAGCATGCCAGCTCCATGTCTGCTGGCCAGAGCGCTGTGCGTCTGCAAACCCCGCCCCACAGGGGACCTCATATGTGCTTGTCACTGGGCACACAAGTTCAGGGGGTCATGGGGCTCTCTCTTGGGGTGGGCTGTGACATTTCAGCGTGTCCTTGAACGACAAACCACTAGCTCTGGGCACCCAGAGCAGAACTTCTGACCTGTTCCTCCCTCCCTCCCTCATCAGGACTTAAACAAAAGTGGAGCAGAGAGTTCCTGTTGTGGCTCAGTGATAAGGAACACGATTGATATCCATGAGGATATGGGTTCAATCCCTGGCCCTCCTCAGTGGGTTAAGGATCCGGCATTGCTGTGAGCTCTGGTGTAGGAGGCACATATGGCTTGGGTCCCAAGTGGCTGTGGTTGTGGTGTAGGCCAGCAGCTCCAACTCCAATTTAACCCCTCTCCTGGGAACCTCCATATGCCATGGGTATGGCCCTAAAAAGAAAGAAACAAACAACAAAAAACCAGAAGGGCAGGCATTCCCCTCGTGGCTCAGCAGAAACGAATCTGACTAGCATCCATGAGGACGCAGGTTGATCCCTGGCCTCACTCAGTGGGTTAAGGATCTGGGTTTCCGTGAGCTGTGGTGTAGGTCGCAGAAGCGGCTTGGGATCTGGCGTTGCTATGGCTGTGGCGAAGGCCGGCAGCTGTAGCTCCAATTCGACCCCTAGCCTGGGAACCTCCATACGCCACACATGCAGCCCTAAAAAGACAAACAAACAAACAAACAAACAAACCCAAAAAACACACAAAAAAATAAAAAACAATCCAGAAGGGCAGCAGCCTGTGTCTCAGCCAGGTTGTGGGTGGCCGGTGGGGAAGGTGAGGCTATATGGTTGGAAGCTCACTGACCGAGGTGAACACCAGCTTTCTGCTCTCCGTGCCACCTTGGACCAGGCACCCCACTCCCCTGCCCTCCACCTTTTTATATCAAGAGGAAAGGCAGAGACTGGGATCAAGTGCCTTCAGTGAGCCTAGCTCCATAACAATGGTACCAGTGTAACCAGAACTCAGATTGTTGTCTAGAAAGCGGTTGCCTGTGTCATCGCGTCAGAATCTAGAACAAAATAGGTGACAGGTGAGGGTGTTTGAGTGCTAGAAAGCATCTCTGCAAGTTTTTTATCGAGTTGATGCACCCATGGAAGTCATACGTGTTACTGAACCAAGGAAAACCATGCTGGGTCAGACAGGGAGGCCCTAGAGGAAAATAATCTGAATGTCTTTCATGTCTCTGTGGAGAATCTTTGGTTGTTCTGGTCTCTGACTCAGCTTTTCCCCTGGGATCCTGTTACATAAATATCTCTAAGAGTGTAAACTGAGTTAAACTGATGTCCGTATAAGCTGCTGAGAGATCCCAGAGAGAGAGAGATGACCTTGGTCTGGGATGGGACAGGAGGTTAAAGAAAGAAGGGATATTTACATTGGGTATCAAAGTATGCATAGAAGTTTTCTGAGAAGAGAGAAAGGCATTCACTATAAAGACAATAACATGTGAAATCTTGTTTAAAAGCTAGTGAATGAGTTCAACTTAACTGGGGTGTAGGGAGGAACAGGGGGAGATAAAGCCTCAGAGATTGAAGAGCTAGACATTAGGGAGGCTGAGAATCCTGAACACTGTCCTCAGAGTCCATAGGGGCCCTAGAGAGGTGGAGTAACTTTTCCTGCAGCAGGTTCAAGGCACCTTGAACCTAGCCCTTTTCACCCCCAACCCCATTTCCTTTCCTGTCCGTCTTCTCCTGTCTCTGGCAATGACCTCAAGCGGGACTCAGCTGAGTAAGTGAACATTCAGAAACCCTTCTCGGCAAACAAAAAAACAGAAACAAAACAGAAACCTGAGGATTTCACTACTCAAAGCACGGAGTGAAGAGACAGGCCCAGGCAAGAACCCAGTTCTAGAAGGGCTGGGCGGGTCTGGCCAGCTGACCGGAGCTGTCTGGGCTCCCCTTATGCTTTGCTTTTCCTTTTGGGGGGAGAGGGGGGTGGGTGGAGGGAAGGAATCTCAGAGAAAATATTTGTCACGAAAAGGAAATCTTGGCTGGCCCCAGAAATCGCAGATAATTAAGAGATATGATTTATCACGGATGATACTTCCCAGGCATGGCCAGAGTGTGAGTAAGTGTTTTTCAGGCTGCTTGAGAAGGCTCTGCCCACACGTCAGAGGCTTGGCTCTGCCGTCGCCGGGACACCAGCAGGGCCTGGGCCGAGGCTCTGGGTCTCCCCGGTGACTGCTCCCTGCGAGCCAGCCCTGCCCCACCAGGGGGGGTGGGGAGCGAGCTGGCTCCCAAGCAGGACAGACCCAGGGTGCATGCCAGCCTCTGAAGGAGCATCCGGCATCACTCAGCTTCACTGGGCCTCACCTTCCTCATTCGTAGGATGAACACAGAGGTTCTCAGCCTCTGGGGACCCGGCGGTGTCTGGAGACATTTTTCGGCAGTCACGAGGGGGAGGCGGAGGGGCACTCCTGGCATCGGGTGGGGAGAAGCCGGGGACGGTGGCCACCCTCCAATGCAGAGGACAGCCTGTGACAACCAAGAGAGATGCAGCCCTGGGTATCACTAGTGCCGAGGCTGAGTCCAAGCAGATTGAGACCTCAGAGCTGGTGAGATGAATGTGCTGACACGTCCACACGGCCTGATGCCGCGGCACCCGCACTGGTTACATGGCAGTTTAAGACGTGGTAGCAAAAGTCGCTTCTCTTGGAAGCCATGGGCCACCAGGCTGGGGTGGGTCTGCAGGAGAGACACCACGTGGGATGGAAAGGAGGCCAACCAGGGCCTTCCCTCCCTGAAACCCCTCCCTCCCTCGCTTCTCCCCTCATTTTCAGCCGTGCCTCCGAGGAACCAGGAAAACTAGGAACGTGGGCAGTAGTAAGTGAACAGAACAAAAAGGTCCCTGTCCTTATAGAATTTTCCTTCTAGTGAATTTCCCACAGATGAAGACATCACACTTGTATCAGGCTGTAAACAGTTCCTACAAAGAACAAGAATGCCTTGATTGGAAATTTTAGCTTTGTGTTTTGTTGCTCCATGTCCTGAAAATGACTCGGAGAGGCCTCTGATTTGTCCATCGACTGCTTTGATTTCTTGGATCCCACCCATTCTTTCAGAAAAATAACAAGTCATTGTTGCAGAGCTCCCTGTATTTGCCAGCTGCGCTTTTTTAGGAAGCGCTGTCCCCAAATGAAACAGGCGAACAACTAAAAGCTATGTCAAGTGGTAAACAACATCTAAGAAGAAGAAGGTGGAGGGTCTATATGTGCAATGGCAGGAGTTGAGGGCAAGGCCCCTGATAGGGTGGCCCCCTGAGAGGGTGGCCCCCTGATAGGGTGGCCCTCTGAGAGGGTGGCGTGTGAGCAGAGCTCTGAAGGCAGCCAGGGCGCGCGTCCAGCAGAGTCAGCATCCTCTGCTGATCTGGAGCTCCTCTCCTGTCCCCAGGGCGGCTGACAGCCCTTCTCGGATGACCCGGCCGTTGCTGGCTGAGGTGAGGGTCCCGGCCAGCTCCCAGGTTGGAGCCACGCGGGGAGGCCAGCCGGATCAGCACGGCCTGACGGCCCGCCCTGCGGCTGGCCGAGAGGGTGTTTGCAGAAGGAAGGGTGGGGGTTTTAGTTGATTAGGGTCCATGTGCTCAGGCCCTGGCTTGAAGGGAGCCTGGCAGGATGCCCAGGGGGTGAGCTGTTGGCTCTTGGGCTCCTCGAGGCGGGGGATGGGGCTATTTGTCCTCCACCCCCGGGGCCCTGGCAGCCAAGCTGGGGCTGCCTGCCACAGCAGAGGCAAGGCTGGCTTCCAACTTCAGGAGGAGTGTGTCTGGCCGTGGGCCTTTGCTATGGTGGGTGGGGGAGTGAGAACATTAGGGGAAAAAAAAAGACGCCACTTTTGGACTACTTTCTTTACAGGTTCCCAAGCCTTTTTTTTTTCTTCTTCCTTCTTTTTTCCCTCCTCTTAACTGTGACTCTTTTAATGCCTGTGAGAGACATAAAGGAAGAATCACCAGGACTGGATGTTTGAGGGGGCAAAGGAGGTACAGGGGCTTGGAGAGAGAGAGAGATGGAGTGGTCACAGTGATCTCCAGTTCATCAGTATTTGTTTCCAGTTAGCAGGTCTTTGCGGAGGACCCCCTGCACGGCCAGCACTGACTAGACAATGCGGTCTCAGGGAACTAGGAATGCAGAAGGGACCACATCTGTCTTATCCGTGGTGACAGCCTAAATGCCCAGCATAGAGCTCCAGCGGTGCAACGAATACTTAGGGTTTATGGACCAGTAGGGGAGAAAAGGCAAATGGCAGGAGTCAATCCTTTGGGTCATCTAGGTTGGGAATTACCATTATGAATGTGATGAGTGTTTGGGGCAGTGGCCTGGGGAGGAGATGCAAGCTTGGGCAGGTGGGGAGAACCTGGAGGCAGCTCCAGGGAGCATGGAGGGTGGTCTGTCCTAGAGCCATAGCTTCGGTTCCTTAGGCTAGAGATCTAGGGCAGAGCTATCCCTGAATGCCCAGGTGAGGGACCACGGGGAGCCATTGAAGGCTTTGGAGATGGAGTGATTGAAGATGAAAGGGCTGTTCCTGGTTCCATGCCTTTGCTCAGAACTTGCTTCTAGCTTGGGGACCCACGTTCGTCTACTCTGCCAATTCACAGGTCACGCAGTGTCACGCTTGGAATCTTAAAGGTCTACCCCCAGCAACTCCCCCTCCAAATTGCTTCTTCATCGCCCCTGATGTCAGTTGTACAGCATATGCTTGAATACCTCCAGTGACAGGGTCCTCACCACCCACACTGTGGTAGCAGAGATTGTGGTACAGTGGTTTGAGGGCCATTTACCTCTCAGACAGGCTTTGCTTAGATTGCCAAGTGTTTACTTAATCCCTAATATTTAATATTGGATTGACACCCAGAAGTAGAAAACACATCTGGCTTATCTTGAAATGAGAAGATCTGACTACACTGGGGGCACATTCTCCAAGGACAAAGCATGAGCTCTCCAGCTTTCTACAGTCTCCACCACCTCCTAGGACACCCACTGCACTTTCCTCATTTGTGTAATCTGAGCCTCAGTTTTTCTCATCTGTGAAATGGGCTCATAGCCCTCACCTCTTGGAGTTGTTGTGGGGACTAAATACAATTATGTCTGTACCACACTTAGTGGAGGATCTGGACAGTGTAGGGCAGTTATAAGTGGCAGCTCTCATTTTTAGTGTATTTGTTCTTTATAGGACTGCACCCGTGGCATATGGAATTTCCCAGGCTAGGGTCGAATCGGAACTGCAGCTGCCAGCCTGCACCACAGCCACAGCAACGCCAGATCTGAGCCACGTCTGTGACCTACGCCACAGCTCACGGCAACACTGGATCCTTAACCCACTGAGTGAGGCCAGGGATTGAACCCGAGACCTCATGGATACTAGCTGAGTTCTTAACCTTGAGCCACGACGAGAACTCCTCATTTTTAGTGTTATTGCTTTACTCCTTGGATCTGGGTTTCAGAAGCCGCTCTTGCTTCCTGAGTGATTCTGAGATGAGAGGAATTATTGCTTCACGTCTGTGTGGTCCTGGATGTTCAAATCCATTTCGTGCTTACTGATCACACTCACGGTGGCACCTTCTCATTGGTGCCACTTCCTTTATCCCCGGTCAGTGTTTTCAATCGTCAGCTTTAGCCTTTCTGAGCCTCAGTTCTACAAAATGTATAAGAAGACCTGCTTTGCAGGGTTAGCCCGCGAGTTAAATGAGATATTGTAGCGTCTATCTGCTCAGGAACCTGATCGGTTGCTTAATTATATATCTTTCGGGGAGCACCTACTGTGTGCTAAGTGCCGCGGTGCCTGCTCCCAGCATGCGGTGGTGAATCTGAGTGGCTCCTGCCCTCAGGGACTTCCAGGGTGGGTGCAGCCTCCTTTCCTGTCTGTCTTTAAGGGTTCTGTGCCCTCGCTGCGGCACAGGATGGACTTGGGGTGAAGTCTCACCTCTGCCCAAATGGGAGAGCAGCCTGGGGGCAGGAGCCACGGTCAGGAATGGATACTTGTGGTTCCCAGAAGGGGCGTCTCTCCAGAGGAGCAGGACAGCAGGTGGCCAAGGGCGCCAGGGTACCTAGCATCTCCTCCTGAGATGAAAGGGCTTCTTCCTCAGAACCCTGGCTGCAGCCCAGCACCTGCCCCGCCTTCTCTGCAGGCCAGCGAGGCCGGGAAGATGGGCACGGCTCGACCTGGGGCGCGTCTGTACCTGGCAGGGCCTTTCCCTGTGCTCTCCCCGGAGCCTGGCTGGGGGCACCAGCGGCGTCTGCCGGGAACTCTCCTGGTGGTGGGCATGGCCCAGGAGTGCAGTGTGGAAAGGCCCATAGACTTTTAGGAAGTCCCTGGACAAAAACCAGTGTGTTCCGGCAAGTGTTTTGCATTTTTTTATTTTTCTCTTTGATAGAGAAACCATGCAGTTGGATTTTCTTTGGCAGTCTTTTCCTTCTCAAAGTGTGCACTGGAACCCTGGGATGGGGCACTGCTGGGACCTGAGACTTTTGGGAGTGTGTTTGGCAAAAACAAGGAATGAGCCTGCATTTTTGGTAGAGTCCTAAGTGTTGGGCAGTGGTCCCACTGATATTAATAAAGAGGCAGTGATAATAATAATAATATCACATATTGTGTGCTTACCATGTGCTGGCACTTTCTACATGCCTGAGACTTTTTAATTCACACAACCACAAGGGAAATGTGATCATGCCCATTTTAGAGGTGGGAAAACTGAGGATCCAAGTGGCTAAGGGGTCCCAAAATAACAGCACAACTAAGTCAGACCCCTGCACCTGCCCATTTAACCCCTGAGCTCTAACTGCTTAAAGTATGGCCCGGCTGTTTGATGAGAAGAGTCATGAATGCTGGTATTTCCCTTTTGGAGGTTCAAAGAAATAAAATGATTTGCCCAAGTCGTTAAGGAAGTGTTTGGTGGTGAACTGGGATGCCATTGACTTTGTCTGTAGTCCGCTGGGGGAATGCAGTGGGGAGGCCGATCAAACTGCATTGGAATTGGAGCAGGAACTAGGGGGTACTCCAGTCACTTCTTGGCTTTAAGGCTCTCAGTGGCTCCAGTTGCCAAAGGCAGAGAGTAACCATTTGGAGTGACCTTCTGGACCTCCACAATGCAAAGCCCCCTTTGCACTCACCTCTAGCGTGACACTTAAAGCTCACATGCTAGCCTCGCCCAAGGTCCAGCCCATCTTTGGGGTCCCTAGGGCATGTTTAGAAGGCACGGTATGATGACCCACTTTGAGGCCAAGCCCTGTACACGTACACACAGTCCGCAGAGAAGTCTGCAAAGAACTCAGCTCCTTCACGGCAGAGACCGACCAAGTCACCTTTATTCCTTCCCCCTGTGCCCAGCTGGCACAGAACACGCGCCACGTCCATACTGAGGGAACCAGTGTGCAAATGAATCAAGGAGGATGCATGCCTCCCTGTCCATCTTCTAGCCCCTCCTTCCTGCCAGGGGGCCTTCTGAGTTGGCCTTGGGTAACTTGCTTCATTCACCAGGGCCTCACTGTTCAAATTCTGTTAAGACAGAGACGGTACCTTCGGGCACCACACACTCTGAGGAATCTAGGAGAGAGGCCCACTCGAGGGCTGCCATTGCCGATGCCCACTCGCCATATCTGGGTGTGCTGGAGCGGGTACGTTTCCTTAATGGAGAAGTTTTCCATTGGGTGCTGCCTGGCAGTGGTGCTCCACACGATTGCCATTCTGCATTTCCAATGCGTGCCAGCCCCCTAATGAGATAATCTCCTTAATGTCCCGGTGATGTCAAGTGCTATTAGGTCCTTTCCCAGAAGATGGATGTTCATGGGAGGTGGTTAAGTGATTGACAGGGGAAGTCTCAGCAGCGGCTAGGACAGAACCCAGAAGTCTCAACTCTGCCCTCGAGGTCATGGCCCTCCTCCAGGGTAAGCGCCAATACAGGCAGCTCAGGTTTCCTCAACTCCAGTGCTAACTGGCTTCTCGGTCTTTTCTCTCCAATAGCCATCTTGGTATAAAGAGCTGAAAGCAAATGTTCCAGTTAATGAAAAAGCTGTTCCATAAAAGGGATTTGGGTGAGATCAAAAGGGTTCGTAACTGGGACAGTCCTGCAAGCTTTGAATGCTATGTTTTTCTGGCATGTGCTGTAATTAATACACACGGTGAACACCATACATAATGTGTATATTAGTGACCAAATGCACAATTCATATGTTAATGCTATTAATTGCATATTACCTAGGCTGCTTAATGAACATTACATAGGTTTTTAATGAGTGTAGTTACTATAATTGAATTCAATTATATTCCTGCTATGCACATGAAGTCAATAGGATAGCTGTACCCCACAGGGTCCAGGAGAAAGGAAACAGGTGTCTGTAGTCAGGACATCTTGTAAGCTGGACCAAGGGGAAGGGAGAAGCCAAGGGCTAGGGCTGACTTGCTTGACCCGGGTCCTTTGCGGGGCCAGGGTGGTGGTGCCTGTAAAGCAGGGTAAGCTGTGGGCCGTGTACGCACAGACAGGACCTCCTGCTGCCCCTTTGCTGTGGCTTCGGGACAGGCGCAGGCCTGGAGCCCTGGAGCCGGCCACACCCAGGCTGTAACTGGATACTTTCCTCCTGGCTGACCCAAAGCCGGAGGGTAGTTGCATCACTTCCTTTGGCGCCACGGAGACCACGTGACTTGGGCGTCTGCACTTGCCAGGGATGCTGGCACCGGAGGGAGGCCCCGGGCCCGGTGTGGCTCCTTTTCTCCAGAATCTGTGTCTGAAGCAGAGAGGCGGAGTTGATGGAGCAGCTATTGCTGTTGCTGCTGCTCACGCAGGCTCGGTGCTCACGGCCTCCAGAAGAGGCAGCCCCGGGTGTACAGAGAATGGGGAATGAAGAGGCATCGGCATGGGGCACTTAGCTTCCCCAGGAGAGGATGAGAAAGGTGCCCAGATGTGCCGGGCACCTGCCGTGAGCCAGGCTCTGCTGACGTCACCCTCTTTAATCTTCGCAGGCAAAGAGGCAGGGTGCTGCCCCCTGGGTGAAGTGATGTTAAGCCTCAAGAGAGGTTAGAAATTTGCCCAAGGTTTCTCTCTTTTTTGCGCACACACACACATGCGCACACACACATAGCTGGTTGCAGGTGGGACCAGGATTCGAACCCAGGCCTGTTTTACTCTAAAGATTATCGTATTCAGTTGTCCCAGACTGTCTCCATTCACCTTGGTGGCCTTTTTTTTTTAACCTTTCCTTTTTCTTTAAAAAAACTTTTGATGATCTTTAATATCCAATGTTTTAAAAAATTTTTAATCGACTTACAATTGACATATTATATGTACAACATAATGCTGTGATATTTGCATATATTATGAAATGACCGTCACAATAAACGGTCATTTTAACATCTGTCATCATACATAGCAATACATGTTTTTTTTCTAGTGGTGAGAACTTCAAAGATTTACTTCTTAGCAACTTCCAAATATGCAGCACAGTGTTATTAACTATTTGGTCACCACATTGTACATTACATCCCCAGGACTTAATTGTTTGATAACTGGAAGTATGTACCTTTTCACTCCCTTTACCCATTTGCCCACCCTCCACCCCCTACCTCTGGCAACCACCAATCTGTTCTTTGTATCTATGAGCTTTTTTTTTTTAGATACCACGTATAAGATCACACAGCATTTGTCTTTCTTCGTCTGACATCTCACATAGCCTACCACCTTCCAGTTTCATCCACACAGTCGCAAATGGCAAGAAGTCCTTCTTTTTTATGGTTGTGTAATAGTCCATTGTATATACACCCCATTTTCTTTATTCATCCATCCACTGATGTTGCAGTCCTGTTTTCAAAGCCCTCTTTAGAACTTCATGCTAAAGTAGTGATGGAAGGAAAGGCTTGGCACAGATAGCAGGATAGAGAGAAAAGGAGTAATTAAAAAAAATCAGAGAGAGAACTTCATTTTTCCAGTAAAATTTCTTGCAAAGTATAGATTTGCATGTCTCCTCTTCTGCCTCGCTTTCCACTCTCACTGACCGCCAATTTGCTAATGTTAGGCTGGCCAGGAATATACTTTCTATTTAGAAAGCTAGTGCAGCCAGATTTGGGCTCAGGACTGGAGACTGACTCACTTTTGCTAGGATGACACATCCACTGCGCATGTTTCACAATTTTCAGAAACACCAGATTTATTTCTGTCAATACCCGGAGCCTCACAGCACTGTCCACCTAAGGCCACACACTGAGGCATTGCTATTTTTCTTTTTTTTTTTTTTTTGCCTGGGGCCTAAACGGATGGGAAGACTTCCCGTGCCTGAAACATCACCCTCGTTTGTAAGAAGAGAAAGTCTGGCCAAAAAGTGCAGTGTTTTTAAACCAGAATTTGGCTGGCTTTCAATAGCCACCATGCCAAGGCTGTACCAGCCAGAGGGACGGCTGTGAGCGCAGAGGGGGTTTGAGACTTGAAAATAAGGCCAAAAAAAAAAAAAAAAAGAGAGAGAGAGAGAGAGGGAGAGAAAAAAGGAAAAAGCGGATGGCAGAGGGGGAGGAGAGAATTGAGGGTTGATTAAGTTTGGAATGAAGGGAAGGAAGAGGAAGGGAGGGAATTTAAAAAGAGGTCCAAAGGGAGAGAATGAAAGAAGGGGCAGGGGATAGGGAGGAAGGCAGGAATTGGTTTTAACTAATCAACTACTATGTGAGTGTCAAGCACTGTTTGCAGTGCTTCTCCACGTCACCTCATTGACTTCTCATAACCACTTTGTGGGCAAGCGTGACTAATTATTATTAATGAGGAAAGGGGGGCTCAGGAAGCTAGAATGCTCCGCCCCCGTTTATCCGATAGAACAGGGCAGAGTGAGGATTTGAACCCCGGCTCTCTAACTCTGTGAAGCATGGGGGACTCTGCTAGTGATCAGAGAGCATGACGGGAGACCCCCTGATCTGGATGGCCTGTGACAGTCCCCTCGGAGGGGGTTGTTTACACACTTAGACACTAAGTGCTTTGGACGCGAAGGGCCTGCCACATACACAAGGCTCGGGATTCAGGGCTTTCTGGAAACTTTCTCCAGGGTAAACAAAAACAACCACTTCAACTCTTTTGCCAACAAATCTCTCTCCAAAAAGGAAAGGAAAGGAAAAGGGAAAGTGATGCTATTTTTTCCCCTCCAAAGTAAAGGTTACAACAACATTTTCTTTGAGCTGATGTGAGAGCAGCCAGCAGACATTTCTTTGGTAACCATCTCCATGTGTCCCTGTGGAAAGTACCTTGCAGTGACTAAGCATGAGTCGAGGTGATTCACTTGTCACTCTGCTTGGGGACTTTGGTCTTGTTCTGGCAGCCGCAGAGTGTTTTCTTCGGCTTCAGATCCTGGTGCCCCTCCCAGCCTCCCCGGGGGGGAGGCACAGGTGCCTGAGGCTGTGCCCCTTTTATTCTCACAAGGTGAGGGCCAGGAGGAGGGGGTGGAAGCTCTCTCTGGACCCCTGTCCAGTCTTCTAGGAAGTCTTACCTGCCAACTCCCTCGGCAGCTGAGGAGTGGGGGGGTCCGAGGCTGTGTTTGCAGTGAAATGAAGTGAATGGCTTGGGTGTCCGGATGTGTTGGGAGGCTCTCATAAGTTGTCTTAGTCTCCCTTCCAGTGATCCAGGGAGGTACCCGCTGCTTTCCTTCCTGCTACTGAGGACCTCACAGGGAAAGGCCCAAGAACAGGGGGCTGCTGGGACTCCAGGAAACAAGGGCCATGGGACGCCTTGAAACAAGAGTGCCTGGTACAACACAGAAGGGCTCATGTGGTCTGTTCCTAGGGCCATTGATTCTGCTTGATAATGCTATTTAAATGTAAAATTTTTAATGAAAATCATATCGTCTCAGTCCTTTCTGCCTGCTAGAGCAGAACACCAGCGACTTGGTGGCTTAAACACAGAAATTTATTTCTCACAATTGTGGAGGTTGGGAAGCCCAAGATTAAGGCTCTGGCAGACTCGGTGTCTGGTGGGCGCTGGTTTCTTGGCCTGTAGATGAACAACTTCTCGCTGTGTCCTCACAGGCAGGAAGGGGTGATGGAGCTCCCTGTGGTCTCTTTTATAAGGGCACTAATCCCAGTCACCTCTCAGAGGTCCCACCTGCAAATAGCATCACATTAGGGCATAGGTTTCAACATGTGAATTCTGGGGGAGGGGGGTGGGGTACAGATGGAATGTGTATTCAGTCTATAGCACATACACATGGGAAAAAGGCGCATACCATGAGCAAATAGCTTGGTAACTTTTCCCAAACTGAATATAGCCTGTAGACAACATCCAAATGGAGAAACAGATTTTACAGGTGGTGATTTGTTTCCAAGATGGCGGCCATCAAGTCCTTCTCCCCATGTACCCCGGAGGAGGGGAATATCTCCTCCTCCTCCACTTGGCCTAGTGACTTCTTTGACTGCTAGAATGTGGTGGAAATGACTTAAGGTTGTAAGATACCTTGGGGCTTCCGCCTGGGCTCTTGGAAACCCTCTCTGGGAGCACCATGGAAGAAATCCAAGCACTTTGAGATTGCCATGTTGGAGAGGCCACAGGCAGACACGCCTGCCAACAGCTCTCTTGGAGTCCGGACTACCTGTGACCCCTTACAAAGCACGCAACTTGTTAGGACAGCTTTCTCGGACCCTCAGACCTGTCCACCTGCCCGCTGAAGACCACTGAGTGACCGCCAGAAAAAGCACATGAATCAGGAAACAACCTAAATGTCCATCAACAGATGAATGGATAAAGAACACGTGACACACACACACGTGCGCACAATGCAAAATTACTCAGTCATGAAAAAATATATTACTCAGTCATAAAAAAGAATGAAATAATACCATTTGCAGCAACATGGATGGGCCTAGAGATTATCATACTAAGTGAAGAAAGTCAGACAGAGTAAGACAAATATTGTATAATGTCACTTTTATGTGGGAGCTAAAAGGATTAGGCAAATAATCTTAATTACAAAATAGAAATAGACTCATAGACACAGAAAGTTAACTTATGGTTACCCAAGAGGAGAGAGGATGAGTGTTAAATTAAGAGACTGGGATTAATAGATACACACTACTATGTATAAAATAGATAACCAACAAGAACCTACTGCATAGTACAGGGAACTCTATTCAATATCTTGTAATATCCTATAATGGAAAAGAATCTGAAAAGGAACACACACACACACACACACACACACACACGTATACATATATATACAGCTGAATCATTTTGCCGTACACTTGTAACATTAAAAATCAACTATACCTCAATTTTAAAAAAATGCAGGCATTTTTAAATTAAAAAAAAAAAAAAGCACATGGAGCAAAGACTCACCTAGCTGAGCCCTGCCTGAATTACTGACCCAGAAGGTCACGTGATATAAAGAAATGGCTGTTGTTTCAGGTCCCTAAGCTTGGGGGTAATCTCCTAGGCAGTCATAGATAATGAAACATTATCCATCACTGCAGAAGCCCCCTGGTAACCCTTACCAGTCTCAGTGTTCCCTCCAATGGCTTCGAATACTTTAGATTCGTTGTCTCTGTTTTCATACAGTGGAATCATATATTATGCCTTTTTGGGGTCTGGCTCCGTATTATGTTTATGACATTCTTTCCTGATATTGCTTGCAGCCGCAGATCGTCACTGTCACTTCTGTGTTCCCTGTGTATGTTTGTTAATCCATTCTACTGTTGATAGACATCTGTGTCGTTTGCAGCTTTGAGCGATGATGGATAGCGCTGCTGTGAACATTCCGGTGTGTGCCTTCTGGTTGGATATATACTCAAGAGAGAAACTGCTGGGGAATGAGGTCTTTTCAGTTTTTGCAGCTGTTGCCCCACAGGTTTTCAAAGTGGTTGTACCAGTTTACACTCTTATCAGACGTGTTGGATGACTGCTCCCTCCACATTCAGTTTCTTAGAACTTGCTACTTACTGTCTTTTTCATTTTGTGTCTGAGCACTGGATACAGTTTTCTAGCACGTGAGAAATGGCAGGGCAGATCCATCTGCCAGCGTGGCATCTGAGACATGCAGGCTAAAAGCAGAAAAGCTAAGTTCCTTTGACCCAGATGGGAAGGAATGTTAAAACCGTTCACTCG
Organism: Catagonus wagneri; assembly: GCA_004024745.2. Lineage (NCBI taxonomy): Eukaryota > Metazoa > Chordata > Mammalia > Artiodactyla > Tayassuidae > Catagonus > Catagonus wagneri. The sequence continues at coordinate 24,818,457 of PVHT021183634.1, read as the reverse complement.
TGTCCAAAAGGGTTGCTAGGCTCAGCTTCCACTTTCCTCATTCATCTGGAGCGTTTCTGCTTTGTAAGCCAGGCTCCCTGAAGATGTGATAGAGGAAGTGATTGGGATTCTGACTATTTTCTTCATTCTTGGGCTCTGAGTCATTTCCAGGTCATGGGGTATTTGGAAGGAGGTGAAGCAGAGCACGGCAATTAGGTTTATTCTAGGGCAATCAGATGGCCGGATTATAAAAACCTGTTCAAGGGATTTGAAAATTCATCCTGCCAGGCCCTCCATGACTCACAAGTTTGTGCTTCCTAATTGATATGACAAGACATCTGGGCATACTGAGCTCAAAATTATAAGGAAAAAAACAGGAGTGTGGCCGATTTGGACAGATAGATTGAATTTACGGCAACTAGAAAAACTGTGGTTTTACTGTAACTAACTTGCCCCAAGAACAGTGGAATCGGATTTTGAAAAATGGCAGAAACTTGGTGTGATGGTTCATTTTTTTGTCAACTAGGCTAAGCTACAGTATTCGGGTATTTAATCAAACACTAACTGAGGTGTTGCCAGGAAGGCATTTCGTAGGTGTGGTTAACATCTCCAATGAGTTCACTTTGGGTAAGGGAGAGTGCCCTTTTGATAAGAAGGAGGGCCTCATTCAATCAGCTAAGGCCCTAAGAATAAGAACTAGTTTCCCAGAGAAGAAATTCTGACTCAAGACTGCAGCATCAATTCCTGCCTCAATTTCTAGCCTGCCTTATGGATTTCAGACTAAATACACTCCCTTGGCTCTAGGTTTTCCTCGGTCAACACATTCTTCTCAGGAGGCAGGGCACTCTTACAGATCCACATAGGGGATTGTATCAACTCCCTCTTAAAGAACATCCAAAGGCTCCCATCTCCAGTGGAGTAAAAGACATTCCTAAACTTGACATTCATGTTCTCCCTGGTCCTCTGTGACAGGGTCCTGCTTCTCTTTCCATCTTTCCTCCCAGCATCCCCATCTGACACGCAACCCTCCAGCAACATGCAGAATGAAGCTCTCCTTTCTCAGAACACTCCAGGCTTGTTCTAAAATCCGTGTCCTCCTCTGCATTATTGCCCTTCTCTCTCCCCTCTCATCCCTCTACCCAGCCATGCCTTGCTTTTAAGAGTCAGTGACATATCCCTTCCCCATCAAATCCTTCCTGGATCTCCTGGGAAGATCACCTCCCCCTTAGCTTGCTCCTACAGCAGGTTGCATGGATTTCAGTGATGGTCCCTATTATGCTGCACTGAATGAGTTTTTCTTTGTGCATCAGCTTCCCTCTTTAGACAGGGAGCTCACAGGGGGTAGAGGCTGCGTCTTGTTTCCAGGTGTGAACCCATCACCCAGACCGGAGCCTGGTATGGTTTAGCCGCTCAGAATCCTAACAGCGAACTAAATGAATGATAAGTATATTCATTCTCTTGTTCATTTATGCAACAAATATTTATTGAATGTCTCTTCTGAAGCAGGCATTAAGCAGGGAAAAAAGAGATAGGGCTCTCTTTCTGAAGGAGCTTACAGTTTAAGAGGTAAATAGGCCCAGCCACATCCAGGTGGGATGTGTCACTGCTTATTGAGCCCTGGTGCTTGTTCCTCCTCAGCCATGTGGATAGGGAATCACAGGCTGATGTGGGGTTGCATCCCTGAGTCATCACATGGAGAACAGCTGCCGTAGGGAGTTTCAGGACCCATAAAACTGGATCTGTGAGGAAGAAGCTGTTGTGATGGTCAGCCACTGAGGTCTAGGGGACGGTTTTTTACTGAAGCATCATCCAGTCTATCCTAAACCCTTGGTGTGAATCTCCTAAATGACAAGAAAATTGTCCTGGCCCGAAATTCAGGCTTGTGTTCCGGAAAAACAAGTCTTATTTTGAGGGTCCCAGCTGCCCTTCTGTTTCTCAAAGTGCCAGCAAAGAAACTGAATCCAGGAGCCAGGGTGTCTGTCCATTTTGGCCCAAGAGAAGGCTCACTGGAAGTGGCCCTTTCAGTGTCATTGCCAGCTTTGTACAGGGAGCTAAGATCTAGCTGAGGTCTGCGTGAAGGCCTTTGACCCTGGCCAGGGGTCAAGGCTTGCTCTGTCCTTGGGAGGGATGCCTGGTCTCCCTGTCTAGCTGACCACTCCCTCTTGCATGTTAAAGAGGTTGAGACCACGGTACAAAGTCAATAGCCCTGAGTGGCAGCAAGGGGCCGTCCTGCTCTGGCCTGGAGTGTCAGTGTAAACGGTTCCTTTCCATTTCTAACTCTGGAAACCTGGCCTCTGGAGGGTGAGTGACTGTGTGTGCGTGTGCGTTTCCTCAAAATAATTCTCTGAGGTCTGTCGCATGGCTCTATTTTACAGAATGGAAACTGAGGTACAGAGGCTGAGGAACTCAAACCAATGTCATGGGTTATTTGGTTGAACGCCTAGAATTCAAAATGACGTCTTTTAGATTTAAAACTTTGGTTCTTTCCACTACCACTTGATTGCAGACGTGCACTTCCACAAACACTGGTTGAGGACCTCTCTGTGGCAGGCATCATGGGAGCATCAGGAATGAATTATGTGCAAAGCTTGCTCCCTGCCCTGGGTGAACACTTGGTTTGCTGGGGACCCAGGTACATAAAGAGGCACCGTTAGCGGAGAGTGATAAATGCCACATGTAGAAGCACTAGGGAGGGACTGGCAGAGATGGCTTTCTGAAAGAGGGGCTCTGGGGCTGAGCCCTGAAGCATAAGGGGGAACTTTCTGGGCAGCTACAGGAAGGAGGAAAGAAAATTCTAGGCAGAGACTCAAGCATGTGCAAAGGCACTGAGGTGTGAGATGGCAGGACATGACCAGGAACCGAAAATCTAGCTGGCGTGGTGGGGAGCAGCAGGCAGGGAAATTTAAATCTGCAAGTGACCTGCAGCTCTTTGAGTTGTTTGGGGGGCCTTGAATAATTTAGATAATTGCCGCACATTCTCCTTTGGCTTCACATCAAAGTCACCCCTTCTTGGCAGCTCCTGAAGTGGCTGAGGACGCTGGCTCAGGGCCACTTACCACCACCCCAGCTGGACGGGCGGCAGGCCTGCTTGCGGCCTCTGATGGCAGTGCCCTGACGATACTAACTGCATTCCAGCCCGGGCTGCTCTCTGGTGCCCACAACCTCCCAGGGCCTCCGCACAAGGGAGGGACAGCGATTTTAAAGGAGAAGGTAATTGGCTTTGTTTGGCGAGACTTCGTATAATATGCTGTGCCAGTCACTTTGAATATTATTTCATTGGATTCCCTCAGTCAGCTCAAGTGGAGGACCTTGTCCTTCTCACTTGTAGGAGAAACTTGGCCTTGTAAGGTTTCACCTGGCTTGTCCCCGGTCACAAGCCTGGCCAACTTTCCCTCACTCAGTCTGGCTTTTAGATTTCAATTAGATTCAAAATTGAGAGGCTTCATCGCCCATATGGGCATATTTCATATTCCTTAAGTTTCAGGAGAAACTGTAACCTGCCCTCGAGCCCTTTGGTTTTGCCTAACCACCCTCCCAGGGGCCTGGCTGGCAGGACCATCTCTTGTGGCCTCTTTGCTTGGTCAAGTCATGTTACCTCCGTGGCCCCTTCCTGGCTAAGGAGCTCCGGTGACATAAATGGTAGTCCCTTCTGTTTTTTCATCCTGGCCTTTAGCCCACAGAAGTCACAACTGGTTTTTGGACCAGGCTTCCCCAGAAGAAAGGGAGGAAGGACATAAAGCATTCGAATGGGGAAGTGGTTCAACAAGGAGGGGAGTGGGGGTGGGGAGCAGGGCTTCTGGGCGCGGGCAGAGGTCTAGGGAGCCGGCTGGAGGAGCAGGGTGACGGTGGGGTGGGTGCTCAGAGTGGACATGCTCCCGGGGCGAGGGCGCAGGAGCGGATGAGGAGGCGGAGGCCGGGATGGAGCGCCGGGAGCAGGAAGTCAGCGCGGAGCGGTGGCCGATGGGGTGTTTTGGTTCTGCTTTCGGAAGCACAGCAGTGGTTTGGCTGCAACATTCAAAGACCTGAAAATATGGAAGCAGGCTCTGGGGGAGAGGAGCACTGAGAATAGCAGCCGTGAATACGGGAAGTGCTGAGCCCAGGGCTCTTCCGAGGAGCTGTGGCTTCTTTCTGGAGCCTGTTTGTCTCGAAGAAGAGGACGCCCAGTCCCGAACTGACCCCCTGGGGCCTGCCTGTGAGGCGGCGGGGCTCACCCAGCTGATTCTCTCAGTCTTTTGCCCGATATCTTCACTCCAGACTTGTCTGTCTCAGCTCACTATGTTTTGCACATCTTAAGGGGCCACTGGAGAAAAAAGTTCATGTTAATCATATTGACGATGTGTTCACTTGGCATTATTCCTTGAGAACTGATGTGTGCCCGGTCCTAGAATTCAAAGATGAACTGGAACTCACTGTCTGATGTCATTATATGATATAGTGTGACCAGCAGCCTAAAGAGGCCCATACACAAAGCTCTGGAGCCCAGAGAGGAGAGAGGCTGAGCGCCCTGGGAGAGCGAAGATCGTCTTTCTAATGGGTTTGTAAAGTGTGCACATGAATTTGACCAAGGGGAAAGCAAAGGACAGGACAGGCAGAAGGGCTGCATGTGCTAAAAGGAGATGAAGAGCTGGGCACAACTGGGTCTCTCAGTGAACTAGAGGGAGAGAGTCTTCTACTAGCCCCGAGGTTGTGAACTGCCTGTGGAGAGGGCCACGTGCCAGGGAACTGTGGGCAGATTCTGGGATCTGTGTTGGCCTCCAGTCACACACTCCCAAGGAAATGAATTCTGTCAACCATCTGAATGGACTTCGAAGCAGAACCTTCTCCAGTCGAACCTCCAAATGAGAACAAAACCCAGTCAGCACATTGAGTGAAAGCTTGTGAGATGCTAAGCAGAGCTGAGTCATGCTGGGACCCAAGCAAACTGTCACAGAGATAAATGCATGTGTTGGTTTTAAGCTGCCGGTTTTGTGTTGGTTTGTTACAGAGCAATAAATAACACAGGTTCCTCTAACAAGCAAGCAGCATGGGAATCTGCTTCTAGGAAAATGTAGGTCATGGTAAAGATTCTAGAGCTGCAGACATCAGGCACCCCAGCCCCTAATAGCTCTCCCTTGCATGTCAGCCATCAGAGAGTAAACATTTTAGAGTCTTAGAGGCGGGGCAGGTAAAGAGAAGAGCAAAACTCAGAGTTAGGTGCGCCTGGTACGGGCTCATGAATACTGAGCCATTGCTCCCCAAGAAAGCGAGAGTGAGGTTCCCGTGAGCCTCTAGTTACAGCATTTTCATCAACCAGTCAACATAAAACCTTGTGTGTGTTTCTGTTTAGAGACACCTCATGTGATATAATGTTTACTCATTAACATTGAAGTCAAGGCCAACAGCCCTATGACTCTAGTTTGAACAAAGCTTATCTAAACTGTATTTTCTTCCAAAAGGTACATCATAGCACCTGAGCACTGTGCTCAGAGGCCATTCCAAACACCCAAACCATCAAGGAAAAGCTCCTGTGAAAAACAAGGCGCTGGGTAGACTACAAAAAAGATAATTTGTTGCAGCGTGTCCTGCTCCTCACCCTGGCTGTCCCTTTGGTCAGGTGGCTGGAGGAGCCCCAGGGGGTCCTAAGCCTGACTTTCTACACTTTCCCAGGAGGGGAGCAGGAAAAGAAAGGGAACTTTCTTTTTTTGAGCCTTTCTCCGTGCCAAGCCTGGGGCTGTCACATTCAACCCACTGCCTTGTGGAATCCTCCCAGCAGCTCTGCAGTGTCCAGAGCATGCCTGGGTTATAGACGAGGAAACTGAGGCTCAGAGTGGTCCTCTGAGTAGCAGTGACTTCAGCTCAACCTGGATGTTTGGCAGCATTGACTCGATTTGGGCAACACTGTAGGCGTCCGTCAGAGAGACTTTAAACAGCATGAAAGGAGTTGCATACGGGGAGCCCATAGCAATCCTTAGCATAACATAATCATAATAAGGGCAACGGAGCAACCTCTGAGTGCTTTCTAAGGAAGCACAGAGCACTTTATATAATTTTCTTATTCAATTTAATTCTCTCAGTGATGTTTTGAGGTATGGATTTTTATTATACCCTTTTCAGAAATGGGGCGGCTGAGGCTTAAAGACCTGAGCTGACTTGCCTGAGGTTATAGAGGCCCTACCTTAGGAGACAGGAGAGCAGGGACGGGAATGCAGGCGGTCTGACTCCAGGGTCTGCTTCTTACTGCCGCTATAGGCTCTGCTTCCTTATTCTCAGCCCCCTCCTGTCACTGGGGTGACTCCTCCATCCCCACTAAGTGAAATAGGGAACGGAGCCACGTGTTGGGGAAGAGGCCAGAAGCCTTCCATGTGGAGACGCTGCTGTCAGAGACACCTGGTCAGCCTTGTCACTGCATCATCCTCCCCATTCTTACCTTCGTCGTGGCTACAGGCTCAGAGCCCTCCCACTCAGCTCACCTCCTTTTGGCGCCAGCTTTCCCATCCCCAGGCCCTCCTTTAGGCTTCGTGATTTCTCTCCTGCTAGGCCTTGTTTCCACGGAGAAGGGGGAGGTACCATGTATTGAGCGTCTGCTGTATACTGGCCGCTGCGTTAAACCCACCACGCCCTGTGACGAGTGTTATTCACATGCTTTTACAGAAGAGGTCAAGTCATTTCCCCAGGATCACAGCAGGTGATTTCCATGGAGATGGAACTGGAAACCTGTAAAAAAAAATTACAGAGGGATTTTTCGTTTTGAAAGATTATTATCTTGTTCATTCCCCTCCCTTCCCCATTTTCCTTCTGCCGGGTCTGTTGCATCAGTGTTTTATTTTACTGCATTGTCTTGGAGGGATTCTGAATTTGGAGCTTTTATCTGATGGGCTCCAATGTTTTCGATGGCAGGGATGAATTCTCCAAACTCAGGAGGTGTCTGAGTGACATTTGCTTGGGGTTGAAAAGGCCACATCATCAATCATCTCTCCCTTCAGGGCCAGCACAGAAGTGTGCGCAAAATTCCTGCATCTTCTCTCCTTCCCTGATCCTGGGGTCATCGGCGGGGGAGAGTGACAGTCGAATTGTGGGAGGCAAGGAAAACAGACAGGAGGTACTGGGGCCAGGAGTTCAGAGATGGGGAGAGCGGGCGGGGGTTGATGGAGGGTGGGGCTCCTCAGTGAACTCTGAAGGCAGCTCTGCTGCGGTTCACTTTCATTGATCGTCATGAGTGTGATATGTGTGGGCATCAGTCCAGCTGAAAGGACGGAACGTGAGACATAAAGGGAGGCCAAGGTTAAAATGTGCAAATCCTCCTTTTTGCTGGAAGATGTGTGAAAGAAAACATAGGTGACACCCCCTGGCCAGTGCATTAAGATATGTATTTCTAGGGAGCTCCTGCTGTGGCTCAGAAGATTATGAACCCAACTAGTATCCACGAGGATGCCGGTTTGATCCTTGACCTCCCTCAGTGGGTTAAGGATCCGGCGTTGCCATGAGCTGTGGTGTAGGTCACAGACACAGCTCAGAGCCCATGTTGCTGTCTGCAGGTTGGCAGCTGCAGCTCTGTTTCGAGCCCTAGCCTGGGAATCTCCATATGCCATGGACGCAGCCCTAAAAAGAAAAAAAAGAGAGAGATATATTTCTAATAGTTTCCTCAATATCATTCTTGCTTACATATTTATTTTCATACAATGATCAATTTGGAGGAATTTCAACTTCCTGCATTCTCAGCTGAATGAAATTCATCTTAACCAGACACCCACCGAAGGTGAAAAAAGAATATCCCCCCCCCCAATTTAAACATCTTTAATGGAATTCTAAAATAAGAAACTAATCTTTCCAGTGACTTTTTGGGTAACAACAGATATGAGCTTTCTTTGAAGGTTTTGCAGTTCTCTTCTTATAAGCTGGGCATGTGTTCTTTTATAAAAATGTCAGGAACATTATCCCTGGTTGCCATGGAGATGGTCAAGTCTTCTGCAGGTCTGCTTTCCCAAGGATAGGACAGACAGTGGGGTTGGCAGGGAGGCAAGGAGAGGGAGGAGTTATTAAAAATGATGGTAACAAGAACCAAGTGACTTCTTAAATTATAAATAATTTTGTTTAACATGGATGCAAAAGACAGTTGCTGCCTCAATAAATGATCACGGGTGGGACACCCTGTGGGGAAGCAGAGTTTCAGAGCTGGTTCTGGCGGGGATGGCCAGTGCATTTAGCAGCCTGGATCATCTTTACTGGAATACATGGGAAGGGGCTGTGGGGCTGAGACTCAAGCCTAGGAAGTGTGCCCAGGCTCTCAGCACCATCAGTGTTTAGATGTTCTTAGGATTAAAGTCAAGATTAGAGCTGAGGGGATCTTGAGAACATTTTCTCCAAGATTCAGTTTATAGTTAGGAAAACCAGGACCCAGAGAGTTTCTGGGAACTTTGCTCAAATCCTGAATATATAAAGTATTGAAAAAAGTAAGCAATGGACCTGAGCATATGTAAATATTTATACATATAAATATATATAAAATATAAACCCCAACGGTCAGTGAAGAGATGGAAGATGTTTAACTTCACTAATAATCAAAGATACCAATTCAAACACCGGAGTACCATTTCTCTCATATTTTAAGAAATCTGGAATTCTCTAGTGGTTCAGCGGGCTAAGGATCTGGCATTGTCACTGCTGGGGCTCTGGGGTCACTGCTGTGGTGTAGGTTCGGTTCTGGGCCTGGGAACTTCCACACGCCATAGGCATGGCCCCCTAAAATTTGTTTAAAGAAATTTAATTAAAATGCTCAGAATTAGGGTGAGATCATGGGTACTCTTATTCCACCCGAATTGATGGGGGCAACCTTTCCAAAGGGCATTTTGATGATACGTGTCAATATATGTCAAGAATCTTAAAGATGTACATATAGTTTCTGACTCAGCAGTTCAGATTTTAGAAATTTATCTTAAAAACACATGATAGATGTACACAAAAGTTTAGCCACAAGGTTGTTTACTTATTGGATTCAAGATACATGTTCAAAAGTAGGTGGCTATTTACATAGCACATTCTTAGAACGGGATAATCATAGCCATGAAAACATATCTGGGTTCATCTTTCTGTTTTATTTCCAAACTTTCATAAGCATCATTTGTAGTTGAAAAGACATGAGCTTTGGGGGCAAAAGAGGCAGGCTTCAAGTCCTCACTCACCCTCTTTCTAATGTGTGACTTTTTTTTTTGTCTTTTTAGGGCCGCACCCGTGGCACATGGAGGTTCCCAGACTAGGGGTCTAATTGGAGCTGTAGCTGCTGGCCTTCGCCACAGCCACAGCAACGCAGGATCTGAGCCACGTCTGCAACCTACACCACAGCTCACGGCAACGGCGGATCCTTAATCCACTGAGCAAGGCCAGGAATCGAACCAGCAACCTCATGATTCCTAGTCGGATTCGTTTCCGCTGCGTCACAACGGGAACGCCTGTGTGACTTCTTAAGTCATTGTGGTTTCTGAGACTGTTCCCTCCCTGGCAAACTGAAGTCAGAAATAATACCTAAGAGTTCCAGTTGTGGCTCAGTGGTAATGAACCAAGGACGTGGGTTCAATCCCTGGCTTTGCTCAGTGGGTTGAGGATCCAGCACTGCCATGAGCTATGGGTAAGTCACAGACATGGCTCAGACCCCACATTGCCGTGGCTGTGGCGTAGGCCAGTAGCTGCAATTCTGATTTAACCCCTAGCCTGGGAACTTCTATATGCTGTGGGTGCAGCCCTAAAAAAAAAACAAAACAAAAAACAAACAAACAAAACCAAAAAACAAACCAAAAAACAAACAAAAAAACTTAACTGGAAGTGTGGTGAAAATTCCTGAGTTCAGATGCAAGGAAGCACCTTGAAAGCTCTTATATCACACGGAACTCATGATTACAGCAATTTCTTCTGAATACAGCCGGAACCACAGCCAGAGCCCTCCAGCGCTGTAGGTAGGATCATTCCTGGAGAGTGTACCTGCTGTTTTGCTGCCTGAGGAGGATGAAATTCCTGAGCCACTGAGATCGACCGCTCTTCCCCTGACCCGAGTTTGTTTAGGACAACAGCAGCAGCTGCGAAGCCCGGCTAACAAAGGTGTGGAGGCCAGGAGAACATCCTGCCACGGAGTCACTCAGCCACCAAGTGAGGGCTGTTTCTAGACACGTGAGGGAAGTAGCCTCAGATATCAGCACTCAGCGTTCCCTAACTTGGGTGACATGGCCATGATTGCTGCAGCAGTCCTGTGCTTTCTGGACATCTGTTTTTGTTTTGTTTTGTTTTTAATGACTCATTGTTAAAAACTAAGCTGAATTTATTTACCAAGGAAACTTTATATCGCTGTGATAAATGAAAACCCACAGAGTTCCTTGCTAAAGTAGAAGTTAACCAAGTCACAGGCACAATGACAGCAATGAAACATGCTTGCCTGCTGGAGCCCGGTCCTGAGACGTGTTTTTAGTTAAAGAGGAAAGTGGCTAGTGTAGACAGCTGTTGGGGATACGCAAGCACCAGGACGAGAATTTCTCTTTGACCTGTCATCTGAAGACTAAAGAGAGAATTGAAAAGGGATTACTCTTTTCACTGTTACTTTCTCTTAAACTTCCAATTCCTAAAAATCATCCCCCTTAGGGAAGAAATACTGATACAAAGAAATATTTGAGCTCTATCAACACAAAGTCTCCCACCACCTCCCCGCCCATTTCAAAGACGTGAAAACTGTGGCCCAAACAAGAGAAAAAACTTGCTCAAAAGCCTACAGTGGATCAGTGGTTGAGCTGGGATGAGACCCGGCGCCCGACTCCCCACTTTCTGTGCCTTCCATCAAATGCCTCACTGGATCTTGTGAGAAAGTTCTGCTTTAAAAGAGAAACAAGATGAGCAAAGACAAGCTCTGAATCACCAAGGCTTTTGTCTTAAAGAAATTACAGCTGCTCTTTTGCATGTGTGGCTCCATGTTTAGAAAAAGGACAAAAACCACTATGCATCCTTTCAAAGAATATATATTTTGAATTACAGACTTTCTTTGAGATGGCCTATATTTAAGCATGGAGTTCAACATGCAACAGAGGTAAAGCTGCTTCGTCCACTGTGTCTGACAGCCAGGTTCTAATTAAATATCGTCATCATTGCTGTACTCACGTGACACTTGACTCTTGTGAATTTCTGTATATATTGTGCCTTCACAAGGTGTTTTTGCACACATGGACTCCCTAAGTTATCACCCTAAGCACATGACAGAGGTGTTATTATTCTTGGTGGGTACAGCTAGGGGGATGCTGAGAATCTAGAACAGCGGCTTGACTGGGCTCGCGTGAATAATAAGGGGAGTGCCTGAGACGGGACTGGAGCCCCGGACCAGAGATCTTTTCCGTCCCTGAGTTCCCTCCTCTCTCCCAGCCACCAGTTGTGAGCTCTGGGAGCAGATGTGTTGGCACCCGGTGCTGGGCAGGAGGGGTTTCTGGGCTGAAACAGACAGGAGCCCAAGGGCGAGAGTTTCTGGACTGAAAAGGTTTAACAGAGGGAGCAGGAAGAGCAGAGGCTGTGACGGAGCGGGAGCCCTCATCAGGAGACCGCCAGCAGGGTTTTCTGGCCAAGCACAGTAACAGTTCTCCAAGCTCTTAGCAAGATCGGCCGCTTCCTTAGGAAACTCTTCCCTGACCCCTCAGACTAGGTTGTGTCTCTGATTTATGGTCCTGTCGTGTCCCATATTTTTTCCCCTAATAATTTTGATAGTTTAAAATTACTTATCGGAAGGATTTTTTGCTTAATGTCTATCTCCTCCAGTGGATTGACAGCTTCACAGATTGGAGATGTGCTTGTTAATCGCTGCTGCATCCCGGTGCCCAGCGCTGTGCCTTACACGCAGTTGGTGCTGCATTGATATTTATGGACTGAATCAGTCTGTGAGGAGAGGGGAGACATTCTTGTGCATATAAGTTAATGGAGACAGTGTAGTACGTTTGTCTCCAAGTGCAGTCGGGACGCTCAGGAGTCCCCAACAGCCTTTCAGGGGATCCCTCAGGTCAAAACTTATTTTGTGGTGACACTAAGACGTCCTTTGCTTCTCTTACATATCATGGTCATACAGCAGAGTTTTTTGGAGGCCACTTGATGTGTGATGGCGTCACTGCTCTGATGACTAATGCAATGTGTATTGTGTATTCTTGGGCTTTAACATTCTCCCAGTTTTTTTTTCTTTTCTTCTCTTTTTGGCTGCCCCTCAGCATATGGAGTTCCCAGGCCAGGGATCAGATCTGAGCCACAGTTAAATCTAAGCTGCAGCTCCGGCAATGCTGGATCGTTAACCCACTGTGCCGGGCCGGGATCGAACCTGTGTCCCAGCAGCTCCCAAGATGCCACCGAGCCCATTGTGCCACAGGGGGAACACCAGTATTTTTCAAGTTTAATTTTCTAATATGGTGATTCATAGAACCCACAGAAACAAAAGTTCTTTGGGATCCTCCATGATTTTGAAAACTGTATAGGAATCCTGAGACCACAGTTGTTGGAGGAAAGTTAATGCTTAGTGACTGATAAGAATGAGCTCTCCAGGAGACAGGGGGCCTGGGTTCAAATCCTGACTGTGTCTGATCTTAGGTGAACTGTATAAGCTCGTGGGAGCTTAGTTTCCTCACCTGTGAAGTAGGGTCCCAATAAAACTAATCACACATGATGAGCAGTTTAAATAGGAGTTGATTCCTAGAAAAAGTTAACTAGAATGCTGCCTAGTACAGTGAGTGTTCTATAAATTTTATCTATGAAGGAGGTCCAGAATGGCTAAGAGACTTGTCAAAGGTGACCACAGGAGTGAGTGGCAGAGCTTCCCCTGAGCCCTTGGTGGGACTGATGCCCGGAGGTGTAGAAAGTTTCAGTGAGGGTCCTTCTCCCTCAACCGGCCTGGGGACCAGGAAGCCAGGGAGAAGGCTGTTTGATTGGTGGCTATGCCAGTGGCCAGTCCTTGCCTGCAGGGGCCCGAGGGAGGTGCTGATGGCAGGGAGGGAAGGGGGCCCCAAGGACAGCGACTTGGCCGGCTCGCCTACAAAGGCCTTGCAGGCCCTGGGCTCTGGCACCTGCCTCTGAGAAGGCAGCGGAGCTAGCCTGGGCCAGGGAGAAGCTTCGATTCCTGGAAGTGCACATCAGCACATTCGTTACTGTCTTATCAGCAAAGTGCAGAGCAGGCCAGGAAGCAAGGGACCGATCCTATTACTCGTGGCGAAATGCCCTTCTGGTCAAGTATGAAAAATGTTTTAGGAATGAGTTCCCAGCCGTGGTGTGAAAACAGATGTTGGACTCTTTTTTTTTTTTCCCCTCTGACACAGTTCAGGAAGACAGGGCAGTTTGGAGCCCAGCTGCTCACGTGTGTGAAAGGCCCTGGAATGGTGTCAGGAGAGAAGTTTCCATTGTCAAGGCTGCAGGGACTGGGGGAGCCCCCGTTCAGTCTCCTGTTCTACGTAAGGGAAACCGAGGCCCAGATGAGAGGGAAGGCAGGTGTCTAAGGTCACACAGCTTGGCGGGGGTTCTCTGGGCCTTTTGCTAATGCCTGAAACAAGACTGGCAATAGTCATAAAATTGGGGCTGACAATCTTGAATGGGTCCATAAACAATGAAATCAGACAAAAAAGCTTTTTTTTTTTTTTTGGTCTTTTTTAGGGCTGCACCCACAGCATACGGAGGTTCCCAGAATAGGGGTTGAATCAGAGCTGTAGCCGCTGGCCTGTGCCACAGCCACGGCAACGCCAGATCCACGGCTCACGGTGATGCCAGATCCTTAACCCACTGAGTGAGGCCAGGCATTGAACCTGCATCCTCATGGATCCTAGTCAGATTTGTTTCTACTGAGCCATGACGGGAACTCCCTGGAACAATTTTTTTTTATGACAAGGGCAAAAGTCTTAGCTAATTTTATTTTTCTTTTAAATAAGCAAGTAAAAGAATTAATATATCCCTTCTCTCAAAACTAATCTGTATTTGTAAGGGCATGGAAGCAACCATGGAGGCATTCAGCCACATCTGCGGAGGCTGACTAATGGAAAGAGATTAGGCTTTGGTATTAAAAGTCCTGGATCTGCCATTCAACTGCTGGGTGATCTTGGACAAGTCTGAGCCTCAGTTTTTCCTTTCTAAGATGGGGATAATGATGCTTTCTTGAAATATCTGTTGTGAAGAAGGTAGAATTCCTATCAATAGTATCTAACCTGTTTGAGCGATCCTCATGTGTCAAGCACAGGGCTGTGTGTTCTGATGGCTGAGATGCACTTGATTCTCCTAATAACCCAGTAACCTATGTAAGGAGTTCCATTCTACAGACAAGGAAACGCGGTCTCTCTTAGAGGTTAAGTATCTGCTCACTGAAGGTTACTGAGCTAGTAAGGATCAGAGGTGGGGTCTGGACTCATGCTACTTGACTTCACAGCCCACATGAACCCATATAAGGTGCCTAGGATGCAAGCAGTGCAGATGAGATACAGCATAAATGGCAGCCAGTATTGGCATTAATAAAATAACCACCTTCCATTTCACTTGGCCTACCACAAAGGCCATAGTGTGCTGAGATCATTATTGAAAAAAAGTCAGGAAATAGTACCAAGAAATATCTGTAGACAAACCCCAGACTCTCTTCAGTGTGTGGGGTGAGGAGCTAATGTGGTGCTGACTTAGAGGTGCCTTCTTGAGAGGTTTGAGAAAAAGAAAACAAGGGTCCCGAGTGAGTGTCCAAAAGATAAAATTAATAATGGAAATCTGACACTGAGCCCCTGCTGTGGATACTCCCGGGCAAATTCAATGATTACATTATTTTGCTTTGAGCAGGAACTATACAATCCATTGGAGGTATGTTGGTTATCTCATGGTGGTCACAAAGTCAGGCTGGTGGCAATATATAAATGTCTTGATTAAAACAAATGAATCATTACACAATAAACATCTTCAAAAATTGCATCCTCTTTCATTATGTGGGGCTCATGGGAGAAAATTAGTGACAGGCTTCCTCCTTGATGAGAAAGTTGGGAACCACTCAGCTGAGAGTGCAGACATTTCAGAGTTGTTTTATGAGCAGAGGCTGTCCAGGATTGGCAAGGCGGTTGAGAAAATGCTGGATGACCTATTGATCTCTGATGCCTATAAAACTCCCAATCACTGGAAAGGACTAGAAGCACATCTACTCCATTGCATCATCTTAAAGCAGTAGATGGAGCTGAGAGAATGGACAGGATTTGTCCAGGACCTGTCCAAGGCAGGTCTGGGGCTCCTGAGTCATTTTTCTTTCCTCAGTGTTTTTAGACATCTTGGGTGAGTTTTATAGAATCGTTCTCTGAACATGAAACCTTTATTATTCAGTAACTTGAGAAAGGGTACCAGTGAAGGAGACAAATGATAACATTTAGAAAGCATGTATA
Source organism: Catagonus wagneri (assembly GCA_004024745.2). Taxonomy (NCBI): domain Eukaryota; kingdom Metazoa; phylum Chordata; class Mammalia; order Artiodactyla; family Tayassuidae; genus Catagonus; species Catagonus wagneri. Next base: position 24,803,110 of record PVHT021183634.1, on the reverse strand, counting down.
TCATGTATACAGCTCAATGAATTATTGTGAACCCACATGACCAGTACTGAGCTCATGAAACAGGACATGACCAGCAACACAGAACCTTCCATTTTGTTACCTTGTAGTAACTACCACTCCTCTAAGGGGTAACTACTATCCTGAATTCTAATACCAGAGATTTATTTTGCCTGTTTTTGAACTTTTTATCAATGGAACCTTATGGATGTACTCTTTTGTGTTTGGCTTCTTGAACTCAACATTATATTTTGGTTGTCTCATATTTTTGCCATAATTATACATCATACATTCTTATTGCTGCATAGTATTCTATTCCATGGATCTATGACTATTGAATGATCCTTTCTCAGTTGATGGACTTTTGGTTACCCTGTACAATGCTGTTGTAAGCTTTTTAATGTGTGTCTTTTGGTACACGTATGTTCATATTGCTGTTGGGTACATACAGAGGTGGAACTGCTTAGAGAGGATGAGGATGAGATAACTTCCCCAGAAAGACTGGGGGTGGGGGAGATCGTCTAGCTGAACAAGGGTCTATGCATTGATATGTAGGTGCAAAAGAGATAGAGACATTTGGGGAACATTGGGTGACCCAGGGATTGAGCATATGGTCCCCATGAAGCCTTAGTAATGGGATCTCTCTTTCCTGGGAAAACCCGCCTCCCTGTCCTCACCTTTATCTGGCTAACTCCTTGTTCTTCAGTGCTTTGGGTCTCAGCTTTGAGGTCACTGTTTTTCTGAGGAGGGCTTCCCGAATGCCTCTGCCTGGGTAGTTCTTCCTCTGAATTCCTATGCCTGCCATGGTTCTCATTAGCACAGTTCTGCCCCCACTGCACTGGCATTGTTTGTTGGCCTTTCTCCTCACTAGACTGGGTTCCTTGAAGGACAGAATGGGTTTGCCTCGGTGTCTTCCCTTTGCACCTTGAATCTACTCCGTCCTGTTTCCTGTCTAGGGAAGCTAACCCTTCTGGACCAGATCAAGAGGCATCCTTGCCCTTTGCTTCTAGCTCTGGCCAACAGAGGATTCCCGCAGAAGACTGGAGGTAGAGAGGAGAGTGGGAGCACGTGCTTTTTGTGTGAGCTCTTGCTCTGCAGGGTTATCTTGGGCTGGTTGTGTTCCTAGCAGGAGGTCACAGCTTCTCTCCGGGTAAGCACTTCTTCCCTTCAGGCCTAGAGGTGCAACTAGTCTCTGAGCTCAGGGTGCTGCACTCTCCTTGTGGTTCCCGGCTATTCAACCAACCCTGCTTGAACCGTGCTAGATTGTGTACCATCGGCTGGGACCCAGACTGATGTATGAATTTCATTCACCTCCGTACCCACCTAGCCCACAGCCTCGTGCATGGCAACTCTCGATCAAGGTTTATTGACTAAATAAATGCACAAAGAGCTTGGAGAGGATGAAGATGGAGGAGCTGCTAGGATTCAATAGTGAAGGACCTGGAATGTCCTTCTGAGCAGTTTAGACAATAAACCTTGAGATCAGGTGTTGCTCAGATCACTTCAAATGACCCTAAGGCAGGTACTGCTGGGGATTGTGGCAAACTAGGAAGTGAGTGCTGTCTAAGATTAGGCCTATGCTATACTCAGCCTCAGCCCATGAATTCTTTGCAGGAATTTGGATGCAATAGGATCAGATCTTCTCATTTTTCAAGGGAAATCAGAATCCTAACTTCCAGTATTTTCTCCTGTGAAATTTCTGAATATTAGTGTGAAATGCCAAAGTTTAAATGTTGTAAACATTTCACATTTTTAAAACACTTGGCCCTAGAAAAAAAAAAAGTGTAGCTGCTGGTTAGTAAGCCCTCCAGCCAGTGGGGAACTGGATGGTGTGAAGGCAGGAAGCGAGGTGCTCAGACATTGCATGGTGCCACGGACAAGATATCCCCAGTAAATGAGCTGCAGAGACAGCGGGCCCTTTGATCTTGGTCCCTAAAGCAGTTCAAATGTGCTGAGAGGCACTTACAATGAGAACACTAATCTGTCTCCATGACGGGTAATTTTTTTTTAAATCAGTTTTTAGTTCTAAAAATAGTGTTTCGTGGATTTCTCCACTTTAGTCAGGTTCCCAGCCACTTTCTCTATTTCTGCTTCAAGCTGGGAGCTCTGAGTTCTTTTGGGTTTTATCAAATTATACACTGTGCGAAGGCATCCATTTCACCAACAGATGGACTTAATGTGCATGAAAATACATGCCTTTTAAAGAAACTAAATTAGTAGTTCCACTTCTTTCCCCTTTTATTAAAGACAGAGTTCTAGGCGAGCTCTCTGCTATAAAGTCAGACTTTACAGACATCAGCAAAACGAGATTCACTTGGATGGAAATCGGATGGAACATCAGACATATCCTTTGCAACACTGAACCTGCCGGTTTCAAGCAGAGATTTGGAGCATGTTGCCCCTAATCCCAGCGGGGCTTTCAAAACAGGAGAGGGAGAAGAAAACTCTTGGAGCCTTTTAACTCTCTAAGAGTTGGAGGTTCTCTTGAAAGAATGCGTTGATGGCTTCCTTTGATCACGGGTAAGGTGGTGTGAAGACTTTGGAAACTGAATGAAGTACAGGGTGCAACCCACAGAGTACTGGACCTGGAGTCCAAACCTAGACCCTAGTCCTGGCTTTGTCACCAACCCATCTTGTCACTCAGAATCTCTTATTTCCCTTTTAGAATGTTGAGGCGATCATCCTGTCCAGTCGACCCCACAGGATTATTCTTAGAAGAAGGAAAGGGGAAATATTGTGAAGGAAACACCTTCTCTGCCATGCGTTTATTTATGTATTTCTTGATTATAATTATACAAACAAAATCATGAGTGCAGCCTGTGACATCTCAATCAATATATTTTCAGAACAAAAGAGAGTTTGGGCCCCCCCGTTTCCTCATGTGTCCTTGGGGTGTTTTTTTTTTTTTTTTTTTTTGGCCCATGCCATGGCGTGTGGAATTTTTTGTGGAATTTTTGGGTCCAGGGATCAAACCTGAACCACAGCAGTGACCCAAGCTACTGCAGAGACAATGCCGGGTACTTAACCTGCTGAGCCACACGGGAATTCTGATTTTTTTCCCCATTACTTAATGAATTTTATTACAATTATAGGTGTACAAAAATCGTCACAACTCAATTTTTATAGCATTTCCATCCCAAACCCTCAGTGCATCCCCCCACCCCCAACTTGTCTCATTTGGAAACCACAGGTTTTCCAAAGTCTGTGTGTCAGTGCCTGTTCTGCAAAGAAGTTCATTGTGTCCTCTTTTTAGTTTCCACATGTAAGTGGTATCAGTTGATGTTGGTGTCTCATTGTCTGACTGGTTTCACTTTGCATCATAATTTCTAGGTCCATCCATGTTGCTATAAATGTTGTTATTTCATTCCTTTTAATGGCTGAGTAATATTCCATTGTGTATATGTACCAGATCTTCCCTATCCACTCCTCTGTCGATGGGCATTTAGGTTGTTTCCGTGACTTGGCTACTGTATGCAGTGCTGCAATGAACAATGGAATAAATGTGTCTTTTCGAGTCATGTTTTTTTCTGGATAGATGCCCAGGAGTGGGATTGCTGGATCAAAAGGTAATTCTATTTTTAATTTTTTAAGGAATCTCCATACTGTTTTCCACAGTGGTTGCACCAATTTCATTCCCACCAACAGTGTAATAGGGAACCTTTTTCTCCACACCCTCTCCAGCACTTATTGTTTGCAGACTTTTTGATGATTGCCATTCTGGCTGGTGTAAGGTGGCACCTCATAGTGGTTTTGATTTGCATTTGTCTAATAACAAGTGATGCTGAACATCTTTTCATGTGTTCTTTGACCATCTGTATGTCTTTTTTGGAGAACTGTCTGTTTAGATCTTCTGCCCATTTCTTGATGGGGTTGTTTGTTGTTTTGGTATTGAGCTGTAGGAGGTGTTTGTAAATTTTGGAGATTAATCCCTTGTCAGTTGATTCATTTGCAAATATTTTCTCCCATTCTGTGGGATGTCTTTTTGTTTTTGTTTAGGGTTTCCTTTGCTGTGCAGAAACTTTGAAGTTTAATTAAGTCCCATTTGTTTATTTTTCTTTTTATTGTCATTACTCTAACAGGTGGATCTGAGATGTTGCTTTCATTTATGTCAGAGAGTGTTTGGCCTATGTTTTCCTCTAAGAGTTTTATAGTATCTGGTCTTATACCTAGATCTTTAATCCATTTTGAGTTTATTTTTGTGCATGGTGTTAGGAAGTGTTCTAGTTTCATTTTTTTGCATGTAGCTGTCCAGTTTTCCCAGCACCACTTATTGAAGAGGCTGTCTTTTGTCCAATGTATATTCTTGCTTCCTTTGTCATAGATTAGTTGACTATAGATGCATGGATTTAATTCTGGGCTTTCTATCCTGTTCCACTGATCTATGTTTCTGTCTTTGTGCCAGTACCATATGGTTTTGATGACTGCAGCTTTGTAGTAGAGTCTGAAGTCAGGGAGCCTGACTCCTGCGGCTCCATTTTTCTTTTTCAGGATGTCTTTGGCTATTCTGGATTTTTTGTGCTTCCAAATAAACTTTAAGATATTTCATTTTAGTTCTGTGAAAAATGTGCTTGGTAATTTGATAGGGATTGGATTGAATCTGTAGATTGCCTTGGGTAGTATAGTCATTTTGATAATATTGACTCTTCCAATCCAAGAGCATGGTATGCCTTTCCATCTGTTCGTGTCATCCTTGATTTCCTTCATCAGCGTCTTATGGTTTTCAGAATACAGGTCTTTTGTCTCTTTAGGTAGGTTTATTCCTAAGTATTTGATTCTTTTTGATGTGATGGTAAATGGGATTGCTTCCCTAATTTCTCTTTCTGATCTTTCATTGTTACTATATGGAAATGCAGTTGATTTCTGTGTATTAATTTTGTATGCTGCGACTTTGCCAAATTCATGGATGAGCTCTAACAGTTTTCTGGTAGAGTCTTTAGGATTCTCTAGGTATAGTATCATGTCATGTGCAAATAGTGATAGCTTTACTTCTTCCTTTCCAATTTAGATTCCTTTTATTTCTTTTACTTCTCTGATTGCTGTGGCTAGGACTTCCAAAACTATGTTGAATAGCAGTGGCGAAAGTGGATATCCCTGACTTGTTCCTGATCTCAGCGGGAATTCTTTTCAGCTTTTCACCATTGAGAATGATGTTAGCTCTGGGTTTGTCACAGATGGCCTTTATTATGTTGAGGTAGGTTCCCCCTATGCCCACTTTCTGAAGGTTGTTTTTTATCAGAAATGGGTGTTGGATTTTGTCAAAGGCTTTTTCTGCATCTATGGAGAGGATCATATGGTTTTTGTTCTTCAGTTTGTTAATGTGGTGTATCACACTGATTGATTTGCGGATATTGAAGAATCCTTGCATCCCTGGGATAAATCCCACTTAATCATGATGTAAAGTCCTTTTAATGTATTGTTGGATTTGGTTGGCTAGTATTTTGTTGAGGATTTTTGCATCTATGTTCATCAGTGAGATTGGCCTGTAATTTTCTTTTTTTGTGATATCTTTGTCTGGGTTTGGTATCAGGGTGACGGTTGCCTCATAGAGTGAGTTTGGG
>PVHT021183634.1:24740076-24794312 GCA_004024745.2 Catagonus wagneri | reverse complement strand
TGCAGTTACCCTGAAGTTTTGATATAGGAGTCTATATATAAATGAGATTGTTTTAAGTTGTTGGTTTCTAATTGCATGTGCATCTCCAGTGACCTGCATTTGTGCTCTCCTCTCATGATTTCTGATTTTGGTAGCATAATTGTGCATGGATGATTTAGTATCTTTTTTGTTTTTTTTTTTTTTTTTGTCTTTTTGCTTTATCTAGAGCTGCACCTGCGGCATATGGAGGTTCCCAGGCTTAGGGTGTAACAGAAGCTGTAGCTGCTGGCCTTCACCACAGCCACAGCAACGCGAGATCTGAGCCGAGTCTGCAACCTACACCACAGCTCACGGCAACGCCGGATCCTTAACCCACTGAGGAAGGCCAGGGATCGAACCCGCAACCTCATGGTTCTTAGTCAGATTCATTAACCACTGAGCCGTGAAGGGAACTCTGGATGATTTATATCTTTACTGTATATATGCCTTTACTGGTGAGCCTTGTCGTTTGTGGTGTTTTTGTTTCTGGTAGTGGCCTTTTCTTTTCTGCCTAGAGAAATTCCTTTAGTATTTGTTGCAAAGCTGGTTTTGTGTTGCAGAAATCTCTTAGCTTTTGCTTCTATGTAAAGGTTTTGATGTCTCCTTCAAATCTGAATGAGAACCTTGCTGGGTAAAGTAATCTTGGTTGGAAGTTTTTTCCTTTCATCACATTAAGTATATCATGCCACTCCCTTCTGGCCTGCAGAGTTTCAGCTGAAAAATCTGCCAATAACCTTATTGGGGTTCCCTTGTATGTTTTTTGTTTCTTTTCCCTAGCTGCTTTCAACATTTTCTCTTTGTCTTTAATTTTGGTCATTTTGATTAATATGTGTCTTGGGGTGTTCCTCCTTGGGTTTATTTTATATGGTACTCATTGCGCTTCCTAGATTTGAGTGAGTGGTTCCTTTCCCATCTTAGGGAAGTTTTTGGCTATTATCTCTTTGACTATTTTTTCTGTTCCCTTTTGTCTCTCTTCTCCCTCTGGCACCCCTATAATATGGATGTTGGTGTGTTTAACGTTATCCCAGGGTTGTCTGAGACTCTCCTCATTTCCCTTCAACCTTTTATCTCTTTTCTGTTCCACATTAGTGATTTCCACTAATCTGTCCTTCACCTCGCTGATTCGTTCTTCTGCCTTCTATGTTCTACTGTTGGCTGCTTATAATGAATTTTTTATTTTAGTTATTGTATTTTGCATCTCTTCTTGCTTAATTTTTAAATCTTGTATTTTTTTGCTCAGTGTTTCCTGTAAATTATCAATTTTTGCCCTCAGTTTATTTCCAATGTCTTGCATCATCTTCAGCATCAACAATCTAAAGTCTCTTTCTGGGAGGCTGATACTCTCCTCATCACTGAGGTATTTTTCTGGGGTTCTCTCTCCCTTATCTGAGTTATAGTTCTCTGTCTTTTCATTTTTATAGGTTTTTGGTGTGGTGACATTTTTGTAGACAATAGAGTTGTAGCCTTAGTTCTGGTGTCTGCCTCCCTTGTGGCTGAAGTTGGTATGGGCGGGGCTTGCTGTAGGCTTTCTGATGGGAGGGGCTGGTGCCTGCCCACTGGTAGGTTGGGCTGATTCCTATCCCTCTGGTGGGTGGGGCTTTGTCTCTGGGTGAGATTAGACGTGGCTGTGTGCCTGAGGGGTCTTTAGGCAGTCTGTTTACTGATGGGTGGGGCTGTGACCCCACCTGGATTACTGTTTGGCCTGGGGCTTCTCAGCACTGATGGAAGGGGCCAGCTTTTCCCAAAATGGCCACCTCCAGAGAAGTGCAGACTGTTGAATGTTCCCAAGAGCTTCATCTCCAATGCCCTTCCCCCACAAGAAGCCACAATCACCCCTGTTTTTCCAGGAGATCATCCAAGTGTTGCAGTCAGGTTCCACCCGGATTCCTACGGAGACTTTGCTTTGCCCTGGGACCCAGTGCATGTGAAAGTCTGTGTGTGCCTTTCAAGAATGGGGTCTCTGTTTCCCCCAGTCCTGTGGAGCTCCTCCACAGAAGCCCCACTGGTCTTCAATGCCAGATGCTCCAGGGGCTCTTTCTCCCTGTGGCAGATCCCCAGGCATGGGGGTTTGACGTGGGACTCAGAACTCTCAGTCCTGTAGCTGAGTTTCTGTGATACAGTTACTTTCCAGTCTGTAGGGCTTCCCACCCAGGAGGTATGGGGTTGCTTCTATCGCGTAATCACCCCTCCTACCTCCTGATGTGGTCTCCTCTTTGTCTTCTGGAGTAGAACATCTTTTTGAAAGTTTCCAGTCCATTTGGTTGAAGGTTGCTCGGCATTTGGTTGTAATTTTGCTGTTTTTATGAGAGGAGTTGAGCTCCAGTCCTTCTATTCTGCCATCTTGGGAATTCCGATTTTTTAAAATGATATTACATACATACAGACATATAATGTAGACTTTATGATGGTATTTTGAGGGGGTCTCATAAAAAAGAATTGTGCTAAACATACTCCATTGTTTGGTGTTTTGGTCTTTGTGGGTTTTTTTTTTTAATTATTATTGGAGTTCCTGTTATGGCTCGGCAGAAATGAATCTTCCTAGTATCCAGGAAGACATAGGTTTGACCCCTGGCCTCGCTCAGTGGGTTAAGGATCTGGTGTTGCTGTGAGCTGTGGTGTAGGTCACAGATGTGGCTCAGATCTGGCATTGCTGTGGCTGTGGTATAGGCCAGTAGCTATAGCTCCAATTTGACCCCTAGTCTGGGAAACTCCATATGCCACAGGTGTAGCCCTAAAAAGACAAAAAAAAAATTAGTATTACATAAAACATTGTATGTCAGACTAGACAATGCAACCACATTCTTTTGGTTGGTTTCACAGATGCTGTAGTTTTCGATGCACTCAAGTCCTTTAATCTTTCCCTATCAGTGTGTAATATGGTGCTACCAATATTACCAGAAAATGCAGTGTGTATGTCTTTTTATCTCACATGAAAGTATTTCCCTCAAGTAGGTATCAAGAACTACAGGTGCTTGATCAAAGAGCTTGCAGGTTTAACGTTTCTATAGATACTGCCAAACTGCCCTCAAAATAGCCCACTGATAATGCACTCCTGCAAGCAGTATTTAAAAGCATGCCCTTCCTCCTCCCTCACTAACACCAGATATTATTAGCCTTTTATTTTTTTCCAATTTTCATCTAATAAGTGAAGAGGAAGACTTGTTGTCATTTTAATTAGTAGTCCCAGATAATTTGTGAGCTAGAACAACTTTACCTATCTTTACAGGTTATTTCTAAAGATGAGGTTCTTACTGTGCGTTAGGGCAGCTAACATAAAGCAGTGGTTGTAGTAGAAAGAATGACATCTGTGGCAGAAACGTTGGCCCAAGTTCTGACTCTGGCACTTACAAGCTTGGTGACTTCTGGCAAGTTACCTCACTTTCCCAAGCCTCTGTGTTCTCATCTGTGGAATGGGAGACATACTGGTATCAACTGAATATTCAGATCCTCCAAAATCCATACACTGAAGCCCTGATGATCAAGGTGACGGTATTTGGAGATGGGGCTGTCAGGGGATATTAGGGCTAAATGAAGTCTTGAGGTTGGGGCCCTCGTGATGGGATAAGTGCCCTTATAAGAAGAGATACCAGAGAGCTTGCCCACTCGCTCTTTCTCTGCTATGTGAGGACACACAAAGAAGGCAGAAAGCCAGGAAGAGAAAGCTCTATGAACTAAACTGGCCAGCACATTTATCTTGGATTTCTCAAGTTATTCTTCACAGTTCTGGAGAGTGGGAAATTCAAGATCAATGTTTACTATGCCCAGCAGTGAATAGTCTCTTAGCACGGATTTCTACTTTATCTCCACTTTCCCTGGCCTAGTTCAGGCAGGTCCCCATCAGCCCCCCTCCTTGGCTCTTACTTTCTAAATCATCTCCAGGTTCAGTCTCTGAAGGAAGCATCATTTGTATCTAATGCCAGATTTACTTTCCTTTGAACAGCTCAGATGTGGAACTGCCCAGCTCAAGAACTTTCTGGGATTGCATGATCTGGCTCAGACATAGCTTTCCAACCCTTTTTTTTTTTTTTTTTTTGGTTTTGGTCTTTATGCTACAAATCAGGCCATTCATTGGCCTTCAGACATTTGTTGGTGACCACCTATGATGAGTCGGCATTGTGTTTGGTCACTTGGGACACAGAGTCAACCAAGGCATGCTCTGTGCCATGGAGCACACTGCTTTGTAGGCTTTCTTGCTTTTCCTCCTGACACACCGTTGGCATAGGGTCCTGCTAGTCTCTCTTCCAGAGGCCACTCTGGGCACCGTGTCCTAAAGTAGGCTTATCTTTGTTTTAGAGGCTCTCCTGACACCCTCCTTCTCTCATCCTATTTGCTGACCTTCTCACTTGCCCTCCACTCAGAAAGCTCCTTCGGGCTGGGAACTTATCTTTTTCATCCTTGAAGTTCCTAAAGGACCTAGGATTAGGTCTAGCAGGAGCTCCATAATGATTTGCTGAATTCTACTGATAGGGAGCTGAAGGTCTGAGCCGGCTGGGTGGCTTTCCTCCTCTGAATTTAAACAAATGAGATCTTACAGCAGCGGCCCTAAGCAGTTCTCAAACTGGGGCTGCAGAGAGAATCACCTGGTAAGCGTTTACAACTCTCAGTTGCCCAGGAGTCAGAATCGTGGAGGATGACCCAAGAGGCCCTGCTTGGTAAGGCTCCTTAGCTCCTTCTAATGTGCAGCCCACGTTTGTGAACAACAGCCCTAGAGGTAGGTGTGTTCTTCTCCAGGCTATGGGTTATCATCTGAGGGGATTTTGCACACTGGCTATAAAACATATAAAATGACTTTGCTGTAATAACGTCCTTAGAAGGAAAACTTGGTGATTTTATAAAGAGTCAACTCATAAGTGCAAGAGTGAATTTACAGCTGTTCAAAGTTCAAGAGCTGAATTTCAGAAATGAAGCCTTAAGCTAAAAGAGAGCAATATTTGGCAGAATGACGCTGTAAAAATGTACCAACGAGCAAGTAAATAAAGAACCTAAGCATTCAAGAGGACATGGCAATAAAGAAATATTAGCCTGGTTGCCTTTTACCAAACACTAGCCCCCAGACTGACAGCGCTATTCACCCATCACTATCTGGAGGAGCTGGCCTGGGTGGTCGATCACTGATTAGATTGTGGGAAAAGCCATCAGCTGGCTGTTGGGCCAGAAGGCAGTTAGAGGAGGGTGGGGAGGAGGAAGAATGAAGGTCACTCCTGGTACAATCCTGCTCTGACTCCCTCAAAGTGACTGGATTCACTTGGAAAGCAGAGGCGGACTTGTATCTGGCATCACTGAAATTATACGCTGTATGTGTTACACTTGAAATTCTGTGTTCTGTCGTTTGTACCTGCAGAGACTTTCACGACAGTGTAAATGCTGTTCAAATCTACTGTTTCCGATCCACTCTTTGGCATGTGCACATTCTACCAACATTCCCTACCTTTGGTTCACTGGTGAGGAAGGATAGAGCAAAAGGACACCAACCACGGTGCTGGCTAGAACCTGTGACAGGACTGGGTGGTCATTCAAAGGAAATTCTGGCTCTGATAAAAAGCATGGCCTCTTAGCAAGGTCAGTGCCCTTGTACCTCCAGCTATTCAGTCATAGATGTGATGCACTTACCTTGCGCTTGCTCTGAGCCCTGCTGAATTCCCACACACTGTGGATTCCCTGGAATTTTCTGCTCATGAGGCATGGCCAACTCTCATTGTGAATGGTGGACATGCACATTATCTGTATCGCTTCTGCTCACCTGACTCTTCCCATAGTCTCTCAGACTCTACTCACAAACACATGTTCAAAGATAAAATTATTAATGATTTCAAGGTGCTGCCAACTGAGCATTAAACCCAACAGTGCAGCCCTTCTGAGTCCAGGTCTCACTCATTTTAACAGGTCACTTGTCCAGGAAGGTCACCCTGGTGCAGTGAAAGGAACTGTGCCATTGATGAGATGCAGAACAGCACGATCTTTCAGAAAGCACTCTGCAGCTGGTGTGGTGTGCATATCAAATAGACTTATAATTCCATTTCTGGGGCCAAATCCTAGTGTTGTAATCATATAGTTTTCTAAAAAGATTTATTTATAGAATTACATGGCATAATGAACAACTAGATGTAACCTAAAAATGTAACCAAAAATTAATGATTAACAAATGGGCATTTCCCTGGTGGAGTATTATGCACCCAGTAAAATGGAGATTATTTCAATGTATGGGAAAAATTGTCAGTTTAAATGTTAAGTGGAAAGGGGCAAGGCAGGGACAGGAAGTCAAGAGGTACAAACTACTATGGATAAAATAAATAAGCTACAAGGATATACAGGACAACACAGGGAATATAGCCAATATTTTATAATAACTATAAATAGACTATAACCTTTCAAAATTGTGCATCACTATGTTGTACACCTGAAATTTATGTAATACCAAATAGCAACTCTACTTCAAAAATGTTGAATGGAAAAAGAAAAAGATGTAGTATTACATGCTACGTGCTATGATTCCATCTATTTTTCCAAGTAAATTTTAAGCAAATTCTTGACAGTGCCTAGAAGGTCAATTTTGGGCACCTTATTTTATTTTTTATTAAATCCAAATTTGACTTGATTAACATTTGTTTTTAAATTATATTTTGTCTATGTGTTGCCGCCTGATTTTTCTGAGGCCCGCCTGTTCCTCTGGGCTTAAGTGTAACGGTTCATCAGCAATTCTGCATGTTTTATACAGCTCATAGCACATAGTGTGACAAGGGAGACTGAGAAAGGGGTCAGGAGGGTCCTATGAGAAGGGAAGGTATTTTTTTTTCTGCCTGGATTTTCATTGATTTGTATTAGAGTTAACTGAAAGTGCTTTTAGCCTGAGTATTATAGGACGACCAGACTGAGACTCAAAAGGACCTGGGTTTGAATCCAGCCCCACCTCTTACTAGCTGTGTGACTTCTGAACCTCGTTACTACAGCTGTGAAAAGGGAGTGGTACTCTCATTGTAAGCTGGTGACTGAGAGACCACCATTAGAACATTGGACTAGACACTGAGTGCACAAGACCTGTCCTGGGAAAATCCTTCTGTGAAATGTTGGTGTTGGTTGCACCACAAAGCCTCATATCCCATATTTCTCTAGGGGATTAGCAAGCCAAGGTTTGGCAATTGAGATGGCAAATTAGTTTCCAAATATATTGTTTCCAGTAAAATTATCTTTTCAAAACAGTTTATGGTGTTCTATGTCTCACAAACCACAGAGTTCATTGTACATCATTTTTATAGCTTCACGAGGATTGTTCTTTATGTTTTTAAAGTATTCCAAGAAAAATAAAAGAAGTTTCTATCATGGTCCAAAAAAAAAAAAATCTTCTCTTTTGAATCCTAGAGTTGGTCAAACCTAATGACCAGAAAATGACAAAAGCATCTAGGAAACTTTTATTAAACACTATACTAAGGGCAAGTCATGATTCAGTTTGTTCTACAGTCATTCATTTGCTGGTTCACACACTGTGAGTGTCTTCCGTGCCTGGCACTGGCTTTGGGGGTAGAAAGATGAATAAAGTGGATTCCCTTGAGTACTCTCCCCTGTGCCTCTCTTTCTGGGTGGCAGGTTGTAAAGTAACAATTACACTAGTCTGTACACAAAGGATGTGTGAGCCATTGTTGGGGGCACAAACTCTGGCTGAGGGAGCTGAGGATGGCTTCTCAGAAGATGGGCCTTCCCTCTCTGAAAGCCCTTCAGAACTTTGGCACCTACACCATTCCCATAATGGTGTAGTGTAGATCCTGGGCTGGCCCCACCCTGGGCCATGCAGAGTTGGTTAGAAGAAGAGGCAATCTATAAGACAACCCTCTCACCATTGTCAGCACTAGGACTTGGTCAAGACTGAAAACCATTAGCAAAACAAGATCCGGGGCTTCCAGATGCCAGCTTCCTACATGCCCATCCAACTGAGAACAGCCTCTGGCAAAGGTACTAATGGGTTCCCCAGGCTACAGATAAGGCCTGTGCATGTGAGTGGGTGTCCTTGAGACCCAGTGGGTGAGGGAAGTAGACTTTTTCTGATGCTCTGGCTCAGAATCACCTGTATCTGTTAGAGAGCAAATTCTGTCTGTCCATGATGAAGGAAATAAGAATCTCTGGGAGTGGGGCTGCTAATAAGTTTTTGACCAGGTAGGTCCCTGGTTATTCTTGCACACAGCTAAGATTTAGGGAGATGTGGTCTATAGATATGAAGGAATATTACTCAACCATAAAAAAGAATGAAATCTTGCCACTTATGCTGACATGGATGAATCTGGAGGGTATTATGCTAAGTGAAATAAATCACACAGAAAAAAAAAAACAAATACCGTATGGTTTCACTTATACACAGAATCTAAAAAACAAAACAAACAAAATAAACAAAACAAAACAAACAGCTTCATAGATGCAGAGAACAAACTGGTGGTTGTAAGAGGGGAGGTGGAGGTGGGGAGATGAACAAAACAGGTAAAGAGGATTATGAGCTATAAACTTCCAGCTATAAGATAAGGAAAGTCATGGGCATATAATGTATATGTCAGGGATATACTCTATAATATTTTAACAACTTGGTATGGTGATAGATGGAAATTGGTCTTATTGTTGTGATCATTTCCTGATGTATAAAATATTGAGTCACTATGTTGTACAGCTGAAACTAATACACTATTGTATGTTAATTAAAACAATTTAAAAAATCACTGATACAAGAGAAAGGACATAAAGCTTGAGGTCAGTATTCCTGGTTCTATGGCCTGGGCAAGTCTCTTTGAGCTTTTGCATCCATCTGTGGAACAGGGCAGGAAAATAATATTTCCCCTGCAGTGAGGTTGTGAGATTGACATAAAATGATGTGGGTGAGCTCACCTCACCATGATGAAATGCCTTACTGTGCCTAGTCTTTGTTATTACCTTTCAAGACAGCATTCTCTTTTCAAAGAGCCCTTAGTAGAAAGAAAGCCCTTCCCTAAATTTGTGGGGGTGTGAGTGGAGTTGTCTTTACATCTTCTAGTCTAAGTTCTAACTTCAGGGGTGCTGTCCACATCAGTTTGTGTTGAATAAAATGTGTTTTGGAAATATAATGACAAAGAACAGCTTGGATTTCTTTTTAAGGCTGATCTGGGAAGAGACATGTAAACAAGTGATTTCAAGGCAATTTGGGAATAATGATAATAGTCATAATAATATTTAGATTAATAATAGTGACTATAATTAACATTTTTATAGCATTACTATGTGCTATGAGCTTTTCTATGTATTTGCATTTTCTCATTTAAGTCTCACTAGTAGCCTATAAAATGAGCCCAAAGAACTAGAGTGACTTGTCCAAGGGCACAAAATCAGAAAAGAGTTCAGATTCACATCCATGTCTGTTTGATTCTAAGGTTCTCCTTTGTCTAATAGGTCTACAGAGTAGCCAGGAAACCAGAGTGTTTGCATTTGAAAATTGTCAGAACTAACTCAACCTGAAGTCCTTGGTCTGAAAGCTGTCTTAAAGCAGTAACTTTCAACCTCATGACAGCAACCCACAGGGGCAAACTGACCATATGTCATCACCAGTACACATACCTACACATATATACCTATGTGCTTGTGTGTGTGCTTGTCATGAAACAATACTCATCCTAACTCTGATTTTTTTTTCTTCTTTTTTTTTTTTAATGCTTATGGTGACTCTGTTGATTTGATTACTTGTTGATGGGTCTGGTGGTTTGAAGATCCTACTTTAAGGGATATTGTAACAGGCCGCTCTTAGGTGTGAAGACTGGCCAGGAGAGGAAAAGTAGTCTGAGACAGAGCTCACATCTGGAGAAAAACGTAATTTGAAAAGATACAGGAACCCAATGTTCATTGCAGCACTAGTTACAATAGCCAACACATGGAAACAACCTATATGTCCATCAACAGAGGAGTAGATAAAGAAGATGTGGTACATACACACAATGGAATGTTACTCAGCCATTAAAAAGAAAGGAATAATGCCATTTATAGCAATATCGATGGGCCTAGAAATTATTATACTAGGTGAAATAAGTCAGACAGAGAAAGGCAAATATCATATGAGATCACTAATATGTAGAATCTAATTTAAAAAGTGATACAAAAGAACTTAGAACCAGACTCAAAGATTTTGAAACCAAAGGGGAAACGTTGAGGGGGAGGCAAAAATTAGGAAGTTGGGATTAACATATACACACTACCACATTTAAAATAGATAAGTAACAAGGACATTCTGTATAGTTGAGGGAAATCTACTCATTACTGTGTAATAACTTTTATATGGAAAAGATCTGAAAAGGAATGGATATGTGTATGTGTAACTGATTTACTTTGCTATACACCTGAAAGTAACACAACTTTGTAAGTTGACTATACTCCAATAAAAAACTTTTTTTTCCCTGAAGAATACTTCCCAACAGGGACCAAATATATTCTAATAGTTACTTTTTATTAAAAATAAATACTTAAAATTATTGTAGCGTGCACCTTGATTTTTTAATTGCTCTTATAATTTGTCAAGAAAATCGTATATTTTGTCACAAAGTAATTGACAAACTAAAACTTTTTTGTATTCTGGTACAGAGTTTTCAGTTCCATATCCTTGGATATGAGTGATGAAGATTTCAGAACGATAATTAAGGATGCCTGGAGAAGAGACCGCACGCTTCTGCCCTTTCACGGATAGAGTCCCTGCTTCATTGTATGTAGGGGTTGACTTCATCCCTTCACAAAAGCCTCTTCATCATCTCCATCAGGAACATCCTTCCTCCCTATTACTTGATGGTCCAGCACAGAGAAGCTTACATTACTTATAATGTAATGTGATGGGCAGAAATCAAAAAAATGTTTCATAAAAGAAGGGAGTTCCCCTCATGGGTAATGAACCCAGTTAGTACCCATGAGGACTCAGGTTTGAGCCCTGGCCTCACTCAGTGGGTTAAGGATCTGTACTTGCCATGAGCCGTGGTGCCGGTCACAGACATAGCTCAGATCCCGAGTTGCTATGGCTGTGGTGTAGGCTGGCAGCTGCAGCTCCAATTCAACCCTTAGCCTGGGAACTTCCACATGTTGTGGGGGTGCAGCCCTAAAAAGACAAAAGACAAAAGAAAATTGAAAAGAAACTGCTGAACTGCTAGTCTAGATTTTTTATTTTTTCTGTTAACAGGGTCACATTCTGCAATGGCAGCCCTACTGACAGAAACAGCAATTGTTTTGCAGTCTAGATTCAAATCTGAACTCCACCTCACTGAGCTATGTGACTTGAGGTGTGACTTCATTTCTCTGAGGCTACCCTTACGCAAAACGGGGGTGCATAACAATACCCACTTATAAGTGTTGTGAAGATGAATTGACATTAAGGCTCAGTGCCTAGTGAACATTATGTGCTCAGCACAGGTGGGAAACCCCAGGTAATTGGGGAGACTCTAAGTGAGGGATGGTGAATGTCAAGAGTCGTTGTGAGGTCAGCATTTATGTAACCTTAAGCATTCTCAGAATCCAGAGCAACTTAAGGATCTTAAATTCAGAGAGAGCACTGGTATGTGTTTTTGTGGTATAGTGGGGGGAATGTTGGCTTTGGGGCCAATAGACATGGCTACGAAAGCCGGCATTAGAACTTTCTGACCTCAACCAGCCTCAGATTCCTTATCTGTAAGCTGAGACATTAAAACCTCCTTTAAGAGGTATTGGGATTCATTGAGCTATTTTCCTGGTGTTTTCTTTTTCCCTCCTAACCCGATTTAGAAATTTTACCTTTTACATTTTGATTTACCTTTTTATTATGAAAAGAGTCAACATATACACAATTAAAAAAACATAGTAAAATGAATCCTCAAGTCCCCATTGCTGAATTTCCAGCCTTCAGATAACACTACAGCCCTGGCCAACAGCTTGATTGCAACCTCACCGGCGGCCTTGATCCATGGCATCCAGCTAAGCCACACCCACATTCCTGACTCAGAACCCTGAGATAATAAACGCTTAATTTTTAAGATCGCTGGGTTTTGTTACTGCTTTGTTATGCAGCAGCAGAAAACTAATACAGGAATCCAAAGGAAATTATATTTATTAAAGCATTTCACTCAGTGCTGAACACCATAGTAAACGCTCAATACACATTAACTTGTTAAAGTGGTGGCAGCCCCTTAACAGGAAATCTTGAAATACTATGGATAAATGCCACAGCTGAGGACCATACATGGGGTCTAGGCACCTAGAGGAGGAAGCTCCCAATTCTAGAGTCAGGAGAGTTCACAGAAGAAGCAAGTTTGCGTTGTATAGGATGGATAGGAATATGAGGCAGAGAACTGGGATAAGAATATGCTTTGTAGGAAATACCCCACAAGTGTGGGCACAGGGGGTGAGAGTGTCTATTTGAGGAAGTCAGTGGTGCCTTGTTGATGACAGTTACCTCGTGAGAGATGGAATTGAAGCCAACCGAAGCCAGACCACATAAGATTTTACATTCAGTAAATATGCTTTATATTGGACTAACATTTCCTTTCAGGATGCTTACGAGAATCATATACTCGGAGAAGTAGAAAAGACCATGGAGATAAGACAATTCTTTGTTTCCCTCCTCTCTTTCAGACAATCACCAAGGAAAGGTTAATTTAGCTGTTCACTGATGTATTTACCCAAGTCCACTGTCACTGGTCTGTTAAACTGACAAGACAGGCAACCAAGGAGATTTCATTTGACCTAAGTCACTTGTATGAAAGTCCATACAACAAGTTTGCTGGCATTGCATGTGTGATACTGTAAAATCATGCTCTTCTTGAACAGCTGGCACTTCCTTTAATCTGACAGACACTATGGATTATAGATCCTTGATAAGACTTCCCCACTTTGCTTTAGCCTTTGCAAAATTCAGAACTGAATTCATATTTCAACTTCCTGCTATGTAATGCTGGAAAAGAGTCTTCTTCTGGCCTCATGCAATTTTTCTAACTATTTTGCCATTCCCATGATTTCTCTGACCATTTTCAATATATTGTATTGTAGCATCTTTTAAGTCACTTCAAGTTTTTTTTGGGGGGAGTTGTGGGGTAGGGTGGGTTTCATGTAAATGTATCTAAAGGATCATATTAAATCTATGGAAACAAAAATGAGGAACATGAACAGTAAATCTCTACCTTCCTCCATACTTTAGCAAACATTTGAATACTTCCTTAGAAAATATAAGGAGAAACAAGTTTGGGGAGAAGATGGTGAGCTACTTTTAGGACAGGCAAATTTGGGGTCCTCTGGAAATAGAGGTGTCAAACACTGCATTGGTCATATAAGTATGAATTTCAAGAGTAAGAAGGATACGAGAGGAAGACTTGGAAGTCATCAACCCAGCTGTTGAAGCCACAAGAGGGATGGTTTGTCAAGAGAGGTGGTCTAGCCTCAAAGGAAAGCAAAAGACAAAGACATATGGCCCTTTAACAATGCAGACATTTCCCCGTAACGTATGGCATACATATGTACATTACCCATTCACCCTTGCAGCTCACACGTGGATTATGTAACACCATATTGATTCCTAATGTTAAATCACAAGAGTAAAGATGAAATGCTAATTTATGCGCAACACTAGAAATGCTTTCCATGATACATACTTTTAAAGATTTATTTCCTTTTCCTATTGTTTCTAAATCATTTATTTCCCTGTGGTTTAAAAATAAAAATGCAATATATTTGGGCACGAACTATCCTGCTATAAAAGTTATATCCTCAGTGTTGATGGAGAAATTTTGATTGCTTCAGGGTTGATTTTTTTCCATGTCTGGCACATGCAAGATGAAGCTAATTTGTATTATTAAACGTTATGTTTTCTTTTTTTTTATTTTAATGAAATGCTTAAAACTTAAGATCAGGACTGCCTTACTAGTATTTCCCAAGTAAAATATCATCAAGCACAAATATTACAAAGGACCTCTGAATTTTCTTGTTAAGTGGTCTACATATTTACATGAAAAAGGATTTTTAAACATTTCCTCCACTTCTCATCCTCCCACACAGTGCTGGTTATTTAACTAATCATGAAAAGATGAAAGGATATGAACTTCAAATCCTTGTTCTGGAAAAAGTAGAGTCACAGAATAATTAAATTTCAACTAGTGAGAACAATGAAAATCAATGAGAAACAATGTCCAGTGGAAACAGTGAAAACAGTTGGATCTAACACATCAAAACCCCACAGAAAATGAACAATGGATTGTTCCAGCTTGCCACTGTGGCTGCTTACTGCTTTTGCACTAGTTGAATGACCACTGGGGTAATAGCAGGGAGCTCTTTTTTTTTTCAGTGTTTCCACTAAGTGTTTAAAGGTTCTTTTTGTTTGTTTGTTTTGCTTTTTAGGGCCGTGCCCACAGCATATGGAGGTTCCCAGGCTAGGGGTCTAACTGGAGCTACAGCTGCCGACCTATACCACAGCCATGGCAATGCCAGATCCGAGCCGCATCTATGACCTACACCACAGCTCCCATCAACACCAGATCCTTAACCCACTAAGCGAGGCCAGGGATTGAACCCACAATCTCATGGTTCCTAGTCGGATTCATTTCTGCTGAGCTAGGACGAGAACTCCATAAGTGTTTAAAGGTTCTTTCGATGTCATTAGCTGAAAGCATTTTTTTTTTTAATGTGCCTTTTCACCTGACTTCCATCTCTCTACAGAGTTGTTGGCAGTCCCTGCCCTTTTGCTGGATTCTACCGTCTTGAAATAGCCGAGAGCCTGTCCCTTATTCAGCCAGACATAGAAGCTCCATCCATCCTGGCTATTGCAGAGCAGGTGACTGAGGTACAGAGTGACTATTAACTTGGTTGACCCAGAAGTGGGAATGGACCCATTATGTCTTAGGTGTTGCTATTCCATATAGTATATAGCGAAATTTATTACTGCTTTCTAGGTATCAGGGTAGGAGAAATTTTTTCTCCACCCGCAGCATATGGAGGTTCCCAGGCTAGGGGTCAAATCGGAGCTATAGCAGCTAGCCTATGCCAGAGTGGTGTGGGATCCAAGGCGTGCCTGCGACCTGTACCACAGCTTGCAGCAACGTTGAATACTTAACCCACTGGGCAAAGCCAGGGATCAAACCCGCATCCTCACAGGTGCCAGTCAAGTTTGTTAACCACGAGCCATGATGGGAACTCCCAGGAGAAATTTTTCCAGCCTTCCTCCCAGAGTTGTCTGCCAGTGGAATGGGGGCAGAAATGATGTCCACTAGTGCTTTTCGTACTGTAATCTGCATACCCTCACCCAGGGGTCTTGTGAAAATGCAGATGGATTCAGTAGGTCTGGGGAGGGGCCCATGACTCTGCATTTCAACATGGAGAGTTTTTCCTAGACTTACGATTTGGAATTAACTTAGTAAACTTATCAAATCCCAACTTTGTACCAGGCATGATTCTCAGTGCTGGAGACTGCATAAGTGAAGCAGGTGGGAGGCGAGATAAGAAATGGGACCAGTATGTGTGACTGGGTCACCTTGCAGTACGGTAGAAAATTGACAGAACACTGTAAACTAGCTGTAATGGAAAAAACAAAAAATCATTATAAAATAATAATAAAAGAAATGAGATCAAGTAATGAATCAATAAGCCTCCAAGCTTTCAACGCCTAAGAAGTCTTGCTGCCTGAGCTTAGAAGAAGCAGACAGAAGTCCCAGGTGTAGATACCAGGAAAGGCTTTCTAGAAGTGGTTGTATTGACATCAACACAAGATGGACAAGGTTTGAACTTGTGATAGTTAGAAAAGAGAAGAGCATCTTGGGGCTGTTGAAAGCAGTAAATGGCAGGAAGGTGCACAAAGAAGTGTGAGATTTGTCATTGGGACTGAGTGTCCAGCCCGAGTTAACGCGGCTACCTCAACCCTGGGTACTAACAAGATTAGTGGTAGTTGCTGTAACAAGCAAATCTGAACATTTCAGTGGCTTCAAAATCATAAAGCTATTTCTCACTCACCATCCTATCTATGTGTGTGTTCCTAGTCTCAGAAATCTTCCACATGGTGAGTCAGGGACACAAGCTCCTTCTTCCTGTGGTTTCTTTCTGTCTAGGGTGAGAGAAGAGAGTGTGGAGAGGACATGCCATGGCCCAGGAGGGAGACACATCATTTCTGCTCGTTGTTGAGAAGCCGTCAAGTGACTCCCACCAGAAGCAGGGGGTGCTGGGAAATGGGATCACTGACAGGGCAGCCACGTCCTGGTGACAATTCCAGTCTACAGAAGTGGGGGCAGGAGTCGCTGGGAGGTATGTAGCTGTCTCTGCCGGAGAAGGGGGACTACTGAGGCGGGTCTGGGCTAGGGGCCAGGAAGTTGAGTTTAGAGTGGTGAAAATAACATGTCAGATTCACATATCTTCTCTCTCAGTCTCCTTTAGGGCTCCATCCGGCAGATCCTGCCCCATTTGGAACCTGGCTGTGAGCAAGAAAACATCTGTGGTTGGAAAGCGGGGGTGGTGATTCAGGACTGTTTGGGACTTGGAGAGGATGCTCATGAACTCTTTACTCAACAAACAGCTCCCTCCCAGAAGGAGGCGAGAAGTCATCTGTCTGTCTGCTATGACACTTTCACCCAGTGACCTTCAGGGCTTCAGGTACCCTCCCCGTAAGATGGAGTGAGCTTGGCACACACTGTCATGGATTTGCCCATAACTGAGTCATTAAAGGTCTGAGTGAGAGGTGAAGGCAAAAGCAGACAAACAGGCACTGAGACTCTGCCATCCCAGACCTGTGTCCTGTAAACAGGCTGACTGCTTCACAGCCAAGAATGAGCCCGGACGTGGGTCGGAATTGGAGCCTTTGACTGTGGCTACTGTGTTCAGATGGGCTATGGTGTCCACAACCAGGGCATAGGGGAGAGGCAGAATGGTGGGGAAAATATGTGGCCTGGGAACCAGACACAATTGCTCTCTGCCACTTACTCAGCTTTGTGACCTTGGATAAAAGTGGCTTATTCTTTCTCCGGCTTAGTTTCCCCATTTGTGAAACTGGCATAACACTATGAACCTAGAATGCTTTAGGGCAGTGCTAACATATAGCTGTAAAAGGCATGTCCCCCCCCGCCCCCACCCCATTCCTTCTACATGGAGGAGAGGAATGTGATAATTAATCAAGTTGTATAAATTATAGTCAGTAGCCACCATCTCTTGAGCTTCTCTTACAAGCCATTTAGTCCTTGTAGCGACTGTAAGACAGACAGCTTTATTTCCATGTGATTATTTGGTCAGAGATTGTGGGAATCCTAGGGTCATGAAGTATAGCAAATGGGAAAAGCCATCATTCACTTCCTGCCTCATTTGGAAGAAGCTGGCTATTTTATAGGCAGCCAACTCAAAATGAGGCAGGGGAGCCAGCGCCTGACACCCGTTGTTTGGTCCTGTGAGCGCTCTGGGGAAACCCTGCCAGTATTTATCATTACGGAGCCTCCTCCCCGTGCCAGGCACCAGGAGGAGTGACAGCACACACCACCTTGTTAAATTCTCATGATAACTTTGGAAGGCAGCTATGCTCACCACTATACCACCAACGCCACTGTCCTCATGATAACTTTGGCTAGGTAGCATCCTTCCCATTTTCAGAAGAGGAAACTGAGGCTTGGAGAGATGACGCTACTTGCCCAGAGGCAATGAATGGTGGCGCAGAGCTAGGTTCATGTATTTTCAAAACTCAAGATGAGAATTTAAATAGGGAAACCATGAATTTTTCAAAACTGGGAAGGGGATTTGACAGTCAAACAAAGGAAAACCTCATTAACAGGGCCTTTGGAATGTATTCCTTATGTTTCCAAGGGAAAGTAGGAGAGGGAGGATGGGCAAAGTTAGTCAAATAAGGGGAGAGGGATGAGCTTGGACATGCTCATTTCCTGTTTTTCACGTTCAGAGCCATTTCACTCCTCAGCTTCCCGGCTTCAGCAGAGGCTGGATGAGCTCACTGTGGACCAAGAAAGTGGCTGTTACTGGGAGAAACTTAGTTTGCCCCCCTCCAGCCTTTAGCCAGCCAGTGCTCTTAGCAGAGCAAGCCTCTTCTGATGGCCTGGCGTGTGGCCCGAGGCAGCCCGACTGAATGGTAGGGAGCTTTGCCACTGGGTTTCCAGGCTGGGCTCTGCTTCCCTCAAGAGCCTGGTTGGGAAGCTCAGGGCTCTTTGTAAGACAAAAGGACTGTACTGAGGGTACTGAGGGCTACCTTCACAGAGAAGTGCTGGCATCCTGTTAACTAAATAAGCAGGGAAGAGTTGGTTATCCCAAATAATTAGAGTGCCCTATCCACTCTCCCTCTGGGACCAGAGTGAAGTGAATGTAAACTGAATGTAGATTAAGACCCCTACTCCCCCACTGGTTAATTCAGTGATTTTTTGTCAACATCAAGCAAACTCTCCAAGTCTCAGACATCTTACTTGCTAAGTGGGATTTTCAAATAAGATATACACTTACTGTCTTGGTACGGGTCTTGACTCCGAATGGGTGTTTATCCAATAACTAAAGCAATGATTTCATTTTGTTTCATGAAGGTTACTTGAATATGAACATTTTATATTCACTTAGATTCATTACAACATTTCCCATTGTAAGTTACAGAAACCCAACTTAAGACTAACCTAAAGGAACAAAAAAAAAAAAAAAAGAAATTTTATGAACCTGGCAAGTACAAGGATGACCTACTTTTAGGTACAGCTGGATTCAGGAGTTCCAACAGTGACACCAGGGCCCAATCGCTCTTTACCCCTTAGCTAAGCTCCTTCTGGATACTGGCTCTGCCTATGGACACGCTCTGGCCACCTACAGCTCCAGATCCATATTTTCCCAGCCTGTTAACTTGCAATGTCCATTTATCTTCCAGTGTCCAGGCAAGACTTTGATTGGCCTCACTTAGAAGAGATAACTGCACCTGGGCCAACCACTGTTGCTAAATGCCCAGAGCACTGGGATTGGCTAACCTGGAGTCACATGACCTACCCTGTGGTCTGGAAAGGGATGCTGGTACGTGTGAAGATTGGTAGCTCTGCTGGGATGACACAGAATGAAGAAGAGAGTTGTCCAAAGGCAGTGAGAGTGCTGGACAGATAAAAACAAAGGATATCTACCCCATTTAACAGCCTGAGAGAAGGAAAGTACTGGCTCCAGATTCTTCCTCCCTCTGAGTCAATGCCAGTCCTAGGACAGTTTTTCCCAGAGTCATCAAGGTAAACTCTGTTGGCTTAGAGATAAATACAGCTTCCAAGCAAATACACTAACCTGCAGAAGAGGGAAGAGTTGCACTGAGGTGTGTGAACCTGGACTGTAAGTAGACTCACCAGGCTGTGTCTATCACTTTGGCTTAGAACCAATGGGACTCAGGGCAAAATTTCACTCAACCAGCTGGGTCTTATATGGATGTCTCCTGCTCTACTTGCTTTTTAGCTGTGCACATCAGGATATGCGGTAAGTGGAACAGTTTTCTCTGGATATTTTCAGTTGCCTCCTTTAATTGTTTTGACCCAATTTTCCAAAACAATAACAACAGTCAGATACCCAAAGCCAAGCTAATATCACATGCATGGTTCCTGGGCTTAGATGCTTTAAACTTGCTTGCTCTTTCTTGTCAGATATTCATGTACAGTGTTAGCTTGAAGTTAAGGAGGTCAGGATTCATCTTTGTAAACTGATAAGAAGAAAGCCACTTCATTTCTCTTTCTACCTTTGTCAGTCCTTTGTGGTGGTAGGAACCATGGTCTTCCTTCTCAGCTTTTTCCCAGTAGTTACTTCGTTCATTTCACAAATACTTGCTGCACACCTGTTTTGTGTAACAGGCTGAGTTAGGAGAGGAGGCCCACACATGTCCACCAGATGTAAGCTGTCCTTCATCCACTTATTCAGCTTCTTCAAGTGTCTCCCTGTTTCTGTTCTTGTCAATGAAGAAAAGACTTCCAGAGCCTCTTTACTCAAGATCTGTAATGGGTGATGGAGGAGGAAGATGGCTTTGCACATCTTGGAGCCAATAACTTATCGTGTTCTCCTGAAATATTTTTAATTCCTCAAAGTTGGTTCTGGGACATGGTCACGTGTCCTCAGCCATGGTTTCCTGCTTTCCCCTTTCCCCAGCTTTGTTGACCCAGTTTCCTCCATCTTGGTACCCCCTCCCCTCCCTCACTCCCACATGTTCAACCTCTTTCTTTTCCAAATAGAACAATTCATCTCTGCCTTAGCTTTGACTTCCACTCTTGTAGATGTAAATAGCATTGTGATGCTTAGAAGACTAAAGGACCCTCCAGTTTCAGGATGTGCTCCCCTTATAAAGCAAAGTTAGTCTGTTAGTTTTCAGGCCCCATTTAGAACCCAGAAGCTATGGCAGTATTTCTCAAATGTGAACTGAGAATCAGCCCTCAGATACTGGTTAAGAATTAAAATTCCTGAACCCTGCTCCAGATAAACAGAATCAGAGTATCTTTGGAGAAAAGCAGTGGTTCTCAACTCTGCATAGAGGAATGACTTGGAGAACATTTTTTAAAAGGCCCCCCAAGGAATTCAGTCATGTAGCCAGGATTTCCAATCACTGGAGTAGAAGTACCTGCATTGTTTGCAAGCAACTCAAGTGACTCATATGTGGACTGAGGTTTGTATTGTGGGAATTCAGAGGAGAAAAGATAATTTCCCCTGATGGAGTTAAAGGAGAGAGGAGGGAGAAAAAAAAAAAATCCAAGAAGAGGAGAGTGCTATTTGAGATGGACCTGGGAGAATGGGTGGGTTTTTTTATCAGTTGTGGGGAAAGGGGGAAGTCAGTTTAAATCACCCATTTAAACTCCTGTTTAAAACAGAACTAATGGCAGCACAGTTTTAAGTATAGATCCAGTTTTAAAATGGCACAGTCGTTTGCACAAAAGCCTTTATATTGCCTGCGTCTTTGACCAACATAAGCCCCTTCCTCCCAAGGAGATGAGCAGCTGCTTCCAGATATAGTCATTAAGGGTCATTGATTTTTCTAAATGTTCTGCCCCACTGATGCTCCAAGTCATGAAAATATTTCAGAAATGCCAATGTTTAAACATCCAAATTCCATCTCCAGGATTACCTCTAACACATGAAAGTGGCACAATGTTTGTTGACAACCACCTGTTTCAACCAGGGATTTAAACAATAAGGCTTCTATTTCCTAGATGGCTTGAGTACTACCAGCTCTCCTCAGGACCTCCTCAGAAGGTACTGGGGCGGGAGTGTGTGGGAGTGTCAGCCAACACTATGATAACAATCAGTCAATATGAAGATGGGCCACTGAGTGCCTTCCTCACCTTAAGGCCTGTTTGTTTAACTAACACCAGCGAGAGTCCTTCTTAAGGGCTGTTAACACTCCAAAATGCTGTTTGTTGAGCCTGCCCAAGTGATAAGTGATGCTTGTGTTTACTCTCTTGTTCTCACGGCTGCTGTAGAAGCCTAAACACAGTTCTGAAATGGTTCACTTTCCACGAACAGACTGGTCAGTTCTACAAATAAGTCAATGGTTTGGGACTAGAATCACTAGCATTTAAAAACAAACAAAAAAAAAGTCAAGTGGGAGTTCCTGTTGTGGCTCAGAAGTAATGAACCCAGCCAGTATCCATGAGGACTCGGGTTCGATCCTTGGCCTCGCTCAGTGGATTAAGAATCCCGCACTGCCGTGGGCTGCGGTATAGTTTGCAGACACGGTTCAGATGCCGAGTTGCTGTGGCTGTGGTGTAGGCCAGCAGCTACAGCTCCGATTCGACCCTTAGCCTGGGAACTTCCATGTGCAAGAGTGCGGCCCTAAAAAGACCAAAAAAAAAAAAAAAGGTCAAACAAATCATAATGGATTCATCTGATTATAACTGCAACACACACAATCACACATAATCCTCACCCACACACACATAGTTTCTTTACATCGGAATACACTCTTAAGGTCAGTATTTGCTTAGTTCCAGCTCTGAGTTTACAATTCAAGTGTTTTATATCCCAACAGTACCAGTGAATAGTGTATGTCTGTGTTCAGCCAAGAAAGGAAACACCCGGACTGTGGGAGACATGAAATGAATGAAAGATTCCTTACTCCAAATACATGTTCTCTTGATACGAGCAAAGCCTGGCTTTCCTGGAAAATTGGCTTCCTTCAGTACTCTTGTCCAGCCTGACTCCAAATGTATACGCTCATGGAATTTGCCGGTTGGTGGGTTGAGGGGACCTCTCCCCTGGTGAGGTATAAAAGCAGCCAACAAACATTTTCTCTAGGTTTGTGAGCTGCCCTCCTTCTCTGCTATGCGACCCATCACATCCTCAGAACTTAACATACAAAAACTGTCTGTAGTCCCTTGTGGGATTCTAAGACCCAACCAATAAACTCATGCATGTTTTGAGAGCCCAGCATAATCAAAACGGGGGGGGGGGAGGTGACTTTAGGAGATGGTAATAAATAGCCACATGATTTACTGTCTAAATGAGGACTTTTTCAGAGTGAAAGGATGTGCTAGTAATCAATAGTCCAGGACGACAGGTGTTGGGTGGGATATTTGGTTTTCCCAGAAATAACAATAGATTAATATTTATTGAGCTCCTGTTATATCCTAGGAATTTAACTCATCTTTTAATACATTCTTCCCTTTTATCCTCACAATAACCTTATTTAGTAGATAGCATTATTTCCATTTTACAGAGGAAGAAATAAGGCTTCAAGGAGTAACTCATATAAAATGACTCTTTTTTGCTTTTTTTCCTTTTTTTGGCCACACTGTGGCACATGGAGTTCCTGCGCCAAGTGTCAGATCCCAGCCACAGTTGTGATCTATCGCATAATCTATCGCATAGATCTGGCAACACTGGATCCTCAACCCACTGTGCTGGGCAAGAGATTCAAACCTGCGTCCCATCACTCTAGAGACACCACCTATCCCCTTGCACTACAGTGCGAACTCCTAAAATGACTCTCCCTCTTTTTTTTTTTTTTTGCTTTTTAGGGCCGCACCCATGGTATATGGAGGTTCCCAGGCTAGGGGTCAAATCAGAGCCGGCCACAGCCACAGCCACAGCAATGCCAGATCCAAGCCGCATCTGCAACCTACACCGTAGCTCACGGCAACACCAGATCCTTAACCCACTGAGCGGGGCCAGGGGTCGAGCCCGCAACCTCATGGTTCCTAGTTGGATTCATTTCCACTGCGCAACAATGGGAACTCCTAAAATGACTCTTTTCTAGTCACGCCCTGGTAAGAGCAGATACGAGTAGGGATTTGGACTGAGG
Organism: Catagonus wagneri; assembly: GCA_004024745.2. NCBI lineage: Eukaryota > Metazoa > Chordata > Mammalia > Artiodactyla > Tayassuidae > Catagonus > Catagonus wagneri. The sequence continues at coordinate 24,771,091 of PVHT021183634.1, read as the reverse complement.
TCGTATTCAAAAACGGAGGCACTTTGCACTGTACCGTGTGGTTTCTCATCCTGTAATTCAATGCTTCTCTCTCTCTCTCCCTTTCTCTCTCTCCCTCTCTCTCTCTCTCTATCTCTCTCTCTTTAAAACTAGGTCCTAAGGAGACCTAGACTGCTGGCCAGTTACCAAACACACTTCTGAAGGTGAGGATGAGACCAACGAGGAGAGCATCACAAAGAAGCAATTCATCTTCATGTTTAGTATGTTGGGCAACAGGTTGAGACATAATGGGAAGGAGGGTATTCTGCTTGAAAGGAAAAAAAAAAAAAAGGAAGAAAGAAGAAGGAAAAAGAGAGAAGGGAAAGAAGAGGAAGATGAGAAGAGAGGAAGAGGAAGAATAGGAAAGAAAGATGCAGGGAAGGAAGGATGATTGGACAGACCACCGTTTTACTTTAAGCTCCTTGTTTTAAAATTGAAAAGCAGAGTGCATAGAAAGAAAGTTCCATAGCCAATGCCACATAGCAAATCATAAAGAGAGGAAACAATGATCTGAAAAGTCCAGGTCTTTTGATTTTCAATCCGTGTTCTTTTTGGTAGCAAACATATGTTGAGAGGATGTATTGCTGGTTGGAGCTATTTTCATATTTCACCTCATTTTGACACTGGCAGTGAATTGCTGGTCCTTAGGGAAGCTTTTCTTTAAAAAGAAGGATTAAGCTGTTTTTGGATATTGAGCAGGAAAAGCTGTTGCAGATTTCAGATATACTATAGAAGAGGTTTTAAATAAAGACAAGTGTGTGCACGTGGAATTTTGTTGTCTTTCTTAGTAAAAAGAAGTATAGTGCTATTGAAATGCCTTCTTTTTCTCATCGCATGGTCCTGGACTATCTGAAGAAAATCAAATAATAGTTTCAGGTTGGAAAGGGGAGAAAGCTACATGGACTTCCCAGTCCAGTCAGACTGGGGGCTGGGGTAGAAAAAGAGGCCAGAGTCAATTGTAGAATACGGGGTGATGAATTTACTAGGGTGAAAGCAGAGCAGGGACATAAGATGTCATCCCCCTGCTCCCCCAAAGGACTTCCTAATGGCAGGTTGAACCAAGGGAGGGAGTCCTCTAAGAGAAGAGTGGATTTGGGGGCTGAGCCCTTTGCAGGAGGGACAAAGAGGAAACTCCCAGGAGACAAAGCTTTTTAGGCTCCACCCCAACTTCCTCAGAACCACTCCACCTCAATCTCACATTTATGAAGACTCACCATGTACCAGAGACTCTTCCAAATACTTTACACATGTTAATTCACTTAATCTTCACAAACCTGTGAGACTGACACTGTTATTATCTTCAAGGTCAAATAGCTAATAAGTGGTGGAGCTGGAATTCAGACTGGAAGTGACTGAATTTTGTTTATGTCTTCATAGACAAGCCTATGTCTTCAGCACCATGCCACACTCGCTCTGAAATTCCCAAGCAACAGTTGGAGGCTTCAGGAATGCTGCGGGCTCAGTGCTTGGGCTCAAGGCCATCCACCACTGTTCAGTATTATGCTCCTTAGCAATGGGATGAGGCACTGGCGGAGCAGTGGGCATTTCCTTCTCCTCTTTGAAATTGTTTCCCTTAATTCTCACCGCTGAGCCGTGACTAGGGTGTGTTTGGGAGGCAGGAAGATAAGGATGTTCACAGGGGCCTTGGTAAACCCATTCTCCAGCAGATTCCTCCAGAAGCTTCCGTGTACTTCACAGTGCAGGTTAGATGGTCAAATTACGGGATGCCTCATCTCTGCTGTCCATAAGCTTTGAGCTCTGTGGGTGGTGGTTTTCTTTGGGCCGAACCTCAGTAGGGTGTCACAAACATTGACTTTTTTTTTTTTTGGTCCTTTTGCCTTTTCTAGGGCCGCACTTGCGGCATACGGAGGTTCCCATGCTAGGGGTCTAATCAGAGCTGTAGCCGCCGGCCTACACCACAGCCACAGCAATGCAGGATCCGAGCCGTGTCTGCAACGTACACCACAGCTCACGGCAACGCCGGACCCTTAACCCACTCAGTGAGGCCAGGGATTAAACCTGCAACCTCATGGTTCCTAGTCAGGATTTTTTTTAAATAACTATATGTTATTATTTTAAATAACCATATATTTAAAATAAATAATAATATTATAACTATGTATTATTATTTTAAATAACCATATATTTAAAATAATAAGCCACGATGGGAACTCCAAACATTGACTTCTTGAGTGTGCAAACCTGGTTAAACTTTCTAAACCTGGAATGTGATAATTTAAAAATTATCTTTTAAATTATTAAAATTCTGTTCTTTTAATTTTTTGCATTGCTTTTACTTTTTTATAGTGATTTTTATTTTTTCCATTATTGATTTACAGTGTTCTGTCAATTTTCTGCTGCACAGCAAAGTGACCCAGTCACACATACACTTATACTTTTTTTTTCTTACATTATCACGCTCCATCACAAGTGACCAGACACAGTTCCCATTGCTGTACAACAGGATCCCATTGTTTATCCATTCCTTGAAAAACTATGGGGCTATAGTTTGCATCTATTAACCCCAAATTCCCAGTCCATCCAGCTCCCTCCCCCTCCCTTTTGGCAACCACAGGTCTGTTTTCCATGTCCATGACTTTCTTTTCTGTGCCCTATATTAGATTCTGGATATAAGTGAAATCATATGGTATTTGTCTTTCTCTTTCTGACTTACTTCACTTAGTATGAGAGTCTCTAGTTCAATCCATGTTGCTGCAAATGGAATTATTTTGTTCTTTTTTATAGCTGAATAGTATTCCATTGTGTACATAGACATCCTCTCAATCCAATCGTCTGTTGATGGACATTTAGGTTGTTTCCATATCTTGGCTATTGTGAATAGTGCTGCAATGAACATGCAGGTGCATATGTCTTTTTCAAGGAAAGTTTTGTTCAGATATATGCCCAGGAGTGGGATTGCTGGCTTATATGGGTTTTTTTAAATAACCATGTATTATTATTTTAAATAACCATATATTATTTCCCATGGCTGGGAAATTTGGGAGCCAATAGGTCAAGAAAGATTTCAGAAGAGGAACAGACATGAATAGATGGAAGATCCATGAACTAAGAAATGTGGGGTTGGAAGGGGAGAAAAGACTATTACACACTTCTCTTCAAAAGATTATCCCTGTTACAAAAAAAAAAAAAAAATATATATATATATATATATATATATATATATATTACATATATAATTTGTCTTTTTAGGGCCTCACCTGAGGCATATGGAGGTTCCCAGGCTAGGGGTTGAATCAGAGCTATAGCTGCCGGCCTATGCCACAGCCACAGCAATGCAGGATCCGAGCCGCATCTACAACCTACACCACAGCTCACAGCAACACTGGATCCTTAACCCACTGAGTGAGGCCAGGGATCGAACCTGCACCGTTATGGATACCAGTCGGGTTCGTTTCTGTTGAGCCACGACAGGAACTCCTACAGCTATTTATTGAGTGATTTGATGAACAGGTATTTTCATGCAACTTTCTTTCTAACTTTATCTATTGACTACACCCATGAAGAAAATATGTGTGCATACACTCTTATGCCCCCAGTGGAGCTTGGCTGGCTCTGTGGGTGCTCCTTAAGTAAGCTCGTCCTTGATGCCCAGTTCTGCCTGTGATTGGGAGCCCCAGATCCTTTCCCTCCCCAGGGATCTTGCAGTGATTTACCTACAAATGTAGAAAACAGAATTGATACCAATTTTTCAGATGGAGACTGAGCATTTTAAGGAAAGTTCAGGTCATTAAAACCACTTTAAATTTCCATGATTCTGGCAAAAGGGCTGGGCAGAGAAAAGGAGTGAGTTCTCTTTTGTGTTGCATCATGGTGAAATTGTACCTTGGTTTCTCATTATTGCCCATAAAATAAGAGCAACTACATATATATATTTTTATATATAGATAGTATATGTTTATATTTAATTTCCAAGAAGGCTCCGGGAAAATGTTGCAAGACAATGTGGACTCAATGGATAATACTAGATTTGAAATCTGAGGACCTGGATTTCGGTCCTGATTTTATTCCTTATAAAATTACTACGTCTTGGTTTCTTCCTCTATAAAAAGAATCATCCTTACCTCACAAGATTATTATAAAAATTAAGTGAGATAATACAGGTGGTAATATGTTGTAAAACAATTTGTTATTAGATATGAAAGAATCTGATATTTTTAAGAGAGAAATTGATCCTCGTGGCAAATATTATGTTCCAGACAGTGTGAGCACAAACCCTGAAAGTGGATCTCAGCCTCTGCATTTACAGGCACACAATGCCATGCAGCAGTGGAGCCTGGTGACAGCCTGCAAAGGCATCTTTCAAGGTCAAGAAGTCAAAGCTGATGACAAGGAGCAAGGGTTGGCTCTTTTTTTCTCAGATACAGTACAGGCGGCATCTCCTGAAAAGAGGGATGTGTTCCTTCCACCAAATTATGATTAAAGACAAGCAATAAAAGTGCCCTGATATTTGCCCAGGACTTTTTACAAGGAGAGTCAGGGAGCTGAATTCTGCCCATTCTAATCCAAGCTTTAAAACACCTGATTACCCATGAGGATTAATTAATACCTTTGTTTCCAATGAGACTGTTGGTCCAGGGAAGAAGAAATAACTTCCCTTTTGGAATGCAAATCTCAGTGTTGCAGAGAAAGTTCACCGAAATGGTACACCCATGGTGGTTCTTTTTTTTTTTTTTTCCTTTTAGGCCCACACCCATGGCATATGGAAGTTCCCAGTTGGGGTCAAATCTGAGTTGTAGCCACTGGCCTATACCACAGCCACAGCAATGTCAGATCCAAGGAGCTGTGTCTGTGACCTACACCACAGCTCATGGCAACATCAGATCCTTAACCCACTGAGCGAGGCCAGGAATCGAACCTGAGTCCTCATGGCTACTAGATACTAGTCAGATTTGTTTCCACTGAGCCACGATGGGAACTCCCATGGTGGTTCTTTTTTTTTTTTTTTGGTCATGCCCACAGCATGCAGAAGTTCCCAGGCCAGAGACTGACACACAGCAATGACAGTGACAAATCCTTAACGGTGATTCTTTATCATGCCAACAATCACTGGAAACAAATTCCAAGTGTGGATAATTAATCTGGTATTCCCTTGATGCCTCCTGAGACTGGGGCCCTGTCGCATTGCAGCCCAGTTTCTTCTTTTTTTTTTTTTTTTTTCTTCTTTTTTAGGGCTGCACTCGTGGCATATGGGGTCAAATCAGTTTCCAGGCTAGGGGTCAAATGAGGGTTATAGCCGCCCGCCTACACCACAGCCACAGCAACACGGGATCCAAGCCAAGTCTTCAACCTACACCACAGCTCACCACAATGCTTGATATCTGACCTACTAATCAAGGCCAGGGATCAAACCTGCATTCTCATGGATACCAGTAGGATTTGAATTCTAGGAGAAACCAAACTTCACTGATGGACAAAAAAAAAAAAAAACAAACAAATAACATTCTTGTGGAAAATAATCCTTTTCTTTTTCTTTCAGTTTTCAAGGTTCCTTCTTGCATGTTCATTCATTCAGCAAATATTTATTAAATGATGACTCTGGGTTAATGCTTCTTACGGCTCCAAGAATAAAACTGGGAATGTAATAGAGTCCTGTTTGCCTCACAGAGGGGGACAAAAAGACAATAAACTCTTTCCAGTCTACTACTTTATTAAATAGCTATATTGTGATATAATCCACATACTATAAAATTCACTCAGAGTATGCTGTGACTTAGTGGTTTTTATCATAGCATAATGTTGTGCGACTATCACCACTATCTGATTCCTGGTCAATTTCAATAGGATCTCTCATTTGTCAGAAGTGACAAGTACTTGGATGGCAAATAAGTGGGGAAGGGCGAGGATGCTGCTGACCTACCTGGGATGGTCAGGGGAGGCCTGACAGATAAAGAGATATTTGAGCAGAAACCTGGATGCGTGTGGGAGTGAGACATGAATTTTGAGGTGAAGGACGGTCCAGGGAGAGGAAAGAGTGCAAGTCCCTGAGGTGGGAGCACACTCACATGCTCAAGGGAGAGCCAAGAAATCAGTGATTGAAGGACAGGAGAGGAGACGCTCTCACCTGAGGTGATAGAGGATTGTGTGTTAAAGCGTCTAGTGCAAGGCCTGGTACACATGATTACTATGCTTCTTATTCCTGTTCTCATTTGAAGACACTGGGCACCTTGCTTCCAGAGCCTGGGCGCTGTTGTTCGCCTTTCACCCCCCTAGAGATCAGACCTGCGCTTGGCACTTAATCCAGTCATAAACACACATTGAATGAAAGAATGGCGTTCAGTCTTCCTTTTATTTATTTATTTTTTTGGCTTTCTAGGGCCGCATGCAAGGCATATGGAGGTTCCCAGGCTAGGGGTCGAATTGGAGCTGCAGCTGCTGGCCACAGCCATAGCCACAGCAACACGGGATCTAAGCCATGTCTGTGACCTACACCCCAGCTCCCATCAACGCCAGAACCTTAACCCACTGAACAAGGCCAGGGATCAAACCTGAATCCTCATGGATACTAGTCAGGTTCGTTTCTGCTGCACCACAATGGGAACTCCAGTCTTTCAATTATTAATCTTTGCTTGCTACAAGGATAAGCAGAGATAAATGCCCAGATGGGCCAATAAACTATAGATAAATTAATATTGATAAGTACTTATTAAGTATTCCTATGGAAGGGACATTATTTCCTCTAAGGCCTTCAAAGTTCTATTTCCGTGAGAGGTAGGGTGAAGAGGATTTTTTTCCCCCCTCTCACTGGCCCCTTGTTGAAGGCAGTTCTGTGATAGGGTTTCTTTATAATTGGGCAAGGGGGTGTCTGGGTCAAAGTGACAGCCAACGTGTGCTGCTATTACAACACATTACATAAATAACTCTATATAATTGCTACCATCCATCAATTTGCAGAGATCAGTGGTGAGAGATGCTGCCAGTTTCTTGGAATGAAAACTAAAGCTCCAAATAGCCCATTCAGTACATGTGCTAATCAATGCCAGTTTTTTTAAGGGAGGGTAAAATTGGTCTGGTCACCAATTCAACCTTGAGAAGGATTCCCCTGTGTATCCTTCATGTGCATTTGCAAGACTTTGCCCAATGCTCACTTAAAAGGCTTTTTTCCCCCTCATGTCTCACCAAACACTTTTTTTATCACAGTATTATTCTGTGTTCTGCCTTCTGCTACGCTGTAACTCAAAGCCTTTGCTGAGTTGGCTGAGGACAGTTAGCTTTCTGATGGGTTTAGGTTAATCTGACCACCATGGGAGACAGAACAGAACATCCTGGCTCCTATGCAGATCTGAGGAGTTCTCATTGTCCAGTGTCTCTGCACCCATGGGTCAGGTTAACCTTCTTCTTTCTCAAGTCCTTGTTTCATTCTGGGTTGGCAGAAGAGTAAACACGATTTTAAAAAACAAACAAATGGGGAAAAAAGTTAGACATGTGTCATTCACAAGTGTGAATTTGAAAATAGAAAGGATTTTCAATGGTCCCATCTTATTCTTTTTTAAAAAATTTAACCACTTAAACATTGAAGTATAGGTAATTTACAATGTTGTGTTAGTTTCAGATATACAGGAAAGTGATTCAGTTACACACACACACACACACACACACACACGTTCTTTTTCAGGAGTCCCCATCGTGGCTCAGTGGAAACAAATCAGACTAGCATTCGTGAAGATGCAGGTTCTGTCCCTGGTCTCGCTCAGTGGATTAAGGATCTGGCGCTGCCGTGAGCTGTGGTGTAGTTGGCAGATGTGACTCAGATCTGACGTTGCTGTGGCTGTGGCATAGGCCAGTGGCTACAGCTCTGATTCGACCCCTAGCCTGGGAATCTCCATATGCCAGGGATGCAGCCCTAAAAAGATAAGTAAATAAATAAATTATTTTTCAGATTCTTTTCCCTCCTAGGTTATTACAAGATATTGAATATAGTTCCTTGTGCCATACAGTAGGCCCTTGTTTTTTACCTATTTTAAATATTAGTGTGTATATGTTAACCCCAAACTCCTAATTTATTTCTCCCACCCATCCTCTTTATCCCCTTTGGTAACCGTACATTTGTTTTCTATGTCTGTGAGTCTATTTTTGTTTTACAAATAGGTTCACTTGTATTCTTTTTTTAGATTCCACATATAAGTGACTATGGTATTTGTCTTTCTCTGACTTATTTCACATAATACAATAACCTCTAGGTCTATCCATGTTGCTGAAAATGGCATTATATCATTCTCTTTTATGGTTGAATAATATTCCATTGTGCATATGAACCTCATCTTCTTTATCCATTCATCTGTTGAGTCCCATCTTCCTCTTGAACCCAGTCAATTTCATTCCCTGGGCTTAAGCACCATGGGTGCTTACACAGGGCAGGGGCTTTATATTCCTGTTTTCCCAGGGCCTGGGGCAGTATGTCTGGCACAAAGTGGCAGACTAAACTTATTGAACTGATGTTGAAGAAATGAAGTCACATTCTTGTTGACTGAAAATGAAATCAAACAGGTTGCCGCAATGACGGCTCTTTTGAGCAGAGATAAACTGTCAACAGTTTGCTTTGCAATAACCCTGAGAAACTCTTTAAACTCCTGGAATGTGAGTACCTTGTTTAGTTCCCATGTGCATGGACCACAGGGACTTTTCAGGGGTGGTGATGGTGGGATAGGCTGTGTGCTCAACAGGCGTGTGGCACAGACAGCTGAGAGCTTTCCACCTCCAGAACCAGGTCTGGTTTTCTTTATCCATGAGAAAGCTGCCCCCTTTGTAAAAAAAAAATCTCCTTTCACAGGAATGCCCTGTATGAGACAAGATTGGGGGGGGGGTGCTCTATAGTCCCTTTGGCTTGACACTCTCTCCTCTGTCTAGGTCCCCCAGAAGCATCTGTCCAAATGAACGCTTGATGCTCTTCAGGATATTATAGCCTATTATATTAGTCAGAAGTACTTTTGTGGATAATTAGTAGGAAATGAAAGGATTCAAGGATGATTTGGTGTTTCCAGAAATCCTCAGAAGTTCTTCAAGAGGGAAAAATAAGTAAGTCTTGCTAAACACCCTCAAGCCAAGGGACATTGTTTTTTTTCGTGGAAAATTGCTACTTAGAAACATGCTATAAAATGCATCATGCTCTTGGGTCAATGGCATTTAAATTTTCTTGGGCCAAACAACATCCTGCCAGTGACTGTTTTACGTGCTGGTGTAAAGGCTTAGTGACATCAGGACCTCTCTCTTCCTGGCTGACAGCATACAAGAATAACAGTAACAAGAATAGCAACAAGAATATCTCATATTTGAACAGCACTCTACACTTTCAGAAACTTCATTCATTTGTTTGATCTTCAAAACCAGCCTGTGAGGACAGTAAGATGGGTATTGCCATGATGAAAGTGAGGAAATTAGACAGTGACTCAGGATATTCCAGTTAGATGGCAACACCAAAACTCAGGTCTCCCAATTTCCTATACAGCCCCCTTTCTGCTAGAAGAGGGTCTGTGAGGCAGGGAGAGGTATGTCTTCCCAATTTTCATTACTGTTGCAGTGGCTGATTAAACTTTAAGAGAGATTCCCTTTGGGGGTTCCCATTGTGGCTCAGTGGTTAATGAACCCGACTAGCATCCATGAGGGTTTGATCCCTGGCTTCGCTCAGTGGGTTTAAGGAGCTGGCATTGCCCTGAGCTGCGGTGTAGGTTGCAGATGCGGCTCAGATTTGGCATTTCTGTGGCTCTGGCGTAGGCCAGCTGCTACAGCTCCAATTGGACTCCTAGCCTGGGAACCTCCATAGGCCTTGGGTGCTGCCCTAAAAAGTAAAAAAAACAAACAAACAAAAAAAAAAAAAAGGGAGAGAGATTCCCTTTGGTTTTGCTCCCAGGAGTTTGTGGTGCTGTTTGCCCAACACAAACTTAAAACAACAAAAAAATCAAACCCATATGAAAACAAACAACATTCTGACTGATCTTGTCAGGTGCGCTTGGTTTGGAGCCAGTGGTGAAGTACACTCACCTCCCCTGTTCTCCCAACTCCCTCAGAGCTACACCTGTCTCCAGCTTACCATTTGCTGCCACCTTCTACAGTGAGTACTTCTGCCCCTCGAGCTGCCATCTACATACCTGGCCTTGGAGCCCGTTCTTTTCTGCTCTAATACTGTCCTCGAAGACATCACTGCTTCTCTGCGCGTCTCTCCCTCTTGTGTTTTCCCCCACTGTCCCTGCTCTACATGTAGGCCTGTGTCATCTTTCATCTGATGACTCCTTCTGGGCTCCTCCTGCTTCTTTTCTCCTCTTCCCAAGTCCATCTTCTCAACACTCCAACATCCTCTTTTTTTTTTCTTTTTAGGGCCACACCCACAGCATATGGAGGTTCCCAGGCTAGGGGTCGAATCAGAGGTATAGCTGCCGGCCTATACCACAGCCACAGCAATGCAGGATCTGAGCCACATCTGCAGCCTACACCACAGTTCACGGCAACGCTGGATCTTTAACCCACTGAGCGAGGCCAGGGATTGAACCCGCAACCTCATGGTTCCTAGTTGGATTCATTTCCACTCTCCAACATCCTCTTAAACCTGAATCTGTTTACCGATCCCCATCAGGAGAAGTCAAACTCTTCAATCTGGCATTTGGGCCCTCCGTGACCTGGTCCCAACTGGCTAGCTTCACCCCCGTCTTTCACGATCACCTTGATTGAGCCTCAGACACCAGCCATGCTCTCCCCAGTACTGCCCTCATGATCTTCAGAAAACTTCCAGTCTTAGCTCCTCTAGAAAGGAATACTCACCCCGTAACTGAAGGCCTCTCTGGTTTGCAATATTGACTCATCTATCTACCTTGCTAAGCTGAGAGTTCCCTGAAACTCAGACTGGACCTTAGTCATCCTTATGTTCCCTGGATCTGGTATAAAATAGACACTCAAAAGTTTTCACTGAATTGACTTCAGCACCACGTCAATTAATTTCAATGGCTCAAATATCTGTCTCCTCTCCTCCAAGGTGTGGTTATCAAAGAATACTGGAACATTCAGAGCAGGCTGGTTGATATGGATCTGCCAGGGGTAGCAAGAGGATAAAGAAAAAAATGGGTTCTAGATTTGAGGTTCCTGCCCTTTGTGGACCCTTGACTTCCGGGCTCACCAAGGGCCCTGAAACACTGAGGAGAGGAAAAGCGGGCCAACTTGAAGGAGTTTATTTTTTTTTAAGAATGAAATTGGGGTGAGGATGTTCCCAAATATACATGAAGGAAAGAGGTAGGGCCTTGGCATTAAAAAGCCAGTCCTGTTTTGTCCCTTGGGCAACATGCTGGGCAAGTCCCTGGGTTCCTCTGAGTTTTGAGGTTAATTGTGGGTCTTTCATAGATTTATTGTGAAGGTGGCCCCTCAAAACTTTGGGCCTTTATGCCACGGAGAAACACTGAGAAATATGTAAGATGGAAAAGGACTTTGATAAGTTGGTTCATAGCAAGATCAGACACTTTGAAAGGATATTTACCTATGACAAGTAAAACTATATGTTCACAAAAGACTTGTAGGTGAATGCTTTCAATAGCTTTACTCATAGTAGCACGTAATTGGAAACAACCTAAATGTGTCAACAGGAGAATGTATAAACAAAGTACAGTACCTTCTTCATTCAATGAAATAGCACTCAGCAATAAAAAAGAATAAATGATGGATACATAAAATGAGAACTCATCTCAAAAACATGTTGAGTGAAAGAAGCCAGACAAAAAACAACATTGTGTGATTCCACTTAATATGAGATTACATGTCACAAGCTGAACATTTGATGAGAGATATTGGGACAATGGTTGCTCACAAAGGTGGAGATGAAGACCGAATGGAAGAGCCATGAGGGAACAATTCAGGCTGATAATAATGTTCTTATTCTTGAGTGATGTGTTAATTTCATGAGTGTTGCATTTGTTAAAGCTCACCTAACTATACACTTAAGATCTATGCAGCTCAACTTTTGCAAATGTTTGTCAATTAAAAAAAAAAACAAACTTAAGAAAAGTTGTGCAGAATCATTTAAGACCAGACTTGGAAATAAGCTGGTGGCATGGAGAATCCATGACTTTGACAGTCAGTGGGGCCCCAGAAGTGACTTCTAGCAATGTCAAGGGAGACTTTCAAAAGGAGGAGATATTTGGGGTGAATTATGAAAAAATAGATACAAACTCACCAGATGGGCCAGGCAGTAGAGTTCATTTTGGAAAGAGGGAAAGGAGATAAAAGGCTGCAGGACTGAAAGAATTAGAAGTATCTGAAGGCTGCAGGTGGGACGACCGTCAGGGGCTCAGGTACAGCTGCAGAGGCAGCGTGGATGGCCAAGAGGGTGGCAGTTTCAACTGCATATCAAGGCCTTCAAGGAAGGGGGATATGCATGGCCTAGGCCAGGGCCAGGGCCAGGGCCAGGAGAGAATTCTGGAGACAAAAACTGGGGAGAGTGGTCAACATAGGAGGAGTAATTAAAATATTCTGGAAAGTATGAGCTGACTCCGAAAGTGAGAAGAGGGTGTGATACACATGGTGTGAAGATGAGCTAGGCTCCTTGCTCATCCCGACGAGAATAAAGCAGCAATTAGACTCTCAGCATGTCTGACTTTGACCTGGGCTCGGCAGCTAAGGGGGGACATGAAGTTAGCTTCATGGGCAGACTGATGGAAAGAGGGATCATTTTTTCTTCCAGGAAGTGTCCAGGGAAAGCAAACATAGTGGCCTTTGTCTATGAGCTGCAGATACTGTCTTTGTTCAAGGGAACTTCATACACTGGATTGTTCAGACTGAGGGGAATACAACCATTTCTCAGTTCATGAGAAAAGAAGTCCCAGGAAAGGGAAAACATCCTAAGATGACCAGACTTCATGCATTGTTGTGCCTCCTGACGACTGTTATACAACCCCTCTATGCCTTAATGTTTCATTTGTAGAAGGGAATCCTACTACTTACAACTATACCACAGAATTATTACAAAGGTTTAATGAGCTATATTTATAAAGGACCCAGAGTTGTTCTTGGCACATAATAAGGGCGATATAACTGTTTTTCAAATAAATCTATGTAAATTATAAATAAAAAGTGGGGTTCTCAATGGAAAGGTTTTTTTAGGGCCACACCCAAGGCACATGGAGGTTCCTAGGCTAGGGGTCAAATCAGAGCTGAAGCTGCCGGCCTAAGCCACAGAAATGCTGGATTCAAGCCGAGTCTGCGACCCACACCACAGCTAATGGCAACACTGGATCCTTAACCCTCTGAGCAAGGCCAGGGATCAAACCCGTGTCCCCACGGTTACTAGTTGGGTTCATCAACTGCTGAGCCATGATGGGAACTCCGTAAAGAGCTATTAAAAGAACTTCCCAAGTGTTCTATCAGTTAACTGGTAGAAGAAAATTTCCAAAGGAAGGTCAAATTAATTTTTAAAATCAATTTGTATTTTGGAAAAGTTACAACAACAGTACAGAGTTCTTTATCAAAGTAACTTTTAAAATGTGTGCCCAGCATAAAAACAACAAAATTACAACCAAATGCTGAGCAACCTTCAACCAAATGGACTGGAAACTTTCAAAAAGATATCCTATTCCAGAAGACAAAGAGGAGAACACAACAAGAGGTAGGAGGGGCAATTACATGATATAAGCAACCCCATACTTCCCGGGTGGGAAGCTCCACAAACTGGAAAGTAACTGTATCACAGAGATTCATCTACAGGAATGAGAGTTCTGAGCCCTATGTCAAATTGTCATGCCTGGGGATCTGGCACTGAAAGAAAGAGCCCCCAGAGCATCTGGAATTGAAGGCCAGTGGGGCTTGTGTGCAGGAGCTCCATGGGACTAGGGGAAACAGAGATCTCATTCTTGAAAGGCACACACAGATTTTCATGTGAACTGGGTCCCAAGGCAAAGCAAAGTCTCCACAGGAATCTGGGTCGAATCTGACTGCAGTTCTTGGAGGACGTTCTGGGAAAACAGGGGGTGACTGCAGCTGGTTGTGGGGGAAGGACATTGGAGGCAAATCTCTTAGAAATATTCATCAGCCTCCATTTATCTGGAGGTGGCATTTATCTGCATTTATCCAGATTTTGGGAAACTCTGGTCCTACCCATCAGTGCTGAGAAGCTCCAGGCCAAACAATAATCCAGGTGGGATCACAGCCCCACCCATCAGTAATCAGGCTGCCTAAGACCCCTCAGGCACACAGCCTCTTCTAATCTCACCCAGACACAGAGCCCCACCCACAAGAGGGATAGGAATCAGCCCCACCTACCAGTGGGCAGGCACCAGTCCCTCCCATCAGGAAGCCTACAGCAAGCCCCCTCCCCCCCATACCAGCTTCAGCCACAGGGAAGGCAAATACCGGAAGTAAGAGAGGCTACAACTCCATTGTCTACAAAAAGGTCACCACACCAAAAACCTATAAAAAGGAAAAGACAGAGAACTATAACTCAGATAAGGGAGAAAGAAAAAAACCCAGAAAAACAGCTAAGTGATCAGCCTCCAGGAAAACGACTTTAGACTGTTGATGCTTAAGATGATGCAAGACATTGGAAATAAACCGGAGGCAAAAGGTGATAATTTACAGGAAACACTGAGCAAAAAAATACAAGATATAAAACTTAAGCAAGAAGAGATATAAAATACAATAACTGAAATAAAAAATTCATTAGAAGCAGCCAACAGCACAATACAGGAGGCAGAAGAACAAATAAGCAAGGTGGAGGACAGACTAGTGGAAATCACTAATGCGGAAGAGAAAAGAGATAAAAGATTGAAAGAAAATGAAGAGAGTCTCAGAGAATCTGGGATAATGTTAAATGCACCAACATCCATATTATAGGGGTGCCAGAGGGAGAAGGGAGAGAGAAAGGGACAGAAAAATTTTTTGAAGAGATAACAGCTGAAAACTTCCCTAACATGGGAAAGGAACCACTCACTCAAATACAGGAAGCGCAATGAGTACCATATAAAATAAACCCAAGGAGGAACACCCCGAGACACATATTAATCAAAATGACCAAAATTAAAGACAGAGAAAATATTGAAAACAGCTAGGGAAAAGATACAAATAATATACAAGGGAACCCTGATAAGGTTAGCTGCAGATTTTTCAACAGAAACTCTGCAGGCCAGAAGGGACTGGCATGACATACTTAATGTGATGAAAGGAAAAAAACCTCCAACCAAGATTACTTTACTTAGTAAGGCTCTCATTCAGATTTGAAGGAGAAATCAAAAGCTTTACAAATAAGCAAAAGCTAAGAGAATTCAGCAACATCAAACCAGCTTTACAACAAATACTAAAGGAACTTCTCTAGGCAGAAAAGAAAAGGTCACAACTAGAAATAAAAATACCACAAATGACAAGGCTCACCAATAAAGGCATATCTACAGTAAAGATACGAAATCATCCATGCACAATTATGCTACTAAAATCAGAAATCATGAGAAGGGGAGGGTACAAATGCAGGACACTGGAGATGCACTTGCAATTAAGAAACCAACAACTTACAACAATCTCGTATATATATAGACTCCTATATCAAAACTTCAGGGTACTGCACACCAAAAATCTACAATTGATACACAAAGAAATAAGAAAAATCAACTCAAATACACCACTAAAGATAGACATCAAACCACAAGAGGAGAGAACAAGAGAAGGGAAGAAAAAAGAGCAACAAAACAAATCCAAAACAGTAAATAAAATGAAAATAAGGGCATACATATCAATAATTACCTTAAATGTTAATGGACTAAATGTCCCAACCAAAAGACACAGACTGGCTGAATGGCTACAAAAACAAGACCCATATATATGTTGTCTTCAAGAGACCCACTTCACTTCTAGGGACACATACAAACAGAAACTGAGAGGATGGAAGAAAATATTCTATGCAAACGGGAATCAAAAAAGAGGTGAAGTAGCAATACTCATATCAGACAAAATAGACCTTAAAATGAAGAATATTTTAAGAGAAAAGAAAGGACACTACATAGTGATCAAAGGATCAATCCAAGAAGATATAACCATTCTAAATATCTATGCACCCAACATAGGATCACCACAATACATAAGGCAACTGCTAACAACCTTAAAAGGAGAAATCAACAGTAACACCATCATAGTGGGGGACTTTAACACCCCACTTACAGCAATGGACAGATCACCCAGACAGAAAATCAATAAGGAAACACAGGCCCTGAATGAAGCATTATACCAGACAGACTTAATAGATATTTATAGGACATTCCATTCAAAATCAGTAGAATACACATTCCTCTCAAGTGCACATGGAACATTCTCTAAGATTGATCACATCCTGGGCTACAGATGAAGCCTCAGTAACTTTAAGAAAATTGAAATCATATCAAGCATCTTTTCCGACCACAATGCTATGTGACTGGAAGTCAACAACAATAAAAAACTGAAAAAAATGCAAACACATGGAGACTAAACAGCATGCTACTAAACAACCAATGGATCACTGAAGAAATCAAAGAGGAAATTAAAAAATACCTAGAAGCAAATGACAACAAAGACACGACACCCCAAAACCTCTGGGATGCAGCAAAAGCAGTTCTAAGAGGAAAGTTTATAGCAATACAAGCCTACCTCAGGAAACAAAAAAAGCTCAAGTAAACAACCTAAGTTTACATCTAAAGCAGCTAGAGAGAGAAGAACAGACAAGACCTAAAGTTAGTAGAAGAAAAGAAATCATAAAGATCAGAGCAGAAATCAATGAAATAGAAATGAAGAAAACCATAGAAAAGATCAATGACACCAAAAGCTCGTTCTTTGAAAAGATCAACAAAATTGATAAACTCTTAGACTTATCAAGAAAAAAAAAGTGAGGACTCAAATCAATAAAATTAGAAATGAAAAAGGAGAAGTAGGAGGTCCCATCATGGCTCAGTGGTTAACAAATCTGACTAGGAACCAAGAGGTTGTGGGTTCAATCCAGGACCTTGCTCAGTGGGCTAAGTGTCCGGGGTTGCCATGAGCTGTGGTGTAGGTTGCAGACACGGCTCGGATCCCGTGTTGCTGTGGCTGTGGCGTAGGCCAGGGGCTACAGCTCCAATTAGACCCCTAGCCTGGGAACCTCCATATGCTGCAAGTGCAGCCACAAAAGGACAAAAAAACGATACAAAAAAAGGAGAAGTAACAATGGACATCACAGAAATACAAAGGATCATAAGAGACTACTACATGCAACTATATGGCAATAAAATGGAAAACCTAGAAGAAATGGACAAATTCTTAGAAAAATGCAATCTTCCAAGACTAAACGAAGATGAAAGAGAAAAGATGAATGGACCAATCACAAGTTCTGAAATTGGAACAGTGATTAAAAAACTTCCAACAAACAAAAGTCCAGGGCCAGATGGCTTCACAGGTGAATTCTATCAAACAGTTAGAGAAGAGCTAACACCTATCCTTCTGAAACTATTCCAAAAAATTGCAGGGGAAGGGACACTCCCAAAACTCACTCTGAGGCCACCATCACCCTGATACCAAAACCAGACAAAGATACCACAAAAAAAAAAAGAAAATTACAGGCCAATTTTACTGATGAACATAGATGCAAAAATCCTCAACAAAATACTAGCAAACAAATCCAATGATACATTAAAAGGGTTGTACATCATGATTAAGTGGGATTTATCCCAGGGATGCAAGGATTCTTCAATATCCGCAAATCAATTAGGTGATACACCACATTAACAAACTGAAGAATAAAAACCACATAATCCTCTCAATAGATGCAGAAAACGTCTAACAAAATCCAACACCCATTTCTGATAAAAAGCCTTTAGAAAATGGGTGTAGAGGGAACCTACCTCAACATAATAAAGGCCATCTGTGACAAACCCAGAGCTAACATCATTTTCAATGGTGAAAATCTGAAAGAATTCCCGCCGAGATCAGGAACAAGACAGCGATGTCCACTCTCGCCACTACTAATCAAAATAGTTTTGGAAGTCCTAGCCACAAGTATCAGGGAAATAAAAGAAATAAAAGGAATCCAAATTGGAAAGGAAGAAGTACAACTATCACTATTTGCAGGTGACATGATACTATACCTTGAGAATCCTAAAGACTCTACCAGAAAACTGTTAGAACTCATCAATGAATTTGACAAAGTTGCAGCATACAAAATTAATACACAGAAATCAACTGCATTTCTATATACTAACAACAAAAGATCAGAAAGAGAAATAAAAGAAGCAATCCCATTTACCATCGCATCAAAAAGAATCAAATATTTAGGAATAAACCTACCTAAAGAGACAAAAGACCTGTACTCTGAAAAGTATAAGACGCTGATGAAAGAAATCAGAACCGATGGAAAAATATACCATGGTCTTGGATTGGAAGAGTCAATGTTATCAAAATGACTATACTACCCAAGGCCATCTACAGATTCAATGCAATCCCTATCAAATTACCAAAGACATTTTTCACAGAACTAGAATGAAATATCTTAAAGTTTATTTGGAAGCACGAAAGACCCAGAATAGCCAAAGACATCCTGAAAAAGAAAAATGGAGCTTCAGGAATCAGGCTCCCTGACTTTAGACTCTACGTAAAGCTTCAGTCATCAAAACCGTATGGTACTGGCACAAAAAACAGAAATATAGATCAGTGGAACAGGATAGACAGCCCATAATTAAACCCACACACCTACAGTCAACTAACCTATGACAAAGGAGGCAAGAATATATAATGGAGAAAAGACAGTCTGTTCAGTAAGTGGTGCTGGGAAAACTGGACAGCCACATGTAAAAGAATGAAATTAGAACACTTCCTAACACCATACACAAATATAAACTCAAAATGGATTGAAGACCTAGATATAAGACCAGATACTATAAAACTCTTAGAGGAAAACATAGGCCAAATACTCTCTGACATAAATGACAGCAACGTCTTCTCAGATCTACCTGTTAGAGTAATGACAATAAAAACAAAAATAAACAAATGGGACCTAATTAAACTTAAAAGTTTCTGCACAGCAAAGGAAACCCTAAACAAAATGAAAAGACAGCCCACATAATAGGAGAAAATATTTGCAAATGAATCGACTGACAAGGGCTTAATCTCCAAAATTGATAAGCACCTCCTACAGCTCAATGCCAAAAAAACAAACCACCTTGTCAAAAAATGGGCAGAAGATCTAAACAGAGAGTTCTCCAAAGAAGACATACAGAGGGCAAAAAACACATGAAAAGATGTTCAACATCACTCATTATTAGAGAAATGCAAATCAGAACCATTATGAGGTACCACCTTACACCAGCCAGAATGGCCATCAGCAAAAAGTCTACAAACAATAAGTGCTGGAGAGGATATAAAGAAAGTTGGTGGGAATGTAAGTTGCTGCAACCACTATGGAAAACAGTATGGAGATTCCTCAGAAAACTAAAAATAGAATTACCACTTGATCCAGCAATCCACTCCTGGGAATCTATTCAGAGAAAACCATGACTTGAAAATATACATGTACTCCATTGTTCACTGCAGAACTCTATACAATAGCCAAGACATGGAAACAACTTAAATGTCCATTGACAGAAGACTGGATAAAGAGGAAGTAGTACATATACATAATGGAATATTACTCAGCCATTAAAAGGAAAGAAATAATGGCATTTGCAGCAACATGGATAGACCTAGAAATTATCATGGTAAGTGAAGTCAGTCAGACAATGAGACACCAACATCAAATGCTACCACTTACATGTGGAATCTAAAAAAAGGACAGAATGAACTTCTTTGCAGAACAGATACTGACTCACAGACTTTGAAAAACTTCTGGTTTCCAAATGAGACAAGTTGGGGGATGGGGGGATGCACTGAGGGTTTGGGATGGAAATGCTATAAAATTTGGTTGTAGTGATTGTTGTACACCTATAAATGTAATAAAATTAAGTAATTCAAAAATAAAAATAAAAAAATAAAATTCTCGGAGTTCCCTTCGTGGCTCAGTGGTTAACGAATCCGACTAAGAACCATGAGGTTGCGGGTTCGATCCCTGGCCTTGCTCAGTGGGTTAAGGATGCGGCGTTGCCATGAGCTGTGCTGTAGATTGCAGACGTGGCTCGAATCCCGCGTTGCTATGGCTGTGGCGAAGGCCGGCAGCTACAGCTCCTGTTAGACCCCTAGCCTGGGAACCTCCATATGTCGTGGTGCGGCTCTACATAAAGGCAGAAAGACAAAAAAATAAAATAAATTCTCAAAAGAAAAAAAAAACACCACATTCCCAGCACTAACCATGTACAAAATGCCAAATTAGGCTCAGGTGTGGGTCTATGGATAAAGGTGGCGAAGGAAGGAGAACCACACAGCAATGGCTCATCTAATACCTCTTAATCAGAGAGGAGAAATATATTTCTATTCATACCTTCATTCAGTGATTATTGAGAGCCTGCTAGGTGGTCAGCACCATGATAGGTGCTGAAGATTCGGTGACAAATTCCTCCCACTGAGCACTTGCTGTGTTCCTGGAACTATGCCAGGCACTAGGACCACAACAGTGAAACTTACTTCCATGCAGTTGCACTTATAAGAAGCTGAAAAGAGATGCAGCTCAAGCGCTACATGAGCTTCAAGGAAGGAGGATGGTATCCATTTAGGAGAAGGCTTCATGATGGGACCGGCTTCGAAACTGAGATGGAAGGCTGGGGAGTCTCACCTTCGTCTAACAAAGGCTTATGGGAAAGATAGTCAGCATTGAAGAGGCCTGAGACCTTGTACCTGAACAAGATCCCTTGGTGATATTATGCTACTGATAAGGGGGTAACGGGATCGGGTCAGTATATTTCTTAGCACCTGTGTTTCAGAGAGAAAGAAAAAGTTGAGAGTGAGAAGGCAGTGGGAGGGTGTGGGGGGGAGAGAGTGTGAGGGGGAGTCTGGGGCTCTGGTGAGAGAGGGGGAGAAGAGAGAAGGGAAAAGGAAAATTCCTCTCTTTCTTTGAGGAAAAAGCAATGTCCAATCTATTTCTAGAAGCCTGGTCCAGGACTTAAACAGTTTATGACTCACTTAAACAGCTATGGCTGTTGATTTCCAAGTTCTTCCTGTAAGAACACAGGGACTTGTTCCTTAAAATGACCCAAAGAATGTTGCAAAATACTCACATCAGAAACCACGTTATTTTTAGTGACTTTCTCCCCTTCCTCCTGTGAGTGACTTCTTATCAGATGAAGGCAGCATGTAAAGTCTGTGACCACTTGAACTTGTGGCCCTGGAGGGAGTGGCTCCCTGCAACCAGGAGGTGGGTGGCCTCCTCCCTGTGACTCCCACGCCCCATCCCAACTCCATCTCCTCTGCTCTTGCTAACTTCTCGGATACTTTGAACTTTCAGACAACAGAGAACCTGTCTGAGTAACTGCATCCCAGCACGTGCCTGAAGCACAGCAGGTATTCACATCCTCACAGAAAACTGACCAAGACGATGAAGAAAGCTCCACCTTCTGTCGGAATTACTGGGACATGAGCCTCAGACTGTTGCATCTATAAATACTTTGAAGGTGCCTTTTACTATAAAGCCGGCCCATCCTGGAAACAAAGACCCCAAAGGACCCCCTGAATTCTATCTGGTTCACCAAGATTCTCAACTCCTACTCGGTGTTCACTATATCCAGGACTCAGCTCACCATCGTCAACCCTTTCCCCTGAACTCGCTTTTAATTTAATTTTTTACATGGCACCACTTTCTCTCAGACACTCAAAT
Organism: Catagonus wagneri; assembly: GCA_004024745.2. NCBI lineage: Eukaryota > Metazoa > Chordata > Mammalia > Artiodactyla > Tayassuidae > Catagonus > Catagonus wagneri. The sequence continues at coordinate 24,749,358 of PVHT021183634.1, read as the reverse complement.
TAGAAAACTAACAGAGGTTCTCAACTTTTCTTCTCTTTCACTCCTCAGATTTGTTACCGGCTCTGTAAATTGTGTCACTTCCATATTTCTCAAAATTACCCAAGCTCTCATCATCCAGCTCTGAACAATTCCCTTGCCTCCTGTTTTTCTTGATGCCAATCTTTCCAAGCAGTCATGCTGGACTCCCTCTCCCTCGGACTGAAACCCTCTGCAGGTTATGCTTACCTTTCCTTCAAGTTCAGAATCCTTAACACATCTCGTGAACTTCTTCAGATCACTTTGCCCCTTGCTCTCCATGCCTCAAACCACTTGTCTGTCATAACAAACTTCTTGTTTCCTAAAAACACCCACCAGCCTCTTTCTCTTTTTGTGCTGGCTGAATCTTCTCAGAGCTCTGGGGAGGGTTGACTTCAGTGGATATGGCACTTCAGCCATTCTGCTGGTCCCGTCACTGCTGCTACAATTGACCAGGGAAAAAAAATACCCAAACTGGGTAAACCCACTGCCACTGATATACCACAAATGTCACTGCAGCGTGACTATATGAGCTTAATACAGTCAAAAATTTTGTATCTCTACAAAACCCCAAAACAAAAAAACCCAACAAAACAAAAGAACCCCCAAACAAAAAAACAAAACCAATAAAAACAAAAAATATCTACGATCAGATTTCAGCCCTTACAGAATTTAAGATAGCCTGTCCAATAGAAAGCCAAAGGTCAGAGCCTAGAAGTGCACTGAAAAAACACTCAGTTAGCTCTCTTGCCAATTCCAAGTTTCAGATAATTGTTATGACACCATGACACCACAGACCTTAAAAGATGACTTCTCCCCTCCTCCAAACACTAAACACATAAATACTTCTTCTCTACAAACTTCCACCACAGCTTTCACGTTAAATACAGGAAGAAGGAATCCCCAAAACAATCGTGGGTGAGATTGTCATCTAAACAATTTTCCTGCCAGGATCATCTCAAGCCCAACCAAAGGGGCCCACAGATCCCAAGGCTGGCAGGTCTTCAGCAGGACATGGAGCCCAGGGATAATTCAACCTGGGGATAAGGTTCAGCGTGGTCAGGACCCCCCCGTCAATAACCCAAAAGGTACTGTTTATTAGCCAGTTTTGTATCTAATCTGGAATCTTATTCTTAATTTTTCAAAATTAAGTTGCCCACAAATAACGACTGCATTAGATTCTCATTTGAACTGGTTTTAACATCTTATTGACGAAAGAGTTGAACGAAAATGTTTGACACACTTTGTTTTATATTTGAAGAAAGCTGTATTTTTAGCTTTGTGAAAATTGTACTTTAACAACACTCTTGACACACATACTCCTGAGAGTGGGCATGAGCGGTCAGTTCAGATTTTTCCAGCTCAGCCTAGCCCGCGTCTCTCCTTCGGTGGAAATTTCTCTGCCTCCTCAAAAACACCTCACCGTCTCCTTCGTCTCCTTCATTCTCATAGTACTTTGAATATAACCTATATTATAACACTAATTAAACTGAATTATGGGTATTTACATGTGGGGCCCTGCCCGCATCCCTAGCCACAGACCTTAAGCCTTTTTTGGAGGACAGGAGCTAAGTCTTTTTTCATCATGTACCCCCTCAATCTCCTATAGACCGAAGCAGGCATTCAGTGCAGATTTTAGAATGAATGAATGATGGTTGGATGAATGAATGAATAAATTAATTGGGCAAGGCCCTTGGAACACAAAAATGAATACAGTCAGTTGACTTGTGGAGAGAAAAACTTGCATATGGACAACCAACCCACAGTTCAGTTACATGCATGCCTTAGTGTTAATTTCAAATTCACAAGTGTTCCCATTCCTTTTGTCTGTGTCAGGAAAGCTTTATGGTCCCTTGGCTGTGTAGGTGTGTGTTTTCCTTTCCACGGGGATGGCTGCTTGATGATGGACTATTGTTTGAATAAATCTAACTAATCGGTTTTGTCCTGGGATTTGGAAATATTAAACTATGTTCTTTGGAAAAGGTTACAGTATTATTTCAAGCATCGTATTATTTCAAGTTCAGTGCAGGCCAAATATCATTACTAACCTATCTCATGAGAAACCAGATGTTGCCAAGGTTTACTTCACTTAATTCAAGTAATATTCAACATATAATTACATTTTGTCCAATCTGGGAGGATAGAACTTTAGTATTCGTCGTAATGGGATAACTCATTACATTAAGTTTTACCTTGATTCTCAGGAGACCTTCTCTGGGTCCCAACTGGGGTTCTGGACTCCTCACTTTGAATGCACGGATTCTGTCTGTGTCCTTCTCCCCCACTAGCCTGCCTTGGAGTCAGTAGGTGGTAGGGACTACGTTTGACCTGCCCTTGACCCCAAGCACCCAGCACAGGGCCTGGCACTCAGCAGGTTTTCAGTGAATGAATGTGATTAGGGTCAAAAGCATGGGCTGAGGGTCAGACTTCACTTTTACAAAACGATAATTTTCATCAGCATTGTGACCCTCATAAAGGTAGAAAGCGGACATGGGCCAAAGCTTTTATGAGGGAACCAGACAGATGCTATAACTGGTTCAAAGGAGAATTCAAAGAACTGGCGAATGTATACAGGAGGGATATTGAAATGAATGTGCAAATAGAGGCAAAACCGGCTTTTTTTTTTTTTTTTACTGTCTGGGGAGAAGTCGCCTGAATCTCTGTGGACAGGACAGAATTTACATGTCTATAAACAAGAATTAGTTTGCATTGCTATCAGCTATCTACAACTTCCAGAGTTGTAAAATAGCTCCCCTGGAATCTATCAGATAACCTGGAAGGTGTCCTTTCGACAATAAAATTTCCCATAAAAGCACACATTTCCCTGAGTTCAAATCTCCCCTGTGCTGACAGGCCCTGAGGAAAGGGCATTCCAGGCAGAGATAACGGCTCCATCAGAGGCCTAGGAGCCTTGTGTTTCCGGAATGGGAGAGAAGTGCCTAGAACGTGTTGTTCAGAGGGAGGGAGCAGCCAGCTCATAACGGCTCGGTGAGGCCAAGATAAAGAGTACAGATTTAGTCCAGACTTTTAAAATTGTACAGCTCTGTTTTAAGCATTAATTCCTATTTGTCCATATTTACTGACTTCTAAATTAGACACAGGAATTATGATACTAAGATAATCTGAAGAGTACAAGTTCAGCCACTTATTGGCTGTGTGACCTCAGCTAAGTTACTTAATAGAGCTGTGCCTCAGTTTTCCCATCTTTAAAATGGAAGTGATAACCCGCAGTTGTAGTGTTGATTATGTGAGTTAAGAGGATAAATGCAAGGAGACCTGGCATCTACTAAGGACTCAATAAATGGTATTTAGCTCAACATGTAAAATATACACATGCATAGATATGAAAATGAATGAGACATAAAATACATACTCAGGGGATCAACTGACCACCCATGGGGTACATGCACCCTAATCCAGTTGTACTCAGGGGATAAACTGACCACCCATGGGGTACATGCACCCTAATCCAGAGATTATAAATAGGAGGCTTGATAAGATCTGTGGGTTGTAGAATGGAGGGTGTGGGATGGGAGAAGGGACAGAGGCAGGGAGACCAGAGAAGAAGCAGTATTGCAGCCCAGGGCTTGAGCTGGGGCACCCATGGGAGACACGCTCACTGAGAACAGTGGGGGGCGGGGGTCAAGGGTTGCTTATCTGATGACTTTTGGAGGAGAACTTGGCAGGGACAGCAGAAAGAAGGAAGACAGGGAGGAGATTCCTGGTGGGGGAGGCAGATGATGCTTGAATAAGCTTTGGAGTTGAGAAGACAGGCAGGGAGGTGGAGGAAAGGGCCAGAGCAGGACGCTTCTTCCGCAAGTGCCATTGTCCCTACTGCTCTGGAGGAGACGAGCGGCTCATGATGCCTCGGGCTTGCATTAGTACTTATGACTGAGCCTGTGATGGGCCACAGTGCTGTTATTTACAGGCCCACTCTTCCACACAGATAGAGAGCTTGATACTTTATAGAGAGCAATTACTTCATTTCATCTTCCCAATGAACCTGTAAGAGTTATTATCCTCCCCATTTTACAGATGAAGAAACTGAGGCTAACCGGGGTTAAGTGGCTTGAACTGTCAGAGGACAAGCTCCGTGTAAGCACCCTGCTGTATAATCCCAAAGAACATGAGCTTTCCTTCTTCTGTGTCCATTGTCTCCTGCTCAAACTTAGAAAGCTGTGTGCTCCCTTTATGTCCTGGTTACCCGAGCTCTCAGTCTCCTTTCAGGGAAGAGCGTTTTCCCAAGCTCTGGGGTACCCATCTGAAGAGCAGCACCCCCAGCATCTGGCAGTTTCTCCCAGTGCACCTCTGCCCTCACTCGGGTAGCAGACAGATTGAGGAGAAGCCCAGGCAGCCAGCCGAGAGGAAGCCTCCTGGGGCGCCAGAGACCCATCTAAAAAGGCATGGTCTGCGCAGGCTGAGGTGGAAAAAGTCAGGGTAGTACTGAGTCAACCCTCAGAAGGACCAACTGAGTCCCTCCAGGAACCTCAGGCCACTGCAAAAGAGGCAAATTGTTTGTCTCCAGGTACCCTCCCCCGAAAAGGGCTTTGTGCATCTTTGAGGTCCTATCCTCCACTCCATCTACAATCGATGTAAAATCTAACTGCTTCCAAAGGAATGGTGGAAGTCTACACCAAAATAGATAGTTACAAAGAATGTGGTACCTAATTTTAAAACATGCTTGACAACTTTAAACTCTTCGTGCAGACCTAAATTAGGTGATCAAAAGCTGAGTGAGAGGCATCTCTGGGACCTGCTTTCAGGAAGAGGTCAAAATGATTTATAAAGTGAGTACCTCACCTTTCTATGACCATGAGAGTTTGCAGAGAAATTTCCCACCCAGTTTTGGTAAACGGATATTTAACATGTGTAAAGCCTGTGTAAATGGTGTCCCTAAAATGCTCGAGTTCTTCCTTATCACGAGGTTTCTGTTTGAGCTTCTTTGTCAAAAGCACTCCAGGTTTGTTGAATGAATAAATAAGTGACAAAGTGAATCTTTTTTTCCCCCTTAAGTTCCAAAGATCAGTTTAAGCCAAGCCCTTGACTGAGTCATCACAAACCGCTGGAGTCACTCATAAAAATGAACATAGATGGTATATTTGCCAGGACCAGATTAAAATTAGTTCTGCTGAAATGATTTCATGTAAACATAGGAGGTGCCATCACGGTGGTGCCCACACATCAAATTATATTCTGGATCATGATCGTGATGCTGGTCCTAATGACCATGGCCCTTCACAAGGTTGTCCAGAATTTCAAGCACTTTCCCATATTTGCCTTACACGGGTTAGAACAGTCTCTCAGCAGCCTTTTTGGTAAATATCTCATGGGCTCAGAGAAAATGATGCTGAGGTTCGGAGATGTTTCAAAGGCTGGTCCCTTAGAATATAAGGCAGGGGGCCAGCCCCTACACCTTAGCTGGAGCGACTTCTCCTTAAAAGGGGTAATTGTTCTTTCTGTTCTCTAAAGAGGCAGCTCGAGCTCCTTGAGGTTACAGAGAAATTAGCTTCCCAATTTAGGGGGAACCGGAGCAGAACAGACTTTATTCAAGTTTCCAATACTTGGATTTTTCACAGAGTTCTCCTTCCCTCCTCCTCCTCTGGGCACGTGGCATTCTAGCAAGTTCAAAATGTCTTAAATTCAGACTAATCATTCATTTGAAACAGAACAAGAAAAAAAAGCGATAAAGCAACTAAATCCAAGTGTTGCAAACTCCTTTAGCAAATAATTGTGAAATAGCGTTGACTTGGCCAGTTCCTGTTTTCATTTTCCATAAATCTATTCTGGTATCACTTTATTCCCTTGAAGTAGATGTAGCAAGTTCTCAGTGATTCCGAATAAAAGAACAAGAGGACAATCAAAACCCCACCATCTATCAAGTAACAGCGACAGCGACAAACTCTGACTCCATGTTCAACTTAGAAATATTCCCTTTTCAGTGAAAGTTAGACATGTTTTAGAGGAGCTTCCAAAACTACTTGAAAATGTCCCCAAACCAGTATAAACACATCTGTAGTGAGTGGTTAAGTTCAGAGATTATACACTGGAGCAGCTCAGGTGAAACACCAAGATTCTGGTGAGGTTCTGAAGCACCTGGTGGGGTGGGGGCAGCGTGGCAGGGTGGGGCCTTGTGGCTTCAGGCAAGACCCTCCCTCCATCTGCCACCAACCAGCTGTGTGAATTTGGGTCAGTGACTTTGCTTCTGTGAACCTGCAGAGCCTCATCTAGGAAGGGCACGATGATGGTGCTTTCAAGCGTCCTTAAGAAGTACCAAGGGTGGGGAGGGGCCTCAGAAAACAGCTGCTGCCCTGGTTGCTAAGGAAGGAGAGAGAAGGGATGAAGGAGAATGGAAGGAAGGAAGGAAATGGAAGCCGTGCTTAGGTGAGGCTTGAGGCAGGAGAGCTTTCTAAACACCAGGGAAATCCTATCAGGAGCAGATTGCTCTGAAGCAAAACACCCCGTTATCTGAGTGAGGTTTTCAGGATAAAAATCTGACACCCAAATTCTTTCCGTGTGCTACTAATAGCACCACAGAGCAGAACAAATGGAAGGCATTTACCTTTCACTGACTCTCCCCTGTGCTGGCTTTTGATGGGGCAGTCAGTTCAGGCACCAGAGCCAACTGCTGGCAGCTCCGGCTGAAGGGATCCAATTTGTAGCCTCTTCCGGGCCTGTTGCTTCTCTACTCCCCAGGCCCCTCGCACCCCTCCTTGCGTCCCTTTTTTAAGTGGAAAGGCCCCTGCCTGTGGCCCTCTGGAGGGAAGAAATGTGTCCATCCATCCGGCCAGGTTCCTCACTGTTACCCTGGCTTTGCACTACTGAAATGAAAAGGGGTTCAGAATATCACTCTGGGGTTATCTGCCCTCCTGCTCTCTTCTGGCTGGACAAGGAGTGTAGGCCAGGCAAGCATTTGGTGTCAAGAAGCGGCAGTGTGGACTGGAACACTGTGTCCCCGGGGATTCCATCGCAGAGCTCTGAGCAGTCCCAGAAAATGGTCTCGAGCTGGCCAGGATCACAGGACAAGGATCTTCCTCTCAAAGCCAGATCCCGGGGCTACGCTGGCTCATAGCACCCCAGCATCACCCTCACCTCCCTGTTCCCTAGCAATTCCTGGTTCTGGGCTGTGGTGGGCAGGCCCTCTGGTAGCTCCTGCTCACTGTCACAGCCCAGGTTGACACTGCCTCTGGCAGCAGACGCCACTCAGCCTGTGTTCCTAGGGCGAATAACTTGGGATGAATGCTGTAGTCTTGCGTACAGATTTTAGACCCAGGACTCTGGGTCCTCAATAACCTTTGAAAGTCCTCATTAAGCTCTTTGTAGAGGGCCATAAAAGCTGGTGTCATAAAAGGTTCAACGTTTGGCTTAGTCCATCTATAAAGACATAGCCTAAACAGCAGGCCTGGGAGGCCCCAAGAAATCTAGTCCAACGCCCTTGCTTCACTGGTGAAGGCATGGATGCTGGAAAAGGGGCAGGAACCTGCACACACTTAGGATGTGGCAAAATCGCCACTGGACCCTTGACAGCCCATTTACTTGACAGAGCTACACACCCTGGCAGGCAGTATAGCATAGCAGTTGGGAATGCAGGCTCTAGGCTCAGACCTTGGTTTGGCCTCTTATTAGCTGAGTGATCTTGGGCAAGTCATTAAACCTGCCTGTATCTCAGTTTCCTTCTCTGTAAAACAGGGAAAACACTGGTCCCTCCCCGCCGAAAGTTCCTTAGAGGGTTAAATGAATTGCTGTCTCTAAAACCCTTAGAACAGTACCTGGCACCTAAGAAGCACTATGTGAACATTCATTAAAATTATTATATTCTATAAGATTTGAATAACCTAATAACCCCACTTCAATAAACATTTTCAGGCTTTGTTCTGCGCCAGAAGCAGCATGTGGGTGGGAGATTCCAAATGAATAAGTCATGGATTTGGCCCTCAAGCTGCTTGCAAAATCCTTTTAATGGGAACATCATGAAGAAATGATGAACCTGACCCAGCCTTGGGCTTGGAGAGGAGCAGACCCCTAGAAAGGCCAAGGGCAGTCATCCAAGCTGTAGCTATCCATGTTATGTAGATGGGAAGGTGAAGGCCTTGCGGGAGAAATAGCCGTTGCTACCTGGGACCAATCATATTTTCCAACAGTGGTGGCAACTGCCATTCCAGCTCTTTTCTAGAACCTTATCTCTTTCTGATCAAAAGGTGGAGTCTAATTCTCCTCCCCTTGAATGTGGGCAGGGCTCCCTCCTTGCTCAGAAGGAATAGAAATCTGCAGAAGTGGTGCTGAATGACTTCTGAGCCAGATCATAAAAGATCATGGCTGAGAAGTGAGTGAGCTGGGTGGGACCTTTGAACCTCTGAAGCTGGGACATTTGCATTTGGAGTCCTGAGCTGATATTTAGAAACCTGAGGCTGCCATGCTGTGGGGAAGCCCAGGTCACAAGGAGTGGACACGTGCAGGTTCTCTGGCCGACAACACAAGCCAAGGTCCTCACTGACAGCCAGATGTGCGAGTGAAGACGCTTTCAGATGATTCCAGTCCCTCGCTGCTGAGTCACCTCCAGCCTTTTGGTTTTCCCAACTGAGTCTTCAGATACTGGGCGAAAGAGTCAAACCTGCTCCCTTTCCAAGTTCCCCACCCACAGAATCTGAGAGTATTCTAAAACAGCTATTTTAAGCCACTAAGTGTAGGAGTAATTTGTTACAATAGTAGCCAGAACACTGCACCTTCTACTAGGACTCATTAAGACTCTCAGCAACAGACTTTTTTTTTTTTCCTCCAGAGATCTTAGAGGAAGAAAGCTGTGCACCGCACAGTTAATAAGATCTGTTTCTTACAAACTCTTCCCTTCTAGGTGCTTTGGCTGGTCTGACAATTACATCAACATGACAGAGTAACAGGAGAAAAATGTAACTTCGTGCATACCGGAGTCCATAAAAATAGGAAACTCAAAGAAGTGGCCAAGGCAGGTGGCTTTTATACCATTTAGACAAAGAAACAATACATGTGTAAGGAACTGACAAGACAAAGGGGTCTGAGCTTGGGACAGGAAATGTGTGAACTAAAATGGTGGGTTTGGAGTTCCCGTCGTGGCGCAGCGGTTAACGAATCCGACTAGGAACCATGAGGTTGCGGGTTCGATCCCTGCCCTTGCTCAGTGGGTTAACGATCCGGCGTTGCCGTGAGCTGTGGTGTAGGTTGCAGACGCGGCTCGGATCCTGCGTTGCTGTGGCTGCGGCGCAGGCCAGTGGCCACAGCTCCAATTAGACCCCT
>PVHT021183634.1:24702345-24739076 GCA_004024745.2 Catagonus wagneri | reverse complement strand
AAAAAATAAAATGGTGGGTTTATGCAGCCTTCTCTGCCCTAAATTCCCTATCTCTGGTGATGAGAATGTCTTGCATATGGAGGTTCCCAGGCTAGGGGTCTAACTGGAGCTGCAGCTGCTGGCCTACACCACGGCCACAGCAAAGTGGAATCTGAGGCACATCTGTGACCTGCACCATAGCTCCCTGGCAACCCACTGAGTGAGGCCAGGGATCGAACCCACATCCTCATGGATACTAGTTGGATTTGTTTCCACTAGGCCATGATGGGAACACTCCCAAGCTGTTTCTGAAGTAGCTGTGATTCAAAAGAACCTATATGCCAAAGTGGCCCACTGGCCGGAGGTGGGGTGACATTCTGATCCCACTCACACGCTTGGCAACCTAAGGGAGTCATCACCAGCACCACCAGCAGAAAGGGCAAAGGGAGGCAGTGAAGGCTCCCTGACCCGCCCTCACAGCTCTCCTGCCGAGCGGGCAGGGGTCATGAAAATGCCCAGGGACCACCTGAGCAATGTTAAATCCACCGCAGGGATGGAATTCCCCTTAAAGGAAGAGGGGGCCTGTTCATTTGGTTGGCAAGATGGTTCCCACATTTTCTAGCCCATTTACTCATTTACTACTTGCTACTTGCCCAGAGCCCTATATTTAATGTCTGTTATTTGTTCACTCCTTATGATTGGGATGGGAAGTGGTTTGTCAGCCTTCAAGGCTCAAAGACTAACTCAAGAGCACATGTACCTAATCAGTGGTGAGACTCGGACTTAAACCTATGCCTTCTGATTCCAAATTCAGGTCTCCTGCTATTGTGCCCTGAAAAGAAGCCCTGTTCTGAAGCAAAGCATTAAAAAATAAAAACACTTTAAAAATGATGTCTGTTTGTTCAAACGTCGCCAGGCAAGTGCTTGTTTGTTTGTTTGTTTTTTGTCTTTTTAGGGCAGCACCCACTGCATATGGAAGTTCCCAGGCTAAGGGTCGAACTAGAGCTGTAGCCAGTGGCTTATACCACTGCCACAGCGATGTGCGATCCGAGCCGCGTCTGCATCTGCGACCCACACCACGGCTCAGGACAGGCCTGGAGCTCATGGGGTCCCCTTGGTGTCCACGTTTCTGGGACTGCGAATAAATAAAATGCTGAAAGGAAGAAGGGGTGCCCAGTACCCACCATGCCTGCCTCAAAGGGGTGGGACTCTGCAATCCTTCTCTCACCACCTGTCTCCTCAACGCCTCCCACCCCTTCCCCCTAGATGTCGGTAGCATGTCCTTCTATTTGGGGGAGGGCGGATGGAGTGACGGGTGGGAGCCCCACAGGGGAGACTTAGTCTAGATGGAGATTGAGACCTGAGGGGTGTTGATGCACAGGAGGCGGCTGACCCCAGAGAGCAGGTGAGAGCCCAAGGCTGGGCGCTGATGGGGTCTGCCCGTGTTGTCTGGGACCCAGCAGCTGCCACAGGGCAGGTAGGGGCAGGCAGAATGGATGTGAAGCCTTTGATCTGGCTCCTGCCCCTCTCTCTCGCCACCTCCACCCACATCCACAGACAAACTGAACTCCTTGCAATCCCTTCAACACCCAGTCTTCTCACACTTGGTAACTATTCTCTTTCAGTAACTGTACCATCCCTCACTCTGTTCCACCCAACCCTTCACTCTCTTCCACCCATGTAAATTCTGCAACCGAATGCAAGCTTACTATCACTATCAGAATAAGAAGTGTACGTCTTCATAGACTGACACAATTTTCCCAAGCAGTAAACTAAAAGAGAAATGCATCTGCTCCTTTATGTACACACACACACACACACACACACACACACACACACACACACACACACCCTACCCCATGCCACAGTTGAAGCCTTTCACCCTCTCAACACCCATTTCCTCCTTTTTAAAATGAGCTGGTGGCGAAGTACTTGGGCTATTCTGGAGCTCTGGGGAAGTCCACGCCACGAGCCTGTACCCACGTTGGTGCCAAGCAACCACATAGCCTCTTCATTTTATTCCAAGGAGAAGTGCCTCAGGTCAGAACAATTTATTTGCAGGCACTTACAATGCAGGCTTGCCTACAGTGGCTCCAATTCCATGCTGACATTTTCGATAGAGTTGGCTTAATGGAGAAAAATGACTTTATTCCCTAAACAAGACAGACTTTGGTAGGAGTTGGGGTGGATGGTGAGGGAATGTCTATTTACATGTCACATTTCTCTAATTCTGAAGAATTTAAGCATCTTTTCAGCCTTGCTTTCCATTTCCTACCCGTCGCATTAATAAAGATTAATGAAAGGACTAGAATCTATGGAGAAAAACAAATCAAAATGACAATTTTCAGTCCCTTCTCATAGAAACATGGCATGCCCATTTGGGGCATCTCATAAAATTCCATCCAGTTAAAACCATAGTTATTAGGCAATTAATACTTGGTTTTGGTTCTGCTTACTCTCTGGAAATGCTGTTTTCCAAAAGCATAAATGTGACAGGAAATTTCTTCACTCCGTTTATCCCTAAGTAGTTTAAATATTATTTCATAATTGCAAGTGGGCTTTTTCCTTCTTGTGCAGGCAGGCTGTGGCTGATCTTCTTATCTGGAGTGTGGGTGTGACAATATGTTTACTTCCAGGGTGACAGCGAGGAGTAAGTTCATGGGTGGGAGAACTCTCCCCAAACTCCAAAATGTGAATGCGAGGAGGCAACATGGCCACGGCCAACCCGGACAGGCTTCCAGCTCTGGGAGGTCATGTTTTGACACTTGATGGGAGAATGGGGTGACGCTTAGACAGGACTGTGGGACGGATCTAGGTTCTGGGATGCAGACCCCCACTGGTACGCTTAAAAGATCCGAAAGGCCAATGCTTACACAAGACCAAGGTTTCTCCAGCGTTCTAGATTTCTCCTTTCCTTTCACAATGTATTCTCACAAATGCCCCTTTACCCTCTGCTAAAGGAGTGATTGCTCTGTGAGACCAGTTCCTCAAACTCAAAATTCGAGGAATTCGCAAGCAGTCATCTCACGTGGCCCTGTCTCAGAGCTTCCTCACGGCCTCCCCATCCCACGTCTACAAGCATGTCTAGAAGAACACGTCTGTGTGCTGCGCTGGACAGTTCAAGATGCCACTGCAGTCGTCTTTGTTCTTAGCCTCAATGGTCAATGTGCTCTGAGAAAAACACTCAGGGACCCCTCATTCCTCAAAACGATGGCTTTGTAAGGGATTTGGGACTGTGTGAGCCAGGACAGAGGACTTTGAGTACAGCCTTCTAGATTTATCTCTTTATTCACAGCCTAAGTCCTGGCTAACTGATCTGTTGAGGAGAAGAAAATCCAGGCACACTGACCCTTCCACCTAGTCACATTGGGGACAGGGCTACCCCAGCCCCATCACTTATGTTGCCAAAATGAAGTACACTCCTCATGTTTTTCTCCCTTGTACTAGAAATCCAGCACCAGAGAAGGAACTCTGACCACATAAACCTTCTGTAGAGGAACATGCCCGCTAGGGTACAAAGAAACAGCAGATCTCATTAATCACAGCATCGAAGGGGCAGATTATTTTAAATATTAATCTTTTGTGTATTTCAACAAATATTTTAATCTGACTAGTATCAATAATTCACTTTTTTTTTTTGTCTTTTTGCCTTATCTAGGGCCGCACCCACGGCATATGGAGGTTCCCAGGCTAGGGGTCTAACAGGAGCTGTAGCTGCCGGCCTTCACCACAGCCAAAGCAACGCGGGATCCGAGCCGCATCTGCAACCTAAACCACAGCTCATGGCAACACCGGATCCTTAACCCACTGAGCAAGGCCAGGGATCGAACCTGCAACCTCATGGTTCCTAGTCAGATTCGTTAACCACTGAGCCACGACGGGAACTCCTCAATAATTTACTTTAATGAGATCAATTATGGATCAACTGCTTTCTACTAGGCATTAGGATGAGGAAATATAGAGCTGATCAAAGCCCTAAGCTACCAACAGAAATACAAACTCTGACATCTGAGTAATGTTTTTACAGATCATTCTGCATTTACCTGTCCCTTTTTTTTTTTTTTTTTTGCCTTTTAGGGTTGTACCTGTGGCACATGGAGGTTCCTAGGCTAGGTGTCGAATCAGAGTTACAACTGCCAGCCTATACCACAGCCATAGCAACGCAGGATCCGAGCTGCATCGGCAACCTACACCACAGCTCACGGCAATGCTGGATCCTTAACCCACTGAGAGAGGCCAGGGATCGAACCCATAACCTCATGGTTCCTAGTCAGATTCGTTTCCTCTGTGCCACGAGGGAAACGCCTATACCTGTCATTTTTATGTTCTCCCAGTGTCCTAGTGAGGTAGGCAAGTCTATGTTGTTGTTGTTTTGGCCATGCCTGTGGCATGCAGAAGTTCCTGGCTCAGGGACTGAACCCTCACCACAGCAGTAACCCAAGCTACATCAGTGACAATACCCAGTCCTTAACTGCCAGGCCACCAGGGAACTCCAGTGTGCTCTTTCATAGAAGCCAAAGAACTAAAGAAGATGACTTGCCTGAGGATACACACATTGTTTACCACTCTAGTCTAAGGCTGCTCCCCTGAGTTCTTACTTCGCAGAATTTCCCTGGGGCCTAGGAAGGGTTGTGTTACTAGGAAGCAAGACTTAGAATCTAGACTGCTTGGGGATGACAAATGTGGGATGGAAATGAAGAAGGATAAGGTCCAAGAGATCTCAACCTGAGACAGTACGAAAAGCGCATGCTAGACGGTGGTCTGGGAGGTAATATGTGAAGCAAGTACAGTACCACAGGACACAGCTCTGGGAAAGTCCACCCTTGACACAACAGTCAGAAGTCGGCTTCTATGTGGACCCAGCCTTTGTGTCATGTGTGTCCTAGGCGTTCTTAGGACACCCCAACGTCTCCCAAGAGTCCAAGAGCTTTGTAAAAACTCACCTGAGATACTGGAGGGTCAAATGTTGCGGCAGTTGAGGTTTCTGGTCAGGGAAGGTGGTCAAAGATTTGCCATAGCTCTCCTTCTGCTGTCCAGCCCTCATAGACATTGTGGGCATAATCTGACTGCTTGGCACTTTGGAATCCATTACCAGGGGTCACAGTAGACCTGTCAGAATCCATCCTCAGGATCTCCAGAAGAGTATTACTAAAAAAATTGCAAAAGAATGGTTTTATGCATAGAACAAAAATAGAACTAACAAAGAGTCCTCCCAGTTTTCTACTAATTCTTTCATTTACATAAAAGTGAAGGCCCAGGTGGACTCCTCCTGGTCCGGTGCCCTCCAGCATCCGATGCACTTACATACATGTTAGTGCAGCCTGTGCCATCTTGGGGTTAGTAATTGTTATCTTCTCTATCAGATTGAAGAGATGAGGAAACTGAGACTCAGAGAAGTTAGTGTTTGACCCGAGCGTGGGGGTGGTGAAGATTTTGAATCCAAAGCCTGTGCTTGTACCGTCAGACCAGTGGTCATTCCGTGGGGTCTCAAGAGGCTCCACAAATGTCGTTTTGGATGCTTTGACAGGGCAAGGGAAGTCCATGAGGGCCATCACCCTAACCGTGATTCAACCATAGCAACTTTAGGGTTTTTTTTTCCCACCGAGAGAATTCTTGTTTTAATTAAAGTTTGTTGATTAAAATTGTTGAGATAACAGTTTTAGTTTTAATTTTTTTTTATACACTGGATTTCACATACGATTTCCTTTGAGTCAAAGGTTCTGGACACAGAAAAGTGCTGAAATTCATGATTCTTCAGCTTTTAAACTAACATTTCTAAGAGAATAAACTCAAGGAAGTACCTGAAGTGAGCTATTTTTATATCTACTTGATTCTGGAGTGGTTGTAACTTTTATCCCCCCCAATTTTTAAAAGTTTTATTGAAGTATAGTTGATTTAAACTGCTGTGTTAACTTTTTTGTTGTTGTTCCTGCTGTTAAACAAAGTGGGTCAGTTATACATATATACACATCCCTTCTTTTTCAGATTCTTTTCCCATATAGGTTATCACAGAATATTGAGTAGAGTTCCCTGTGCTATACAGCAGGTCCCCATGGACCATCTGTTCCATATACAATAGGCTGCATATGCCAATCTCAACCCGCCGATCCATCTTTCCCCGCAACCTTTCCCCTTCGAAACAATCTTTGTGGATGACCGTTTGGTAACTTGAGTCTCTGTCATCCATGGCAAGTCAACCTGGGGCAGGGCAGTGAGCCTGGATTTGTGCCCTGGTTTTAACACTGAAACTTTGTGTGACCTTGAGCAAGTCACTTCTTATCTCTGACCTCAGTTTCCTTATCTGTCAAGTGAAGACATTGGAGTAGATAAGCTTCCTTTGTGGAAAAGCTTGTGGGAGGCATGGAGAATGTTGCATTCTTCCAAAATAAAGCACGCAGGCTTACTGGCTGACAGCCTGGCAGTAGGGTTGCCAGATTTAGCAAGTAAAAATATAGGCCACTCGTTTCAATTTGACTTTCACATAGACAACAAATATTTTTTTTTAGTATAAGATATTCCATGCAATATTTGGTATATAATTATACATAAAAAAGTATTTGTTGTCTATCTGAAATCCAAATTTAGCTGCATATTTTATTTGGCAACCCTACCTTGGAGGCATATTGTTCTCTCTACTCCTTTAGCAAAAAAATGAAATAAATGAACAAGTAAATGAACACAACAATTTGTTACATTTTGGTCTTGTTGTTTTGGTGAAAACTTCCTTTTTGATCATTCAGCTTGTGACTTCATAGCACCCAAAATATTAAATGCAAAAGGTAAAAACAAATATTATTTCTAGTTTTTCTTTTTAATTTACCATTTATTTACTTGTGTCTAAGAAACACAATTCTGTGTCTTTATATTACGCTGTGTTTGCCTTGGGGAGATTCCACCCCCCCAGTATCTAATGATCTAGAAAATGGCTCTTGACTTGAATGAATCTCTCCTCTCTGCCTTGAAGAGGTCCTTCTGGCCAAAACCCACATGGCATTACAAGAACTTCTGTTAGCTGTCGGACTTTCCTTCAAACCTTATTATTTGTGTTTTAATATACTCACAGTCCAAACTTGAACTTTTGCTTTTCAGCCAGTGATTGCATGTGGCTGGTGGTTTGATGATTGTGAAATAGTCTTGAAATATCAGTGAGGAAAGTGTTCCTCCTGCATTTGTGGCCCAACTCCCTGCAGGAACTTCAGGTTTCTCTTTGCTTCTTTGGGCAGGAGGAAGCGCCGACTTGGGGTGGCCCTGGGCCAGGGAAGCAAAGAGGCTACTGGCAGGATGGAACTCCTTGCCTTTATTCGTGCATGTGCTCCTGACATTTTTTTTCAGATGTCCTTTGCAAACATCATTTGGTTCTGTTGGGAAATCTCTTACATCCTGGGCACGGCCAAGACCATAGGTGCAGGGGGAGGGAAGGACGGACTGACTAGCTGAGCCTCTAGCTGGTCCTCCACCTTGACCCTCTATGTCCTGGACATTTTTGCACAGATTTCAAGAAGGAGGCAGTGTGTGGAAGGAGGAGCTGTGCCTGTGAACCCAGAGACTTGCATTTTCTCTCTGGGTTTGCCAGGGACTCATCGCCAGACCTTGAATCTCAGGGTCTCTCCGGGCACTGAGGGTTGGTTGAGCTGATCTCTAAGAGATGTTCCTGTCCTGCCTACCTGCCCTTCTTATGCATTCACTCCTTCATTCTTTCACTGTTTGTTCCTCTGAGCACAGCTCTGGACATAGAAAATTCTGTGGGTTGGGGATAAGAGCAACAGACTCCAGAACATACTTTTTCCATTTATATTCACCCAGAGAGACTCTGAGAAATCAAGGTAAGCATCAGAACACACAGGCATTAATAAATTTCATTTGATTCTATCCACGCAGGAAGTGCTTATGTGTGGTGTGCACCACATTCTGCTTAGGGGGCAGAGATGAAACAAGCAGGGTCCCTGCTTTATCACAGTCCAAGTGGGGAGAGAGACAGGGAAACCGGCAGTCCCCACAAGCTGTGGCTTTTGCAGTGGTGAAGGGAAGGGCAGAGCCCTGCGGAAGAACTGAGGAAGAAGTGGTTCATTTATCTCTGCTTATTTCTCTTATGGAAGTGATAGGCAGGGGGTGGCTTGGACCATTGGGGCAGCAAATAGAGGAAGTATATGTAATCAAAAATAGAGGAGCAAGGAGGAAATAAAAGTTTGAATCTAACAGAAGCACAGGGGCCTGGCAAGGACCAGGGATGAGTGAGTGACTTTCCCTGGTGCTTTTTTAGTTGGAGCAATTCTCTGGTGTAGAACTGGGCTCAGAGCCTGCCTTCTCGGTCAAGAAGTGACGCTTGCCAGATGTCAAAGGCAAGGCATTGGGGACTCCTGTATCCCTGGGGAAGGGACTCGGGGCTTCCCACAGGAGGATAGGGAGGCTGCTCTCAGAGGTTTTGTGTTCCTCTTCAGGGCACCTGGCTTGACCACTGCTGCAGATGGAGACAGGCTGGGCCTATGAAGGCCTTCTGTTCCCGGATTCCCCACTGAGGTGTGAAAACTCCCACCACAAAGGGTACCTCTCACACCCAGGCTACAGTAGTCCACACACAGAGGCCCTGGGAATGAAGAGCTATATTGCTGTCCTGACACAGGGCTCTGAAATGCTGCTGGATTGTGTCTTGGGTCTGTAATTGTCCCTTATTTCAGACCCCCAGGCCTCTCTAGTCAAACCTCCAAATCTTTATCCATGAGCCTAAACTCTTCTCTTGCCTGAGAGTTCACAGAAATAATCTATCCACCCATCCACCAATCCTTGCCTGTGACACACAGTCCCTGGCACCCTGTCAACTGTCAATAAATATTCAAGAGTGTGCCAATTACATCTCAATCGAATTAAAAAAAAAGTGAAGATGAAGTCCTGCTGAATTAGGGTGATCCTTAACCCAGGCACTGGAATCTTTATAAGAGAAAGGAGAGGGAGATTGAACACATAGTCAGAGAAGCAGAGACATATAGAAAAGGGGGTGGGGAGAGAATGCCATTCAATGGCAGAGGCAGAGATTGGAGTGACACAGCTGCAGGCCAGAGAACACCAAGGATTGCCTGCCACCACCGGAAGCTAGGAAGAGGCAGGAAGAATTCTTCAGAGGCAGCCTGGCAAAAATAAATAAATGCATGAATAAATATATATTCAGTGGCTGACTAAACACTGAATGGATTTAATGACTGAGTGGAGGAAATGTAGAAAAATGGTCACAGGCAAGGGCCATGGAGAGCTTTTTGAGCTGGCTTTTGAGTCGGCTTTTGAGCTGGAGTCTTAGAATCTCAGAGCAGCAGCAGCAGCAGGCACAGCAGCCAGAGGGCATCCTGAGGAGAGGGAGCACGTGTGCAAAGTGACGGGTGTGCTAAGGCAGAAGGGTAGTTTAGGAAACATCAAGCTAGTACCTGGGTTTAAGTGAAATATGAGGTGAGAGAGGCTGGCTGAGGGCACGTCATGAGGGCATGTGCAACAGTGTTTGACTTGATCTTATCATTAAAGGGAAACTACACAGATTACAGTGCAAGAACTTTCCATCAGAGCTCAAGAATCTCCTTCTAAAAACCTTCTGAAGTTTATCTAGAGCATTTTGAATTGCCTCTAATAGTTATTTAAGTCATCTTGAAACAACGCCGTGTTTCTGCTGAACACTCTTAGGCTTTCTGAATCTGGTGCGCTGGCTTTGCTTCTGCCTCTGCCAATGCCTGGTAGCACTGTGATGATTCCTTGCTGCCTTTTGTTTCACCCTCCAAAGTCCCTTTGACCTTCAAAGTTCCAAAAGCTAAGGGTGACAGAAACCAGCCATGGTAGCCATAAATCTTGGGTGACTTCCATGCTCACTGTAAGTGTGGTTGAGCCAGAGCAATGAGAGACTAGTAGAGCACCACAGAATGAAGAAGCCCTCAACGCTCAAGTCAAAGAGCTCCCTGAAACTCTCTTGAAGTCATTACTTGTCTATCGTTAGACCTCCCATCCAAGGCAATTCCATCAAGAAGTGTGGATGGCGGCGTGCAAAATGCTGATCCCACTCTGCCCCCAAACAGCTACCGTGCAATTTAATTTTTATTGACCTACTCCCTGCCTATGTTGTATTGATGGGAAAATGGGAGTAACTGCAGGAAGAAAGCTCATAAGCCTCTGGGTATTTTGGAGATGGGGCAGGTGAGGTTCGAAAGCTTATGGGTTTAGACTGTTGAATTGTGTCTCCCAAAAAGTTATGTTGAAAGTTCTTACTCTCAATGCCTTACAGAATGTGACTTTATTTGGGAATAGTCATTGTGGGTGCAGTTAGTCAAGTTAAGACAAAGTCATATTGCATTAGGGTGGGCCCTTAGCCCAATATGACTGGTGTCCTTACAAAATAATATGAAGATGCAAAGAGACATTGCCGTGTGACAACAGAGGCAGAGGCTGGAGGGATGCAGCTGCAAGCCCAGGAACATCAAGGATTTTGGGCCCTCACCAGGTGCCAGAAAGAAGCAAGTAAGGATTTTACCCAGAGTCCAGAGGGTCCTGGCCCTGCTGACACCTTGCTGTGAGCTTTCTAGCCCCCAGAACTGCCAGAGAATAAATGTCCATTGTTGAAGGCACCCAATTTGTGGCCCTCTGTTACAGTGGCCCTAGGTAACTAACGTAGACACAAATGGCCAAAAGAGACTGGGAGTCTTTCCATCCTATTCTTGTGTCCCAGGAGTAACGCTCTTGCCTGTAGCAGATGGAGGTGGACTGCATCTCCTAGTAGAAAGGTCCAGGAGTGTCCTTCCGAAGCCCCTACAGCACATTGCTAGGTGTTCTACAGGGGCTTGTTTGATAAGTCAGATTTTAAATTATGGTTAAAGCTTCACAGACCAACACTGAGGGGAATTCAAAATATGGAAAATGTTCATCACATTTCCCTCTTCATAAGACTTCCCATTTTCCATGGCCCCTGCCAGCACACTCCTGCGTTCGCACACACATGTAAGTGGCTGCAGCCTCAGTCCACACTCCTGTTTGTGAACTGCCCTTCCCCCCCAATATTGTTGTTACATCATCTTATATTGTCGGCCTAATATTCCATTTGGTCGTTATACCACAATCATTTCACCATTTCACTTTTGCTGGTCATTAATTTGAATTATTTTTCCTTTTTACTCATTTAGATGATGTTGTAAAGAACATCTTTATGATTATAATTTATTTTCTGGTTTTACTGAGAAATAATTGGCATATTATCACTGTATAAGTTTAAGGTGTACAGCATGATGGCTCGCTTTACATAAAATGTGAAATGATTCTCACAATAGGTTCAGCTAACATCCATCGTCTCATCTAGATACAATGAAAAAAATGTGTTTACAAATTTTGATTCTTTTGGATTATTACTCTTGGATAAATTTCTATGTTAGATTTATTGGCTCAAAGAGTATAAACAGTGTTTGAGATTTTGTTATATATTATTATACCGTTTTCTAAAATAAAACCAAACTACAGTATCATCAGAAAATGTGTATCAAATAATGATTTATTTACTATTTTTATTTTCTGAGGTTGAAAATGTATTTATTTCCTCTGTAGAACTGTTCTTGTGTTAATTGATATTTACCCCTTACTTTATTGGGTCCTGATTTATGGGCTATTTATATACATCATAGATACTAAATTAAGCCATCTGTGTCACATGTTTTAGAAATAAATAGCTTTTCCTGTTAGGAATAAATAGCATTCCTTACTCTAACGGCATTTGTTTTTATTGAAGAAAATTGCATTTTATTGAAGAGAAGTTATTGCTTTAGAGTTGAATTTTATATTCCTTTGGGAATTATACTTTTATTTACTGTTCATCAAATAAACATTCCTCCAAGTTTGTGATTAAATATTCTGTTTTACTTCCATTATTTCTATGGTTCGTTTTAATAGTTTACTTCTTAATCCATTTGGGGTTTATTTTTTCATATCATATAAGGTGTAATTTGAATTACCTTATCTCCAAATTGCAATCTAGTAACACAAAATAACTGCTTAAATAAGAGTTAATTATCCCAATTGATACTTACTTGATTATATACTAAATAATTCTATGTACTTTTTTGCTATAAAAATTCATGTTGAGTATTGTAAATTTTTATTATTGTTGCTTTGTGATTTGGTTTAATTCCCAGTATGTCTGCTTCTCCTACTTTGCTTATTTTTCCAGTATCTTCTTTTGTGTATGTGTTCTCATACATTTATATTTCCTAGGAGCTTTAAATGAATTTGACAAGTTCTAAAAGGAGGCCATTTGATATTTGGGTTAGTGTCTATTTAAGATATACATTCATTGTTGGCTGATCACTGAATTTGAACTTAAGTCATCCCTTGTAAGTGGTGTAGTTGGTTGTAGAGGCCTGGGCTTTACGATGAGACTGTGCCTGGGTATGAATGAAGCCGGACCTGCCACGTGCTAGCTTGTCCAGGTTATTTAACCACCCTGACCCTTCCTCTCCTTGACCCGCACAGAGCTAATATGACTTAATTCAGAGGGGTGTCATTACAACTAATGAGGGAAGGGATGTGAAACACTCAGCAGGATGCCAGCTACAATTCGGGCACGTAATTTTCATTTCCTTTTTGTTTCCTCCCAGCCACAGTTTGTAGCTTTTTTTGATCTTCTTAAGTCTGCCCCAATTTTTATGTATTATAAATGGATTCCTTTACACCTCCACAACATTTCTTGCTGACATGCAAGGATGCTATAGATCATTGCCCTTTTACCTTGTACTCCGCTCTTTTGTGAAGCTCTCGTATCATCATGGATGGTTCTTCTCAGGTTTATGTGGATTTTTCAGGAAGACATAGTGCTATCGGGCTTAGGGCTCCTGAAAGCCATAGTTGTGTTCCTTAAAGAGATGCTGGAACATTTCAGTTTGTTGAGCCATGCTGAGGGTTGCCTCTACCAAGAATCAGGAGTTACTCTTGGTTTCCTCCCTCAAAGACCTCATTCTTGGGTCTCCACTCTTGAAACCTCTCACTGAAGAACCAAGCTGAGTTCTTCCAATATGAAGATTCTGGATCGGAGTTCTACCTCTGCACCTCCCACACCATCCTCAGGCAGAACCCAAGCAGCCTGTGGTAATTTCAGAGTGGGTGTCCTTTTTTTTTTTTTAACCCTCCTGTGGACTTCCCACTTTTGCAAGTGCACTTTTCCAGGCAAACAAGCCCTTACAGGAGCAGAGAACATGTGAGATGGCAGTTGCTCAGGTACCTGGGACTTGAGTCCTCATCTTGGCTGTGCCAATGCCTGGCTGTTGCTTTTCCATTTATTTACATCTCTCTCTTAAAAAAAAAAAAAAGATTTAAGGTTGCTTTATTTATTTATTTTTAATTAATTTTTTTGCCACGCCCGTAGCATGCAGAAGTTCCTGGGCCCGGGCTCAAACCCACACCACAGAAGTAACAACACTGGATCCTTAATTGACAGGCCATCAGGGAACCACTAAGGTTGCTTTATACTATAGGAAAAAAAATGTAGAAATAAGTTATGAGGAGGGCAGGGAGAAAACAGGAAAACAGAAGCTAGAAAAAATGGATTGGGAAATGACAAAACTATAAGTAAAAACCCCTGTGTGCACTTGTATTTGACCCAATTTAACCTTGAGCTTCCTAGTGGTCAAAAGACACGGAGAAATACTTTGGGCAAGTTTTCTGAGATTTAGAGATAAACAGTTTCACCGTTGATAAAATGGTAAGAAAAACACCTACATCACAGGAATGCTCTGAGGGTGAATGAAAATAAGGGGTATGAAACACTCAAGTATAATATGTAACGCGCGGTAGAGAGCCCGCAAATACCAGTTTTTATCGTTACTATGATTTCTTCCAGGGTTTCTGCTTTGAAGTCAGAAATCGATGACCTTCAGCACTGTGGCTGGTGCTTCAAATGACTCAGCTTTATCCCTTTTCCAATATGGTAGAGGCGGAGAAATGATCTCTAGTAAACTGTGTTACTCATCTATAGGGAAGAGGGAATTAATCAGCTTGCAACAGGAATGGTCAAAATAACCGTGTTCCTTTGTGTAAGATCCTATTGCAACCCACTTCCCAAGATGAACTGGCTTCCCGCCGAATAGAACGGTAGAGCTTAAAGGAACCTTGAAGTTCCATCCAACACTCTTTTTTCAGAGCGGGGAGGTGGGGTGCTGGACTTTCCAGCATTGCCCAGCTAGAATCTGATGCTCAAATTCCAGTTGTTTTTCTTAAAGTATCCATTCATGAGAAGGACTAAGGTGGAATGAAGTCAAGGGGGGGAAAAAACGCTGATTTATTTATAGTTCAGGGAAGTGAAAGTCAGTTTGAGTTCGGACCGTTCATTGTTTCACTGTTACTGCTTTCAGCCGCGGGCGGAATTGTCCATCCTTCTTCTTCCCTCTGCTGGCCCTGGAAAGTCAGCTCTCAGCTGCCGCCACCGAAGGGGCTCGTTGTAAGAGCTCACGTCCTCTGGAAACCGTGGCCTCGTGTGAGGAGAATGCAGATATTTATAGGGCCGTGTTTTCCTCAGTGCTTTTATGCTTTAACAGAGAGAGTGGCTCAGCACATCTTTGGGCTATTTCAAGCTCACGGAGAGTGCCTTCTGATGCACACGAGTGCCCTGGAATCTCAGTGGAACACTAGCTGAATTTGAGTGACAGTGTTTGACACTCTGAGTCACAGGCCGAGTTCATCACGGGCGAGAGGAGAGAAGCTGGGCCCTCTCCTGCCTGTTGCAAGCCCACAAGTGCGAGAGTGAGAAGCAGTCAAAAATGCTTAGGATGAAATGATGCAGAAAAAGCATCCAGCTCCTAGCCAGTGGCCAAATCCCTTTCATCCAGGCTGATTTGTGCCAAATATGTGGCTGGCACTTCCACAAGCACCCTCATCTTACCCTCCCTCCTAGCAGCTGGGATTGCTGGGTGGAGTTATCAGCCTCACTTGATATACGAGGTCACTTGGAGAAGTGGGCTGACATGCTCAAAGTCATAGTCATCAGCCAACCCAGGTTCCAAACCCCAAGTCCAACCCTCTTTCCTTGATACCACTGCCATCTACTCTTGGTGAAAAGATAAGCAAAGAAAAGAAATAAATTCAAGCCCCAAACTAAATAAGTGATTTCTGAGCAAGCTTCATTTTCTCCGGTCCCTGGGGCGGCCACTCGAGAGTGACTTTGGTGTCACATTTTATGTTAGGAAATCGTGTGCTAGGGAGGTGAGTGCTGATAACCTTTGCTGCCATGGTGATGCAACCTGAGGATTTTACTTTGTTTCTGAGGTCGAAAGCAGCAGGGCTTGTTTATCTGGCGAGTTGTGCTTCCTCCCCTCCCTCTCCTATTTCCCTTTCTGAGCCGGTCACTTGGGATGCTCGTCTCCCAGTGCATCTGTGTGCACTTGAGATCTGAAACCCAAGCCGGTGCCACCACCAGCTGCAGAAGCACGCCGCTCACAGTCATTTTTGGAAACCAAAAATGACCGGTCCCATAACTGTGATTAGATAAAGCTTGTAATTTGTGTTTGCTGTAGTCAGCGACGTGGTATTTTGGGACAAGCGGCCGCTCTATGCTACATATAGCTTGGAATTTGCGGCTTTTGTGTAACCTGCCATTGCCTGATCAAGGTGGTAAAGGCGAAAGAGGGAGCGAGGATGGAAGGATGAAGGGAGGGAAGGCAGGAAGCCCTGCTCACAGAGAGGCAGGGAACCAGGGGAGCCGGAAAGCTCAAAGGGCCTGTGGGAAATACGGGCTGACTTGTCCTCAAGAGAGACCCAGCCAGTTGCTGTCAGGCTCCTGACCAACACCACTCTCCTTTCCCAACAGCGAGAGCCTTGTGACTCCCAGTGAGAGGCTTAGCTGTACCCCAGGCTCAAGGAGGGAGCCTAACTGGAGCCAGAGTATGATTTACGAAGCCCCAGTAACTTCAGCTTTTCGGTGGCTCAACTTTTCAGTTTTTCCTGATTTAGTGTTTTAGTTCTGAAAGGTCGGTCTCCTTCCCTGTCCCCCATTCTGGGAACAATGTCCTTGCCTTTCCTCAGAGTCTCAGCTGGATAAAGAGCTTCCTTCATTCACTACACACTGACTTAAGACTTTCACATGCCAGGCCAGGAAGGCCACTGGGGATACAGAAGAAACAAGTCAGCCCAATTTCCAGGCCTCCACACAAGGGCCCAGTCAGTTCCGCTCTATCCTTCTCTGTCGCATCTTGTACAATGAAGGTGTCTTTCCCTGAGCAGAGAAGGTTCATCCCCCAGTAAGCCCTCAGCACTGACCCTGAACAGGAAAGAGAAGTGCTGACATCATCAGGCAATGCATTTACCTCTACCTAAACAGCTATCCTCTTACAATAGGTTCAGAGACACTGCTGCTCTACAGATGGGAAAGCTGAGGCCCAGAGGGATGAAGGGGACTTGTCTAAAGACATAGAGCTGGGTGGTGCAGATCCAGTGTGGAACGCCGGTCAGCCTGACTCCTAATCCACTGCGCTTTCCCCCAGCCCCCCTATCGAGGACAGCCAGATTATGACTATAAATCAGAAATGGAAATTGTCCCATTCAGTCAACAGTTTAATTGATGGAGGCGGCCCAAATATATAGCAGATATAGATCACACCCTTAAAGCGCGATTTGCAGGAGGTGGTAATCTATGCATAGAAAGTTAAACTAAAATGTAGAAAATGCCAAGTGACCCCCAAAACGCAGCAGAGAATGTTGAGAGAACTTGGTATCTTGGCAGCATGCTTTCTGCAGGTAGCAGGTATTTGAGCTGATTCTTAGAAGGATCTGGATGGAGATGAGACTGGGAGAAGAGAGAAAAAGATCACTTTCATTGGGGGGGGCAGCTGGGGCGCAGGGAGGGAAAGGTGGGGCTGGGTAGGAATCGGGAAAAGCACTGCAGAGAAAAGGAGTGTGCATAAGCCCAGGCTTAGAGGCCGAAGTGCTGGGCATGTCTGGAGAAGGCTCTTGTTTTCCAGTCTGGCTGAGGAGGCTGGGTGAGGTGAGATGCTCCTTCACGTTACTGTGTGGATCAGGGGGAGCACACTGACCGGGGAACTCTCTGGAACGGTCAGATGTTGACGACCTTGCACGTCTCAGCTTTATCTTCTGGATTCATTTCTGGGTTACGTCGCATAGGCATTTTCTAGAGGACAGTGAGTAGTGAGTCAAAGTTCCTGCCCTTGGCTCTGTCTTTACTGAATTGTCAGCTCAATTCAGGCTCAGTTTCCATGGTACCAAACAGCTTCATAAAAAGTGACACAGAGTTGTTTGAGTTATATCAGGGAGGACATCTGCATATCTGGAAACATCTGCACAGTTTGAAATCAACGACAGCAACAACAACAAGGTTGTATCTGAGTGTTTGGTGTTACGGGACATAGACAAAGCCTGAATCACCCGAGTGTCTTTAGGGTTTGTCTCTTGTCCACTTTCATCTTCCCTGTTTGCTGCAGGTATGACAAGCTTTTCCACCTGGAATGGCACAGAACTGGATGGTTCATCTCTTATTGTTGTATCTGTTGGGGAGGAAGGAATGGGCCGTCTCCCTTTTAAAGAATCCAGTTCATTTATTAAATCTGAAGAGTATTTATTTATTTATTTATTTATTGCTTTTTAGGACTATGCCCACAGCACATGGAGGTTCCCAGGCTGGGGGTCAAATCGGAGCTACAGCTGCCGGCCTGTGCCACAGCCACAGCAACGCCAGATCCCAGCCGTGCCTGTGACCGCCACCACAGCTATGGCAACGCCAGATCCTTAACCCACTGAGCGAGGCCAGGGATTGAACCCACAATCTCATGGTTCCTAGGCAGATTCGTTTCTGCTGCACCACAATGGGAACTCCTAAAAAGTATTTTTAAAAACCCTTCTTAGTTTGAGGTCCTGTGCATGAGTTGAGGACAGAGTGATGATCAGGACACAGGCCTTATCCTGCAGGAGGTCACTGTCTCATAGCCACGTAATCCCAGTACAGAGTGATTGGAGCTAATAAAGGTAAATGCAGAAGACTTGAGGTCACAGATGAAAATGTTATTGATGGGGAGTGGGGAAAAGGCCAGGGAAAGATCCAGTGATGGAGTAATTTTTCCTAGAGTGTTCAGGGATAATTGAGAGCGCTCCAATAGAAAAGAGGGGAAAGGCATCACCGGCAGAGGAGATGGCAAGAGCATAGGCGTGGAGTTAGCAGAGGGCTAAGGATGTTGAGGGAAATGTACAGTGTCCAGATGGCTTCTGGCAGGGAGCAGGAGGGCCACAGTGAGAAAGAAGTTCAGAGAAGAACAGAAGAGCAAGAGAACAGAAGGTATCATGGCTTTTAAAGCCCTGGCCTCAGCCTATGGGTCATGGGAAGCCCCACCACCTCTAAGCACCCTGCTTGCATTTCCTATAGCTAAACATATGCCAGCCTGGGATCTATGCACCACATTCCCAGATAAACTACTAAAAGAAAGTAGTGCCTATGACCGCCAAAGATGTTCTAGAATGCTCAACAGAACTATTATTCATAAGAACCTCAAACTAGAAGCAATCAAATGTCTACCAAAAGAAAAATGCCTATGTAAATTGCCACATTTTCTTTCTTTTTGTCTTTTTAGGGCCAATCTGCGGCATATAGAAGTTCCCAGGCGAGGGGTTGAATGGGAGCTACAGCTGCTGGCCTACACCTCAGCCACAGCAATGCCAGATCCTAGCCACGTCTGTGACCTACACCACAGCTCATGGCAATGCTGGATCCTTAACCCACTGAGCGAGGCCAGGGATCAAACCTGCATCCTCATGGATACTAGTTGGGTTCGTTATTGCTGAGCTGCCACAGGAACTCCTGCAATATTTTCATATGATAGAATACTTCACAACAATAAAAAAGCGATCAAAATAATGATCCTCGCCAGCCATGGAAGAATCTCAGAGACATTATGTTGAGCAAAAGAAGCCATTGGTATGGAATTTCATTTCTATGAACAGGAAACTTTATCTCTAGGGACCGAAGCCCAATCAGTGGTTATAGGGTGGTATTGACTTGCGAAGGCATAAGAGAGCTTTCTGGGTACTTGGGAGTGTTCTGTATCTTGAGTTGGTGGTAGTTACGTGGGTGTATATGTCTGTAAAACTTCAACATGATCTACTCTGTAAAATTTCAACGTGATCTACTCTCAGATGAGTATAATTTATTGCATATTTTTAACTCAATAATAAAACAAAACTAACACAAATTTTAAAAGTCATTCTAGGGAGTTCCCCTCGTGGCACAGAGGAAACAAATCCGACTAGGAACCATGAGGTTGTGGGTTCGATCCCTGGCCTCGCTCAGTGGGTTAAAGATCTGGTGTTGTGTTGCTGTGGCTGTGGAATAGGCTGGCAGCTGTAGCTCTGATTAAAGCCCCCCTAGCCTGGCAACCTCCATATGCTGAGAGTGCAGCCCTAAAAAAAAAAGGAAAAAAGAAAAAGTCACTCTAAATAGGATTTTATAAGTCTGGTTGTAAAATTTGCCATTATGACACAATCCTCTTCCAAGAAGTCCCCTTCCCTGTGACCAGCCCTCCTGTCACCAGGTTTCTTCCAAGGGAATGTGTTAGAGACAAATACTCCTTAGCTGGTGAGAACCAACAGAACAGCAACTGAACACAAAGGCAGCAAACTGAAGCACACTTTTGGTAAATGTCACTCAGCCCCTTTGCCTCTTGAGTGACAAAACACCCTGTGTTTCTGGCATCCTCTCTATGATACATTCATCTCTCCCTGATATTCAAATCGAGAGATCCTTTCCCCTCCTTATCTTTGAAATTTCATCTTCTTCGGCCTCTCAGTTGCAATGGACACTGGTGTTAAATTCTTCAAGCTGAAAACTTCTCTTCCTTGGTTTTTTGAAGAAGCCATTTCTTCTGGTGAGCAGACATCATTATCATATTCACCTCTGTGAATGCTTATGATGGAAAGAATAACTTGGAAACCAAAGCAGACCGAAGAAGGCCAGCTGGACCACCTCCCAGAGCACCAACCCTCTGCAGGCCTAATTTCCTGGGAATGAACTGGAAACATGGAGCCAGTTTATTTAGAAACCCCATGTAACACTGTAAATTGGCAAAATGTAAATCAGACCCTCTCTCACCCAAGTACAAAATGCTTTTGAGTGGGAGTTAAAAAAAAATGCTTTGCCAGCAATTGCCTCGTTCAGCTGCATATTTTTGTGACATGCTTGGGCAAGAGCTGTCAGCTGAGCCTCTGAAAACGGAGGGTATGTTGATATGGTGTTCTTTACGGTAGTGATTCATTTTACTATCTCAGTTTAAACCTTTTATTAATCCTCCTAGGGAATTAGTTTGATTCAGAAAATCACAAAAGACAACTGAAGGGAGGTCCAGAACCACAGAAAAATGGGAATCTTTTTTTCTTTTTAAAGAACATTCAATCTCCTTGGACCATGGGAGAGAATGATTAGAAGAACCAGTTTCTGATTATAACTCGTATTAAGAGAAAATAAATAATTTTCTTGTCATTCCCATTAAATAAATGTTAAAAAGCTATGGAAGAAATATTGGTGGAAGGTGGCACAAATTAAGATCTTGCCAGCCCCCACCCACCACACGCCTGAAGATGGATTAAATGTGACTGAACTTTACAATGAGGTGAAAAAATTATGCTGAGAACAGAGGAGGAGAAAGGGGATTTGCTTGATGCAAATTAGAAGGACAGGACTTCCCTGGTGGCCTAGCGGTTAAGGATTCTGTGTTGCCACTACTGTGGCTTGGGTTTGATCCCTGGCCCAGGAACTCCCGCATCGCATGTCATGGGTGCGGCCAGAAAGCAAAAGAACAAAAATGAACAAATGAGAAGGACAGCTGTGACTGGCAGAAAGGCCGAGGAAACTCAAGTTTGTGGAAAATTGGTTTGAGTGTTCTTAACCTTGGTTGGACTTTGAGTAGACTTGAAAATGTTGACGGCTGGATCCGAATGTAATCAGGTCCAGGGTGTGGACTGAAGCGTGGAACCTTTGAGAAGCTCCTCAGCCGGTTACAATGTGTGGCCATTGGAGGGCGCTGCTTTAGCTGCTGGGAGCAGGCCTGTGCCCAGAGAGGGTCAAGAGCAGTGGTTCTCAAAGTGCGTGCCCCAGACCAGCAGCAGCAGCAGCAGCAGCAGTGCCTGGGAACTTGTTAGAAATGCAAATTCTGGGGCTTCACCCTGGACCTACTGGATTGAAAACTCTGGGGGTGGGGAGACCCAGCAATCTGTACTGATTGGCCCCCCAGGTGATTCGGATGCACCGAGTCTGAGGACCACTGGTCTAGGCCAAGGTGACCCTGAAGAAGAGCAGGTGTAGCGGTGAACCAAGAGAGTAGGGCGGGTTCCCTTCAGAGCCAAGGGGAGGGGCAAAGACAGCCACCTGAAAGGGCCTTCTCTAAGGAGGGACTTCACGCACGAGGGGAACATCTGAGGGGAACAACAGAAAGATCCAGAAGGTCGGCACTCAGGCACAGAGATATGCTCAACAGGTCTTCTTCCCAGTCTAGGGACCTGCCCCTACCCTTCGGTCCCACGTTCCTCATGCAGTGCAGTTTTCTCAGCTACACAGTGGTGTCTCTCCCCTTTAGGCAGGGGCTCGGGGGCTGCTGCTATGGTCCGAGAAATAAGGCTGGGGTTTCCCCTCCGACTGGAAAGAGGCAGAACCCGTTCCTAGTCAGCAGAGTGTGCCTTCTGCACTGTCCCCCGCCACGTGAGGGCTAGGGAGGCCCCTGCTTCTGGCCAGCTCTTGTGTCTGCTTTCCTCTCTGACTCACGCCCAGCACAGGGGCTCTGGAGACAGCTGTCCCTTTCCTGGGAAGAGTCAGAGCTGGGAATGAGGGAATGGCCGCCTTTATGGGTAACTCAGGCAAGGAAGACACTGTGGCAGAGGAGAGAAGTCGCCTGGCTTACTCGATTTAGTTCCAGTCGGTAAATATTTTTGATGCATCTGCTCTGATCTGGGCCTTGGACCAATCACTAGGGAAACGGAGACAGGACCCAGAGCTGGCCCTTTGGAAGTTTTCATTCAGGTGGCAAGGGTTTGTGGGTGGAGGATAAAGATCCACAGGTCAATGTCTCCCACCCGAGAGGTGCTACCACGAGGGCAGTCCTTCAGGTTTCTATCCAGACCAGGGCATGTTTGTCAGTAAAAGTGTGAGCTACTAACACTCACACCAGGACAACAGGTGTAAAGTGGGACTCCCTTGAGCCCGCAGGCAGGGCCATGCTAACCACACTACTCTGGGATGTCAGCCCCTGGTGGTAGCACTCAGCTCTCCCCAGCCTGGGGCTCGACCCCACTTGGCATACTGTCCTGGAGGTACCGTGCTCCACCCGCACCAGCTCCCAGAATTAGCGCCAACCCTGCACAGAGCACCATGTCGCTCCACTGAGACCAGGCATGGCTCTGATGCTCAGATATAGTGGCCAGGATTCTGCCTTGGCCACTGTCCCCAGCTCTGCTCAATATTCTGACTGTGCAATGTTGGGAAGAACACAAAGCATCTCAGGTCACCGTCTCCTTCATAAAATGGTACTTTGATCTTACAGATGTTTAGTGGGTCTGGAGGGGCCATTTAGACCCCTGAATGGCCCCTTATTTATTTATTTATTTACTTACTTACTTTTTAGGGTCACATCTATGGCATATGGAAGTCCCCAGGCTAGGGGTTGAATCAGAGCTGCAGCTGCCAGCCTACACCACAGCCACAGTAATGCCAGATCCGAGCCATGTCTGTGACCTACACCACAGCTCATGGCAACGCCAGATCCTTAACCCACTGAGCAAGGCCAGGGATTGAACTCACATCCTCATGGATACTTAGTCGGGTTCGTAACCTGCTGAGCCACAACAGGAACTCCCTAGACCTGTTTTAGATGCATATCTTTTTTCCTAAGGTCCCAGTTTAATGCCCCTATTTCAATCACACTATACCGTTTGTGAAGATGTTCTGCTGAATAGGGACATCAATCCCCCACTCACTGTCCACAGACAATATTTAAAACAGATCTAAAATGATTTCTCTAGCTCCAGGAAGCATTTCCTGAGTGCTAACTATGCTCCAGGCACTGAACTAGGGACTCATTTATCTCAGCACTCAGGCTCTATTATCTTAACCTTGTGACGTGGGTGATGCTAGACCCATCCTACAGATGAAATGAAACGCAATCTCCAAGTTTCATATCTCAGAAATCTCAAGACTCTCTACCCCCAAATGAGGAGCAGTTTAGGTCTAAGCAAGGACTTAGACCAGGGTCATGAAGAAACTTGGCGATCTGGATCCAGGATCTGGGTAAGGTGAGCAAGTTCATCACCCAAGTGCATGGTTAGATCTTGTTTTTATTTAAAATTTGGATATTTTGTTCATCATGGATTTTTTTTTGCCTTACTGGCCTTACCCTGGACACAGCCCTGTGGGGACACTCCTAGAAGGCAGAATTTGACTTGATAGGTCACATAATCATCCCCCTCATCTTCCTCCCCCTCCCCCACCCAGGCCAGTGTGGCTTTGTATTAATAACCATGTGGTTAGGTCTCAGGCCCTCTATGTTCCAGTGATTTGCACAGGTTTCCCCCTCCTCTGCTAGCTCTGATCAGGACCCAGCTCTCGCCTCCTGCCTAGTGCTTGGTCTGTGTTTCTAGACACTCAGGGTATGTTGAATGATGACCCCAAGGCGAAGGCTTAGACTTTGTAGCCCAAGTAGCCATTTGGAGAATAAATGCGGACCTGCCTGTGGACTTTGTAAAATGCTGAGAAAAGCCTTTAGACCTTATTTCTCCTCGGTAAAAGCCTTCTTGACCGATTCCCTTCTATTGCCTACCACATCCATCCCAGCCAGGACCCGGCGTGCTAACGGATGTCACAATTAACACGTGTTGAACATTTATTAGGTACCAGGTACCATCTAAGATCTTTACATACATTCCCTCATTAAACTCTCATAACAAAATTATCCAGTGGAGATTACTATTGAGTTCAGAAATGAGAAATTCAGACACAGAGAGAATAAGTAATCCTTGCAAGGTCGTGCAGTTGGTAAGTGGCAGAGCTGTGATTTGAACCTGGGCAGGCTGGCCACAGAGTTCACCCACTGCCCATTCCTGCTGCTGGTGGAAGATGAGTTATTCTTGGACTACTGAGGAGAACCTGGGAAATTGCCTGATTTTACTGTGGTCTGGGGTGGCGTTCACATGACACTAAGCATCTGGTGGGGGGAGTACAAGTTACGTTGTTATGGGCTGAACTGTGAGCCCCCCAAATTTCTTTGTTGAAGTCCTAACTGCCAGTATCTCAGAATCTGACTGTATTTGGAGATAGGGTCTTTAAAGAGTGAATAAGTTAAAATGAGGCCATTAGGGTGGGTCCTAATCCATAAGACTGGTGTCTTTATAAGAAGAGGAATCGTGGACACAGGTACAGAGGGAGGACCACATGAAGACACTGAGAAGATGGATGTGCACAAGCTAAAGGGAGGCCTCAGAAGAAACGAATCCTGCTGACACCCTCATCTTGGACTTTAGCTTCCAGACCTGTGAGAAAATACATTTCTATTGTTTAAGCACCCAGTCTGTGGCACTTTGCTAGAGCAGCTCAAGCAAATTACCACATTCTACAAAGTATGTACCTGAGGTAAGACAGAGATGCCACCTGCCACCTTGGGAAACACAACCTGGGTTGAACCTTGCTGGCACATGGCTTGCTCTGCAGCCTCTCTCATTTGAGCTGCTGCCTCTTCAAGGAGCAGAGGGAGGAAACAGTTGTACGTTGTCACATTTGTACTTCTGGTCTCTCTGGAGTGTATATTCTCTGTCCCTTCCCACCCCTCCCCTGCTCACTTGGCCTGGATTTCTGTGCCTCGGACACCCTGCCCCTCTCCCTCCTACCTACTTGATCCAAAACTTTCAGTTAAATCTTCTGAAAAACCGGCTCTGCTCAGATAGGTCACGCTCCCACTCTAAAACCTTCCATGGCTCCCCATTTCCCGAAAGGAAAAGCTTAGCTCCTCAGCTTGCCCTGATCTATGACAGGTGAGCACTCAGGGGGATCAGCCATCGCATCCCTTTCCATACCTGTCACTGGAATCCAAAGGACACTACCTGCTATTCCCCACATGTTCCTCCTGCTTTCCGGCCCCTATATCTTCACTCCCCTTGTCCCCCCTGCCCAGAAGGTTCTTCTTTCCCTTTGCATATTTAAATGTATTGATTTCCCATGCACAGCTCAAATTCTACCTCCTCCACGAAGCCTTTCATTCTACCAACCAGTGTCTTTTCTCAAATCCCACCACCACCATCTCCTGTGGCTCCTAAGTCCTTTTCACTTTAAGCCATACTTATTTACACAAGTGCTTCACCCAAACCTGTCCCAGATTTGCAGACCTCCTGGGAACTTTCTGGAAGGGAAGTAGCATGGTGGCTTAGGAAAAGGCACATGGAGCTGGTGAGCCTGTGTGTTCACGCCTCTCTCAGCTGCTTGGTAATCGCAGTGAGGTCGGGACCCTTAACTCTGCAACCTGAATGGCCAGCACATAGGCATTCAGGAAATAATCAGGGAGCAAATGGGTAAATCATCTCTTCTGAGTGGTAGTTTCCTCATCAATTAAACAGGAATGAAAATAATGATAAGAATACATGCTCACAGGATATTTGTGAGGAGTACCGGGTAAAGAAGAAAATTCTTTATAAATATTATTTGAGTATTCTACTAGAAAGTGGACCTGTCTCTATCTAGAAAAACATTCGTTTCCTGTAAGGTCCTAAGGCTCCACTAGGTTTTCTAATCAGACCAATAATAAGTGCATGATGTGCTCAGTTACTCTGCTAAGTGCTGTCCCATGCTTCTTCATTTCATCCCCCCACTGGGGGAGGTGCAGCTCCTGTCCGCACATTGCAGAAAACCAGGGCTCCTGACTTGCCGGAGCCGGGTTCGAGCCTTGGACTGAACTGGACTGGAAGAAGGAGCAGGAAACCTGGGCCTTGATGGGTTAACCAGATGGTGCCTCCAGCTGGGGAATGAGATGGATTTCTAGGGTTTATTGGGCCCACGAATCCCCAGCTGGGCTGGACACAGTCTTGCGTCTCGGCCTTCGTGGGTCGGGCTGGTGACTGCGAGGATCTGGAATTTCTGGGCCTGCGCTGGCAGTGGGCTCCCTGAGCCAGGAGTGGGGTAGCTCTGATGAGTAGATAATTAGGACGCTTCTTTCAGCTGAAGATAAAGTCCAGAGCTGCACTCCAGCCATTATCCTGCCAACCCTAATAGAGTCCGATTGATGGATACAGCGCGGAGGGAATTTGGAACATTCTTGTGCACAGTATATCACACTCAATAACCGCCCGTGCACAACGTGGGACTTTTATAAGCCATTACAAAATCCATTTTGAAACATCTCTGGGTGCGACAGCCAGCTGCAAAGCATCTGAAGTATCCCTGACATTTGGGCTTTGGTGGAGCTTGTGAGAAGCGAGGACTCCAGAGCAATCGCGCGCGCACACAAGCCAAGAGAACTCGATCGTAAGGGAAACAGATGCTAGCATTACAACCCACTGTACATCTTATACTGTATTTCGGCAAACGCACTAATCCTTCTTGTTAGACAAGAACAGAAACCCCCCAAATGCTTTCCATATGTCCCATTGTCTTCCTGGCCCTTTAATTCTATCTCGAAAGCCCCCAACTTAGCAACCTTCATATTAATGCTAAACATATTACATCAGTTCTAACACTGATATGTTTAATATGAATACAATTAAAGTTGCTTCAATATAATCCTGGTAAGATAAACAGCGTTGCTATTATTATAAACATCCCTGCGAGGTCTCTTGTAAAATATTATCAATACTAATAGAAGCGCCTCCCCCACCACCACCCAGATACTCGGACTAAACAATGCCACTGCCTCCCTACTAATAACAAATATGTCCAGTGATTTAAACATCGGTGCATCCAATGTAAACACCATTACAGCTAATGTAAAACAGTTACCCAGCCAGGCAAATCTTCAACCAGAAAGTTACTGAAGAAAAAGAACAGTTTCCTCGGCAAGAATGCATTACAGCCTGCTGGTGACATTTGCAATAGATTACTTAAGCCCATAAAGAAATGAAAATTGCAGGCCCATTTTGAGCCAGAAATGATGAAATTGGAGAGCACAGGCTAAGTACAGGATGGCACAGCCCGGCTTCTGCCCAGGGTCTGCAGGCCCTGTGTGGCTTGGAATCCACCCTCCTTGAGTATTTGTGCAGACGTGGCCTCAGGTACATGGGGTCCTTTTGGTCTTGTTTCCAGTCCATGGTCTCCACACACAGAGGCATGACATTGAGGACTGGCCTCTGCAGAGCAGAAGTGCTTCCAGGGGCTGGGGTGGCCTAAGTGTGAGCACGCGGGCATCTTTCTCCCTGTGCTGGCCTCGGTGGCCAGTGTGACACAGGACAGGATGGCGCTGTGGTTTCTGCCTCCAGCCTTGGAGCTTTTCTTTTCTTTTTTTTTGTCTTTTTGCCTTTATCTAGAGCTGCACCCGCAGCATATGGAGGTTCCCAGACTAGGGGTCTAACAGGAGCTGTAGCCACCGGCCTTCGCCACAGCCACAGCAACACAGGATCCGAGCCGCGTCTGCAATCTACACCACAGCTCACGGCAACGCCGGATCCTTAACCCACTGAGCAAGGCCAGGGATCGAACCCGCAACCTCATTCGTGGTTCTTAGTCGGATTCGTTAACCACTGAGCCACGACAGGAACTCCACTTTTCTTTCTTTTGATTACAGAGAAGGCCAGGGCTTTAGGGAAGAGACCTAGAGACCTATCCAGAGTCAAAGTGGGATTATTATTATTTTTGTGTGTCTTTTGTCTTTTTTTTAGGGCTGCACCTGCGGCCCATGGAGGTTCCCAGGCTAGGGGTCGAATGGGAGCTGTAGCTGCCGGCCTACACTACAGCCACAGCCACACCAGATTCGAGCTGCACCTGCAACCTACACCACAGATCCTTAACCCACTGAGCAATGCCAGATCCTTAATCCACTGAGCAAGGCCAGGGATAGAACCTGTGTCCTCATGGATACTAGTCGGGTTTGTTAACCACGACAGGAACCCCCTCAAATCAGGATTATAAATATATTCATCTGATTCTTATCTCACCGGAAGCCTCTAAAATAAACAGATGGACCTCCCCAGATGACAAGCCCTGGCTGTGTTCACACAACCTCTTGTTCATTCTTGCCCCTTTCCCCCTTTCTATCCAGTTCCATGATTTATTGACTCCTGACATCTTTGCATCTCCTATTTCTAGAAACTTCTTGGATGTAATTCCAATGAGTCCAGAGTTGCTCTCCCCCTGACACCCTCCCCCTTTAATCTGTCAAGCCCACTCTTGCTAAATACACCAACTCACCAAGCTCTATCTAAGGGGACTTCTGAAGGGTGATTCCAGAAAGAAGCAGCTCAAAACTCCAGCTCTTACCCAGTTTCAGAAGGTCTCCACGTTACTCTGTGGGCCAGTGCTCCTGCCCTTCCACTGCTCTCAGGGGCCTCGCTAGGAAAGTTCCAATCATCCCCAGAATTGGAAGGATCCACTGTGATTCAGTGAGAGGAAAAGGAAATTGCCCAATTATTTCTCCCCCAAATATTTCAATTGAAATTAGCCACGTCCTCCTTAAATAACTTTTGTGAAAAAAATAATTTTCTACTGATGATGGATAGAACTTGTCAATTATCAAGGAATTCTCATTTTCTTGATGTAACTATGGGAAAAAGCATCTGTATGTGTCAAAAACATCACACCTTTGAGTATTCACCTGGCACTTAGAGTCAGTTCAGGGTTTCTAATCTCAGGACTACTGAAACTTGGGGTCAGATAATTTGTTGCTCTGGGGCTGTTCTGTGCTTTGCAGCTAGCTGCATCCATTCTTAGCCTCTGCCCATTAGAGGCGGTAGGACCCTCCACCTAACAACAAAAATGTCTCCATACACGGCCAAATGTCCCTGAGGAAGCAAAATCCCTCTGTCTCTGTTGCTGTCTCTCATACACACACACCCCAACTGAAAACTACTGAGTCAGCTGGATGAATCAAAGCATCTGAATGAGGAGTTCCCATCTTGGCTCAGTGCTTAAGGAACCCGACTAGCAATGACGAGGACGTGGGTTTGATTCCTGGCCTTTCTCAGTGGGTTAAGGATCCAGTGTTACTGTAAGCTGTGGTGTAGGCTGCAGATGCGGCTCATATCCCTTATTGCTGTGGCTGTGGCGAGGCTGGCAGCTACAGCTCCAATTCAACCCCCCTAGCCTGGGAACCTCCATGTGCCGCAGCTGTGGTCCTAAAAAGACAAAAAAAAAAAAAAAAAAAAGTGAATGAATGAAAGCAAACTCAGAGGTAAATTCTTGTTCCCTTAATTACTGCCTGTATGGTTCCTTAGAAAAGGAACTTAATCCACCTAAGTCTCAGTTTCCCCATTTGTACAGTGAGATCAATTCTATATAAGGACTGGGGTAAGGGAAACAACCTAGGTTTTATCTGTATCAATCTATGATGTCAAATCCACTGTGGCTGTGATTTTCATTTGTGTCCTAAACCAAGAATCTCCTTCTTGAATGAGTCCGTGGAGGCCCAGGGCACGGACAGGGTGTTCTCACTCTCCCAGAGTCTGGAGAGAGGGAGAGCTGGAATTCCATTCCAGCTAAACATCATATTATTAACGCCGGGCAACTCTTTCCTAATAAAACCCCAAACCATGTAAACACTAGTATAGTTTTCAATTTGTAGTCATATTAGATGCTAGGAGCGTTTGGTTCCATTTTATTTTATTTTTTAAGTGAAATCTTTACAGCGGATTTGAAAGCAAGCTATTTTCTGCCTCTCCGGAGAAGTGTAAGTTTTGGAAAGCGAGTTTCCCTAGAATGTTTT
Source organism: Catagonus wagneri (assembly GCA_004024745.2). Classification (NCBI taxonomy): domain Eukaryota; kingdom Metazoa; phylum Chordata; class Mammalia; order Artiodactyla; family Tayassuidae; genus Catagonus; species Catagonus wagneri. The sequence continues at coordinate 24,709,221 of PVHT021183634.1, read as the reverse complement.
AGCTTCAATCAGGATGGATGGGGAAAAAAAAGGCAGGTTAAATCACATGGTAGAATTTCTGGAGCCAGAGTCATCAACTCATTTAGGAAGTGCCCTATGGAATGAAATATGCATGGAAAGGAGGTTTTGTGTCATTCTAAAAGCTATTTTATGTCCTTGGAAAAGCAGGTGGGTGTTTATATTTGTACTCTTTTGAGTGTTCTGTTTTAAGCATCAAATGCTTGCAAATGTTGTATCTCCAAAGTCACCCCAGAAAAAAAAAAAAAATCTCCCTACAGGGGAGGGGAGCGTAATCCTCAACTGCCCACATCCTTGTGTCTGTGCAGTACAGAAGCCACAGCGTCACTGTTACTCTTGGTGTCATTAGCAAAGACCCCACAACCACTACGCATCTCTCGGTGGACTCTGTGCATCCTAGGATAAGCAGGGAAGCTTCCCACCCACGGGACACATAATCCGGCCGGGGCGGCGAGAGGACAGACCCAGTGGGAGGATGGACCCTGCTCTTCCTCTTTCCTTGGACAAGAAATTAGGTCTCAGGGGCTGCTTGGAATGGAGAAGTAGTTCTCATTCCTGAAGCTGTGGGACAGCTGAGCTCTGAGCTCCACTAAGAGCCCAGGGACTGAGACTCAGAAGTTCCTGTCGCAGGGGAACCTGAGACCGAACTCCCCATGAGCTTGACAGTGCATTTGTAAATGGTGATGCATCTGAAAGAGTGGACAGGAGGGAGCGTGCTGAGCGGATCCATGGGGGTGGCTGGCCCAGAGCTGACAACATCCTGGCCCAGGGAAGGTGACCGGCAGAGGAGCAACCCTGGGGGACCAGGCACCTCCTGACCCAGGGCTGGCCTCCTGGAAAGCAATGAAATGCCCATCATGGCTCCTCGGTGACCTCACCTCCTCTCTATTCTCAAGTAATCAGTCCACAGATATCTCTTGAGCAATATTCTGTGTTTGGACTAAAGGCCTCGCTTGGGCCACCTTTCCTTCTAATTCCAAATGGCCCCTGGTCAGGCCTTTGGCTCCTCTCATTCCAGGGACCATCATCATGCAGAAGACTCTTTCATCTTTATCTCCAGCCAAGATCACCTGGTGGAGAAGCAGGCTGGTACCTCCACCAGCCTCCTGGAAATCTCTGCTTGGAAGCTGGTCAGACACACTTGCCTCCATCAGGAAGCCTCCTCTGACCCCCAGCAGAGATGGAGCCCCTCCACTTCCCATCACATCCCCTTCCTGCATCTGCCAGCCTGTCCCACAAGTCATCTGTTTGCACATGTCTTCACGTGACTGCCAGCACCAGTGGGAAGGTGCCACGTCTGATTTATTTCTGCCCTTTCAAGGCTTGACTGAGGAGGTGCTCAGTGAATTCCTCTGAGGCAGAGCATCTTCACTGATGGGGGCTCTGAAAAGAAGACAGTGCCACGGGGAGGGTCTTAACGCTTACAAGTGAGTACATGCCCCTGAACGAACTTGAGGAAGCTGGTAAACGTGCGAGCATCAACAACTTCCAGCTGCTTGTTTGTGACAAGGAGGCTCACAAAATATGGCCTGCGCCCTCTTCCTCCATCCCACTCCTTTCCAAATGCCTCTGGGGCACACAGGCCCACAGCAGATGGCTTGCCAAGGAGGCAGAGGGCCCAGGGCAGGACAGGCCTTCTCTGATTTCATGTCCATTATGGCTTAACCACCCCTGCATTTCCCTCAGTACCCCATGTGGGACAAGCAGATGAAGAGGGACAGCAGGCATCAGGGCTGTCTGGGAGGCCATCTCCTGGCCTCCAGAGGTGACTGAGAAAGGATGCTAAAACAACAAGGGGCGGGGGCAGTCACAGGGTGAAAACATACAGCTTCGAGCCAACAGGAACAGCCAGCTCTTGTCCCCCGGCAGGAAAGGGAGTATTGGTTGACTCATTAAGATTCCCAGGAGAACCAGTTGGGATTTGACAGTAAGTGAGAGGAATGAGCCCACAATTCCTGCCAGTTATGTTGGACCCAGAGTCAGAACCCACTGGGTAGGGGTGAGAGAAGAGGTCTTTCAATCCAGGCCTTGGCAGAACACCCTGAGAAATTATTTGGAGAGACTCAGTGATTCCACTTAAGAACTTAACTCCAACCAAGGAGGCCAGGAAGCAGTCTTTTCAAAGCAGAATTCTGTGCGGCGTGGCTCTCCCTGGTTTGCTCACCCTCAGTGCCAGGGCCCTGTGTTGCCAGGAAAGCAACTGTTACCTATTTGTAACAATTCTTAGGCATGGCTATGGGGAGAGAGTCTTTAATTAGTATTGGAAGATGGCAGAAAGGTTTTTACTGGGAAGGCTGCATTCACCCTATGGAATGAAAATGAAATCTGTTCCTTTATGACATACCTATACAGAGTTTGCTATGAGACAAGAACTTTTCTTAGTGCTTTATCTTCAAAACATCTCTGTAAGATATATGCTATTATTGCCCTCGTCTTACAGATGAGGAAACTGAGGAACAGAGAGTCTGAGCTCACCCAGCTTGGAAGTGGCAGAGGCAGGATTTGAACCCAGGAAATCTGCCCCAGGATCCATGGAGTTAGCCACAGCACCATGATTCCTCATTTCCTCACGTGTGTATAATACATTTAAAAATGGGATTTAGATATTTTTTTCCAAATTCCTCCTCAGAAAGGGACTGATAAAAAAATCTTAGCCAGGTAAGCCTCGGTGTTTTGAATTTATACAAATCATATGCAAGTTTTCCTTCTTTGTTGTGCAAAGTTGACTGACCCTTCTCTGTGGGTCCCGTCATTCTTACACCTGGAGTCTACACTCCTTCTGTGTTAGAGTATTTATTATTAACTTTTGGAAGTTGTTCGGTTGTAACCTTCTCACAGATCACTCTAAATACTGGGTCGGTTATCAGTAGTATTCCTAAGATTCGTTTTCTCCAATTACTCTGAAAAATATATACCATAATTAAGTAATAGCTTACAGTATTTGTCTTTCTCTGTCTGGCTTTTTTCACTAAGCATAATATTCTCTAGGTCCATCCATGTTGCTGCAAATGGCAGAATTTCATTCTTTTTTATGGCTGGGTAGTATTCCATTGCATATAAGTTCCATATCTTCTTTATCCACTCCTCTGCCAATGAGTACTTAGGTTGCTTAGATATCTTGGCTATTGTTGATAGTGCTTCTGTTAACATTGGGGTGGATGCATGTTTTGGAATCAGTGTTTCTGTTTCTTTTCCAGATATTTGCCAAGAAATGGGGTAACTGGATCATATGGTAGTTCTACTTTTAGTTTTTTAAGGAGCCTGCATACTGTTTTCCATAGTGGCTGCACCAATTTACATTCCCACCAACAGTATACAAGGGTTCTATTTTCTCCAAATCCCCACCAACATTTGTTATTTGTAGGCTTTTTGATGATAGTCATTCTGACTGGTGTGAGGTAGTACCTCATGGTTGTTTTGATTTGTGTTTCTCTAATAACTAGTGACATTGAGCATCTTTCCACGTGCCTGTTATCTATCTGTATGTCTTCTAAAAGGTACCAAATCACTATGCTGTACACCTGAAACTAATATTATAATGTAAATCAACCACACTTCAATTTTTTAAAAAAGCAAAATGCAAAAAAAAAAAAAATCTACTACATGCTAATAAATGATTTTCTCTGTGTTTTCATAACCTTGGGACTTTATGTTTTTCTCCAGTCACGACAATCCTTGTCTCTGTCTTCCATGTGCAGTGGGTATGGCGTGGGGGATGTGGCTGTGACCTCTGTGTCTGCAGACGGGGATGTGGCCGTGACCTCTGATTGTCTGTGACCGCCTCTCTGAGTCTGCAGCTGAGGGGAACAGATGGCTGTGGGGCCAGGGGGAGCTGAGGATGAGTGGGGACCCACGGGGGCACCTCTGTGCCTTCCTGTCTATGCCTGTCTGACCATGACTAACTTCTGAAAGTGAGAATTGCTGCTTCACCTTGGTCTTCCACATCCCACGCAACTTCTCCTTTTCGATCATTTCTCCTGGAACCATTCAGTGAGGAAGATTCTGTGAAATCAAGTTCCAGCTGACCTGAGTTGGCACAGCAGAGGGAAGGACACGTTGTGCTCTGGTAAGATTTTTCTGTCAGTCACATTGGAGACTGCTGTTTGGGAATGAAGTGATGTGGAAGTAAAGAATCAGAAATCTACTTGTTGAGCATGACATCTGAGCAAGGGTGGTTGGATGGGTGATTTTAAGATAGTTTCTTCCGCTAAGATGGCTTGATGCATCTCCATCTCGTGATGTGGCTAATCCTGGGAGTGTGACTGTCACCCTTGAGATCCAGATCCATTTGCTAGAATGCCCTTATCTCTGGAAAGTGCTAGAATGAACACTGCCAATGGCTGATGCAAGCAGGATTTTTTAGTCTCTGTGTTGGGTAATAGCGTGAATGCCCAGTGACTCTAGATCTTAAAGCCAGGTGTCATCCATGAGGCACATGCTAAGACAGATCAAGGGAACAGAGGTCTCAATGTGTGTCCCTTAGAATGGGAGGGTGGTACTTGATATTCTAACACCTTGCCTGGTGTTAGAATAGCAAGAGAAGCCAACCATGCCCTCTGCCACTATAGGTGTTCACCCTGGAAGCAGATTTCTCAATTCCTTCTCTTGCTGCCCTCTCCTCCCTCTCCATCACTGTCTCATCCATCCCTCTCTCTGTTGCTTTCCCTCCCTCTCTTTCCACCCAGGTCCTCTCCCATCTCTGCTTTCATGTGACCTCACAAATCTGTAGAGAGGTGTTTTCTGCACTGACACTTCCCCTCCACTCTCCATGGCCATTTGGCTGTATGTCCAGGGTGCCATCAGGCCCACTGCCAGTGGGAGAGGCAGGAATGAAGACAGGAAGAAAAGCCAGGTCTGCTAGCGTGCCGGAGAGAGAGAGGAATTGTCTTGGGAATTGTCTGTCTCCCTCTATGTCATTTTAGCCAGAGCAGGATCAGCCTATTAGGGAAGATAATTTTCATGTTGGATAATGAAGCAGTGAATTACACACACACACACACACACACACACACACACTACCATTCCCTGGCTAAGAAAAACTGTCCTCACATTTGGACGTCTCTCCCTCCCTCTTTTTCTACCCACTGGGTTCAGCTGATCTTCTCCTGGAAGTGAGAATGACCCTTTGTTGAGCATGAGCCAGGATGCAGGTCATTCAAGAGAGCTGGCGGCCAGGGTGATAACTTGAGTCCCCAGACCTCTTCGTCTGGCACTTGCCGTAGAAACAGGCGTTGCAGATTTTGATGGCAATGCACTGGATCTGTATGTGCAGACACAGAGCCCAGGAGGTCTGCCTCGATGTCTGCCTAGCAAGGTGAGAGGAAAGTGCCTGAGGATTAATGAGATGGCATATGAGGAAGGCCTGACATATTACCTGGCACTGAGGAGGGCTTTGGAAATGCTGCTTTCCTTTCCCTGAAATTGTACACATAATGAAGAATCACAACCCACAACCTCACGGCATCTCTGAGGTGGGAGGTGCCTCTCAGCTAACACAGCAGCATGGCCCTAAGAGCTGTAGGCAAGGGCACTGCTTGACCCTCCACTAACTGGGGCTCAGGTCCTAGCTCCCATTGCATTTGTGATTAGGTGTCATTGCTAGTTGGCATTTTTCCATCTCTTCACTTCTCCCCCAGCCCTACCACTGAACCTCGTTAGTTTCCTAGACCCATATAGACAAATTCTGTTTTTCCTTGCAGCAGCCCTTCTGAAATCCGAGGCCACTTGATGTGACTTTTTGTTGTCCCTTCTCCAGAGCAGACATCTCCATTGTGCCAAGTCATATCTTAAATGGCTTGATTTCCTGACCCCTCACCTTCTCGGCATCTGAAAGCTAATGTGATGCAAAGGAAATATCAGGCAAAGACAGAGTGTATGTGTATATGACCCTGGCTAAGTCACTTCTCTGCCTCTGGTGTCTCAGTTTTCCTATCTGTCCAGTAGGCATCTTAATGATATAAGCCAAGTGCTGAGCACAGCACTGGGCCCGTAAGATGTTAGTAATCCTTGATTTCCTGATCATACTGTTTTGGACACAGATTATTTACCCGTCACTTTCAATGTGTGACTTGGAAGTGAAGGTGGCTGCTTTCAGGGAGCCTACATTAGATCCCTGCAGTAGTGGATACCATCTTTCTCTATCATTTTGGAGCTGTTACTCCAATAATGAGCATTTGAGGCAGCGTTGCTTTGAGGCATCATACCACTTCCTACCCCAGCTCCCAGAAGGGTGGGGAACACAAGTGATCTTTGAACCATTTTGTGTAAATCAAAATTTCTCTTTCGGTCAGACTCAATTTTGTTCGCCTCAGAACATGATATTCCAAGCACAGTTTGTACCCGCCATTCCCGTCTTCCTTCCTGAATCAGCTGGGGTGGGGTGGGGAGATCACCAGTGTTTGTATGACCACCAGGGTTGCCGACAAGCGGCTGGGTCATGCTCTTCTCCTGGGAAGGAGAAGGGTGCTTAATTCCATCAATCCAAACAGGGGACGAATTTAAGATTTGCAAATATGAGTAGCAGGCAATAGAAAAATCACAGCCATGAATGAAAAAAAAAACCAACTGTCAAGGGAACATGATCATCCTGGTCCAAGCTCTCCTTTCATAATAATCCATGCTTGGACACAAGACAAAAAATAAAAATTATTTTTTATTACGGGAGATTGGATTAAGATGGCGGAATAGAAGGACTGGAGCTAAACTTCTCTCCCGAAAAACAGCAAAACTACAAACAAATGCCGAGCAGCCTTCAACCAACTGGACTGTAAACTTCCAAAAAAGATATTCTACTCCAGAAGACAAAGAGGAGACCACATCAAGAGGTAGGAGGGGCGATTACGCGATAGAAGCAACCCC
>PVHT021183634.1:24556355-24701345 GCA_004024745.2 Catagonus wagneri | reverse complement strand
CCCAATGCTACCGCTTACATGTGGAAACTAAAGAGACACAATGAACTTCTTTGAAGAACAGACAATGACTCACAGATTTTGGAAAACCTTGGTTTTTCAAATAAGACAATCTGGGGGGTGGGGGGATGCACTGTGGGTTTGGGACACAAAATCTATCGTATTGACTTATGATCTTTGTACACCTATAACTGAAATAAAACTCATTGTTAATATGAAAAAAAATTATTTTTTATTAAAGTATAGTTTATTTACAATGTTGTGCCAATTTTTGCTGCACAGCAAAGTGACTCACTCATATATATATATATATGCAGTTTTTTCTAAAAACATTATTTTCCATCATGTTTTATCCAAGGAGATTGCATATAGGTCCCTGCGCTATACAGTAGGATCATGTTGTTTATCCCTTCTAAATGTAATAGTTTGCACCTACCAACCCCTAACTTGTTACAATGTACTAACTTGCTTGTACACTTTTTTTAGCACCTGTGAGTGTTTGCCTGGTAGCAGCCAGGTGCCAGAGGTCTAAGGAAAAAAGACCACAGAAAAATTCAGCATTGACAAGACTGTCATTGGCATCATTGTGTCTGTAGTTGGAGAAAAGGTGTTAGGAATTCAGCTGCAGCTCCTGATCACTTTGGGCCCTTGAGGAAAGCCAGTTCTCTGGGAAAAGTGAGGGCTTTCTCCTCAGGGAGATCCATGCAAGTTCTTCTAAGACGTGCTTAGACCCTTAAAGGAAGAAGTATTCCTCTCCAAGTCCTAATTACTTTTATCTTTGCGTATTCTCTTTTTGTTCTGGCATTCATATGCATATGAGAGGTTATGAGGAATTCATGGAACAATCTTTGTGTTTTCTCTTACCAATATCTCACAAAGAGCTCTCTGGTTTACTACAAGATCTTTACAACAATCATTTTAAGATATAAATACAATATTATCTCACACAGATGAATGGTACTGTATTAGGTTTCTATTGATGTTCAAAAATTACTGTAAATTTAGAAGCTTAAAATTATATAAATGCATTATCTCACAGATCTGAGGTCAGACATGTGGGCCTCTGGGACTGAAGTCAAATGTCATTGGCCTGGGTTCCTATCTGGAGGCCCTGGGGGAAAATTTGGTCCCAAGTTTATTCAGAGTATTAGCAGAATTCAGTTGTTTGCTGTTGGAGGGCGGAAGCCTTAGGAGCTGGGGCCAGCCCTTAACTCCCAGAGGCCTCATCTGGTTCCTGCCTTCAGGCTTCTGTATCTCAGAGCCAGCAACGTATCTCAAATCCTTCTCATACTTGGAATCTCTCTCACTTCCCCTCTGCCAGAGAAAATTCTCTGCTTTTAAGGGCTCTAGATGGTTCTGAGTCCATCTAGATAATTCAGGATAAACTCTCTGTTTTGAGTACCTAACTTTAATTATATCTTCAAAGTAACTCCTTTTTTTTTTCATGTCATATAGCATATTCATAGGTTCTGGGGATTAGGGTATGGACATCTTTGGGAGGCTATTTTTCTGTTTACTGCAAATACTTAAGTTTTAACAGTTTACCATTACCACTGTTATATATTGAGGTATTTTATTTATTTCATTGTTTACTTTTGTAGATAGCACTGCAGTGAATGCTCCTGACACTTGGTTTTGCTTCAATAGGAATAATTGCTTAGGTAAACTCCTACAGTGGAATTACTGGTCCAAATTATGGATATCTTTACAACCTGATATTTATTACCTTACTGCTTTCCCAAATGATTGCACCTGAGTATAGTACTATTGGCTTTAGATTTAATCTCTTCACCTCAACTTTTTCCCTCACCAAATTTTAGCACAAATTTTAAAAGAGGTTACCGAGTGTTTCATTAATTAGGCATTTTTGTCTTCCAAATAAACTGCAAACAAGGAACAAAAAAATCTTGAAGACAGGAACCGTCACTGTCTCTTATCCCATAGTGCTTTGTGGAATGCTGAGGTGCCAGCTGAAGGTGGTGGTATGTTGGATCTAGTGTATGCTTGCTTGTGACAGCTGGTTGTGTACCCTGTTTCCTAATTTTGCATTCAGTGATGTAAACTGGTAGCTTAAATCAGCCATGGTGGAAATATTCACACCATGGAAATTGGCAGACACTACAAAACATTTTTTTTTTTTATTGAGTGCTACTGACTGATGGGTAATCAAAGTATCTTTTTGGTTTTGTAGTTATTCTTGGGGTTCCTGAAATTCATTTTTGGTGTCATACAGGTTTTGCAGGGCACAATTTAAAAAGGGATAAGAAAGTTGTGAGAGGGAAGACAATACTTTCAGACAGCAGCCTGGTGCAGAGGAACAAGTACAGATTCAGGAATGAGACAGATCTTGTTTCAAATATTGGTTCCACAAAAATATTAGCTTTAGCAGTTGAGGCAAGTTGTTAAACTTCTCTAAATCTCAGTTTCTTTATTTGAAAATGGGGAAATTCATACCTACCTCAGCGGATATTTGGGGAGATTAAGTAATATATTGATGTAAGTAATACAAAAAGCAAACAACAAAGATAAATTATAAGTATAAATCCTTGAAGTGATTGCCAATTCATTCGCATGTCATCTAAGTGAATGTGTCTGTTATATTTCACCATCTTGAAAACACTGTTATTCCTATCTTGCATTTGGACTGCATTCACATGACCCAGAGGATAAATGGTTAATGCACTCACCAAGAATAAGGCCTCTAATTCACATTCTTTGGCTCCACATTCTCAGGGAGATCTATAAATTGAGAACAAGGATACATGCTTAATTTACATCAAGACCTTGGGTACTACTTCAATTAGTTTTCTATATTTCACAAGCAGTTGTTTATTCAACAAGTATTAATTGAGCTGCTACCACTCTCATAGTAACAATGACCTCGTTCATTTCCATAGCACTGTGGAGTGTATAAAGCAAGTTCATATCTGTGATTTTATTAAAACCGCATAATGATGATGTGAGTTTGATATAGTAAACCCCACTTTCAAGATGAAGAAACTGGAGCTCAGAGAAGAGAGCCACTTTCTCAAGGTAGCCCAGCTAGTAAAAAAGATGTGATGGTGAATAAGAACACATAAGTATGTCTGCCACATGAAAGCAAAGTTACTTAATTGGTTAGCATCATTATGTCAGTTAATTTGTAAAGATGCTTTAGACTTGTGCAGCATAACTGCTGTTCACAAAAAGAATTCACAAAATACTTCTTCATGTATTATCTCATTTGAGCCTCACAAAAACCTATGAGGTATGGGAAGAAAGAAACATGGCAAAGAGGGAAGAAAGAGGACATTAATTAAATGCCTACTATGTACAGGTTATACAGGTCATATTGATATAACTTGGATTTCCTAGAATGTTGAGTCAGAGGCAGAAGATCATATGGTGATGTCTCATTGACAAATGTAATCCAGGGAAGCAAAAGTGAGGGGAAAAAAGGGAAATGAGACAGAGAAAGAGAAAAAGTAAATATGATACATTATTGAGCTGGATATACTTCTTGAGAAAATATAGTAGGCTGCTTGATCATGTGGGAAATCTCAGAAAAGCCTATGAAACCACTGCATCTTGGTCAATCCTTTCCTATCTCCTGACTCCAACAACAGACAAAATCTATCCCAATGGCATTAACTTTTCCACTTTTCTGGGTTGTGTCACTCAGCCTTTCTGGGCAGTCACTGGGGAGGCCAGGGCCTCCATGGGTCAGGTTAGGTTAGTCCTGGCATTGTAGCTGCAGTGGCTCTTACTGGGGTAGGCACAATGCTGTGCTGAAGCCTGGCTCTTGCTCTAGGAGAGGGAGATTGAGGCAGTGTTAGGGGGTGGTGTGACTGTGGTGGTAGCAGCTGGGGGGCTCTGGGACCGTGAGCATGATGTTAGCTTTCTCTGAGGGATGGAGAGGGATGGGCAGACATGGGTGGGGACACACAATAGGTCTGAAACGCACAAACTGTCTCATTTCATCTGTGCCACACTCCTGAGAGATGTTGCTCTTCCTAATTATTCACATGGGACTCTTTGGGGTGAGAGGTGGGATGGGGACTAAGTACAGGACTACATGTCTGCAAAATCTGTGCTCTTTACATCTTAATTTAGCAAAGTAAGAATTGCTGTACTTCATTACATTTATTAGCTTTTTGTTTTTTTTTGCTAAAAGGAAATCTGAGAATTAAGCATATTTATTTCAACCATATTCTAAAATCAAAGAAAAACAGACTGATTATCACGCTAGTTCCTCTAAGTAGAGGGCATCACTGAGATTCCAGCTTGCTCCTGACCCTTGCTGGGATTCAGGGACTAACTGTTGAAAAGACCTCATGAGCCTTTGCAATTAACACTGTGGATCCAAGATCTTCTAGGGGTTTATCCTGCTTCCTGTCTCTCCCAGAGGTGTCTCTTGTGTATGCGTTTTTCTAACCCAAATAGTGACAATGTCCTCCACCTAGGATTCTTGCTGCCATATACCACAAGAATCATCATTCTAAAATGCTAATCTAGCTAAGTCATGCTTCTATATGAAAATCTTTGCACTGCTACAAAGATGAAGTTCAAGCCACTTAGCTTCCATGACTGAACTCCTGACTCTCCTTCTCATCTCATCTCTTAGAATACTTCCACTCCACAACTTATATTTGGATGCAGATGGAAAAGCTCATATGCATTCTTGTCTATGTGCCCCTTTTCATGATGTTTCTTCTTTTGGAAATTCCTCATATCCTTTGAGAATTGTGTTTATGCACCAAATTTCTCCCCAAATGCTTCCTGTTATCTAAAGCCATTCTTGGCTCCCCTGTTCAATCAAAACAAAGGCTAAAATATTTGTACTTTCTTAAGGCTTTATGAATATCCCACCCAGCAGAAATGATCATAGAATTTCATTTGTATGTTTATTCAGTTTAGGTGTTTTTCTCCTTCTAGACAGGGCAGAGACTAAGCTTTATTCAGCTCAGTATCTATGATGCTTAATACAGAGACTGGGTCATACCAGGAGCTCAATGATTGTCAGTTGATATTATTTAAGTGTTTAGATTTATCCTTGGGTGGCAAAGCCCGAGCACCCCAACTAAAAGCAGATGCTCATGAATTTCCATTGCATTTTGTGTCCTAAGACTCAATACAAATTCCAACAAATGAGGTCTCTAAGATTCTGAACGGTTGCTCCAGCAGCATGTATCTTTCATCCCAAAGACACTCAAATCCATTGCAGGTATAATCTGGGTTATTAAGTGATCACTTCTCCATCCTGAAGATAAATAGATGTTTCCTTGACTAAATATAAGTCTATGTATTTAAAGGCTGAAATTGCATGAGACCAAGCAAAAGAAAACTGTCCAGGAGCATAAGCTAAACAATTTCAGAGCTTACACAAGGATGGGAGACATTCTAGTTCCAACCAGTCAGAGTGGAGAGACCTCACCGAACACCTGGGACATTCAGTAGAACCCCCATAAAAATCACTTCTTAGCAGTAGAGAGCCATGCACAAGAATGAGGATAGAAGTATATTGTTAAGTTATTACATTAAACATGAAATAATATAATACTTTTCAAATATAGCTTTGATAGGTTAAGATACATACATGTATATATATATATGTGTGTGTGTGTGTGTGTATATATATATATATATATATATATATATATATATATAATCTAAACCCTTGAACAACCACCAAAAATTAAGCAAAGGGAGAAGATAAAATGTTAATACCAAAAACTACTCTAAGTTAATGCAAAAGAAGGCAGGAAAAGAGGGGGAAAAAGGCACAGAGACTAGATGGAACAAACAACAATAACAGCAAACAAATGGTAGATTTAAACCCAACCATATCAGTGATTATATGACATGTAAGTGGTCTAAACACTCCAATTAAAAAGCAAAGATTGGGAGTTCCAGTTGTGGTTCAGGGGAAATGAATCTGCCTAGCATCCACAAGGATGCAAGTTCAATCCCTGGCCTTGCTCAGTGGGTTAAGGATTTGGCATTGCTGTGAACTGTGGTGTAGGCTGCAGACATGACTCAGATCTGGTGTTGCTGTGGCTGTGGCGTAGGCCAGTGGCTACAACTCCAATTTGACCCCTAGCCTGGGAACCTCCATATGCCTCAGGAGTGGCCCTAAAAAGACCTAAAAAAAGCAAAGATTATCACAATGTGTAAAAAGGCATATAAAATATGCTATTTTTAAGAAATATACTTTAAATATAAAAACACATAAAGTTACAAAATTAAGAGGGTGGAAAAGAGGTATTCTGAAAACTCTAAGGATAAAAAGCTGGATTTACTATATTAACACAAGAATTATTATCAGAGATAAAGAAGAATGTTTCATAGTGATAAAGGGGCAAAGTTGTCAGGACAGCTTGATATTTGCAAGTATATATACTCCTAACTACAGAACTTTAGGAAATAAAAATTACAGAATTAAAAAAAGAAATAGACAAATCTATAGTTATTGAAGTATTGAACATTTCTATAAACTATCTAATAGTTTATAGGTTATATGGAAAGAAATCAATTATGTTATAAAATATCAAGGAATGCTCTCAGTCAGCTTCATAATTGAAACTCGCAGGACATTACATAAAATAATGGAAGAATACGATTTCTTTTTAAGTACACACGGGACACCCACTGTACTATGAGTGAGTATTATGAGGCTTTATCATGGAACACAAAGTAAGTCTCAATAAATATGAAGATTTCAATCCTACAGAATATTCTCTGACCTCAACAAAATTAAATTAACAACCTGCAACAAGAAGACATCTGAAAAAATCTTCCAATTTTTAGAAAAATCAAACGTACTTCTAGATAATTCATGGCATAATAAAGAAATCACAAAAACTAGAAAATACAGTGAACTGAATTATAATTTTAAAAACCCAGTATTTGTGGGATGCAGTTAAAGCAATACTTGTAAGAAAATTAATAGTTTGAAATGTTTATATTAAAAAGAAGAAAGGACCAATCATGAGTGCTGTGAGTGGTCTGTGATTTTTTTGCTATTTGCAAGCTAACAAGTAGCTTCCACAAGTTCATGAATGCTGGTGCAAGACATAACACTCTTGAGTCAAAGACAAGGACTTGATTATATACAGCAATAGCAGTAGCCAGAATATCAGCATTTGTGATGATTCTCTCAGTCCCAGTTCCCACAGGGTGATGATGAAAGGGCCACATGACACTTGAACATGCAATGGGAACACACAGGAGAAGAAATCCAAGCTTAGGAAACCTGGATCTTTTATAACGGATAGTAGCCTATGCCTTAGAGGGAGACATTATATTTATAATACCAAATAGAAAACACACTTGTGTTCTGCTTTGGCAGGAGACACTATATTCTTCACGACTGTTTATCATATAAGCATCCTGGAAAAGATGGTCCAGACGGGGACAGTTAGTGTTTCTGCTTGTAAAACATGCAGAAACATGAGATATCCACGTAGGAATTATCTTCAACAGGATCTAAACCAATTATTCAAAGTTGCATTTTAAGAAATGAAAAAAAGAACATATTTAATCCAAAGTAAGTTGAAGAAAATAATAAAGATCAGAGTGGAAGTAAATAGAGCAGACTGAAAATAGCAAAAAAAATAAAAGATTGTTCTTTGAAAAGACCAGTAAAATTAATAAAACTCAAATGTAAGTGATCAAAATATAAAGAGAAGACAGAAATGATCAAATCAGCAATAAAAGAGAGGCTGTCTGTACAGATCCTACGAACATTCAAGTGCTAATGAGTTTATGTTATAAACAGGTTTATGGAAATAAATTCGATACCTCAGATAAAACAGACAAATTAATAATATGCTCTATTAATTTTTATTGCTGCTGTGACAAATTACTACAAACTTAACGGCTTAAAACAACACACGAATTTATTATCTTAAAGGTCTGGAGGTTAGAAGTCTGAAATATGTCTCATTAGGCTAAATTCAAGATATCATCAGGGTTGGGTTCCTTCTGGAGGCTCTAGAGGATAATCCATATATCTGTCTTTTCCAGTTTCTAGAAGCCACCTATATTCCTTGGATCAGGGCCCAACTCTTCCATCTTCAAAGCGAACAACATTGGCTTTGAACAAGTCTTTTTCATGCTGACATCTCTCTGGCTCCCTCTTTTTCTGCCTCTTTCTTCCGCTTACAAAGAGTCTTGTAACTGGATTGGGCCCACCTTGGTATTCCAGGGTCAATTTACCATCTCAAGGTCAGTTTACTAGCAGCCCTAATTTCATCTGCAACTTTATTGTCCCTGGCTGTGTAACACAACATGGGATTATGCTGTTAATAGTTGTGGGAGGCCATCATTCTGTCTACCGTTCACATGTGGAATAGAACAGAAGAAATGGAACAAGATGAAAGGGAAAATATAATAACTCTACATTTACTGAAAAAAAAAATGAGTTAGTAGCTAAAAACCTATCCACAAAGAAAAGTCTGGGCATAAACGGTGCTTCTAGGGAATTCCATCAAAGAGTTAAGACATACCAATTCAACAAAATGTTTCATGAAGAATGAGTGTAGAGAAGACTTCTTTTTTGAGGGGGCTGTACCCGTGGCATGTGGAATTTCCTGGGCCAGGGATCAAAACCATGCTACAGCAGCAACCCAACCACTGCAGTAACAACACTAGCTCCTTAACCTGCTGTTATAGGAGAAAGCCTATAACTCTCCTTCTGCCATAGGAGAACTCTGAAGACGTCTTAACCTATTTTATGACTCCAGTATTGCTTTGATATTAAGACAGATATTAAGCAGACAAGGTATTAAGATAAAAGAGATTAATATTTAGAGAGTAATATCTAGGGTAATTAACCATCTAGATTTGCCTGGGGCTGTCACAGTTTCAGCACTAAAAATCACATGTCTCAGGAAAACCCTCAACAGACACAAAAATTCCTTAGAAGGACATTAGTGCATTAAATTCAGTCATATTTTATAAATGTAATGTGGTAAGTCCCAGTGGGGTTTATTTCAGGAACGTAAGATTGGTTTAACAATCAAAATGGTATTTAACAACAAATGGTATTTAACATACAAAGAAAAATTGAGAAAAAAGTATTTTCTCAATAGATGCAGAAAAAACTTTGATAACATTCAATATCATTCACTACTTTCATTCTGTAAGTTGTCTTTTTTTTTTTTTATGGTTTCCTTTGCTGTGCAAAAGTTTGTCAGTTTGATTAGGTTCCTTGGTTTATTTTTGTTTTTATTTCTATTGCTTTGGGAGAGTGACCTGAGAAAATATTTGTAAGGTTGATGTCAGAGAATGTTTTACCTATGTTCTCTTCCAGGAATTTGATGGTGCCTTGTCTTACATTTAAGTCTTTAAGCCATTTTGAGTTTATTTTTGTGTATGGTGTGAGGGTGTGTTCCAGTTTCAGTGACTGACATGCAGCTGTCCAGTTTTCCCAGAAGCACTTCCTGAAAAGACTAGTTCTTCCCATTTTATATTCTTGCCTCCTTTGTCGAAGATTAATTGACCGTAGGTGTCTGGGTTTATTTCTGGGTTCTCTATTCTGTTCCATTGGTCTGTATGTCTGTTTTGGTACCAGTACCACACTGTCTTGATTACTGTGGCCTTGTAATATTGCCTGAAGTCTGGGAGACTTATGCTTCCTACTTGGTTTTTGTTCCTCAGGATTGCTTTGGCAATTCTGTGTCTTTTGTGGTTCCATATAAACTTTTAGATTGTTTGCTCTAGTTCTGTGAAAAATGTCATGGGTAATTTGATAGGGATTGCATTGATTAGATAGGAAAAAAATAAAATACATTCTTTTTCAATAAAAAAATAGTGCAAAAGCTCTTAACAGACTTCACAAAATAAGATATAAGGATGACTGAGAAGCATAACAACATTAGCCATCAGAGACATGCAAATTAAAACTTAATAATAAGAAACCATGACAAATCTAGGAAAATTAAAAAGACCAACCATGGTAAGTGCTGGAGCAAATGAGAAATCTTATATGATGCTGGTGGAAATATAAAATGATTAAACAACACTGGAAAACTCTTTGGTAGGTTTTTTTTTTAAAAACAAATTAAACATACATTTACTATATAATTCAGCAATTCCACTTCCAAAAAGAAATAAAAATATTATTTTTACCTCAGCTTTGTAAATGAATGTTCATAGAATTTTTATTCACAAAACATCTATATAGTTTTGTGAACAATATAGATGTTAACTGACTGCTGAATGAATAAACAGATTTTGGCATATCCATAGACTGAAATTCTACTTTGTAATAATAAGAAACAAACTACTGATGGAAGCAAGACCATGGATGAATCTCAAAAAACTTATGCTGAGTAAAACAAACCTTACACAGCAGAATATATACTATATGATTCCATATACTTGAACTCTAGGGCGGGTAAAAGTAATGTATATCAATATGGAGCATATCGGTAGTTGCCTGGGGCTGGAAGTAGAAGTAGAAACTGATGGCAAAGGAGCACAAGTGAATTTTTTGGACTGATGGAAATACAACTTTATCTTGGGGTTGTGGCTACGTGGGTGTGTGCATTTTGTCAAAACTCATCAAACTGCACACTTAAAACGGATGGATCAGAAAGGTGAGATTGGGTCCCCGAGCTTGGTACAAATGAGGTCGTCTGAGGCTGTACAGATGGGGATTCTGATCACAGCTTAAGCCACTGCCACTCAGGCCATCTCTGGTGCAGCCTAGGGAGATGAGGCTGAAATCCGATTGAGTGAAAATATACAAGCCTGGATTTTTGATTCCTTGGGGAAAATGAGCCATAGGGCATTGCATTTATGACTTTCTCTGCTTGGGAAGGCTGGAGAGCAAGCAAGAAATGGCACAAGGTAAGGTATACATGGCAGCTTAGGAGAGGAACAGAATGCTCACCTCCAGAGAAAAGGGAAGAATAGCCATTGTGCTGTCGCTGGTATGATAATGGTAGAAGCTCTGCAGATGTATGAGCCCAGGCCCGGGTCAGGCAAGGAGGGGAGCAGCAGACCAAAGGGCACTGGACAGACTCAAGATAGGGCCTCCCAGATGGTCAGTGGGAATTTGGAGAGGACTGAGAGGCTGGGAGCAGAGCCAGAGAAATACTGAGAGTGATGTTTACTGTACAGAATGAAGGTTCCTAGATGAGTGTGCCTTTGCCAACCCTTGATGGGGCAAAGGAGGATTCCTTAAGAATAGACAAAGGAGACTGAAAGGAGGGTCGTTTGCCTTTATATGAAAACCACAAATTTTAAGCATTTCAAAAACACTAGATGATAATGTAAATAATTGATGTGCTAATTGATTTTAGATCAACAAAACAGATACTTAAGATTTACAGGTCCCCCCAAAGCATGGCTGACATATGTTCTAGTCCTTGGTGAGTTAAGTTCAGACACTGAGAGTATTCATTAGAAATGGTGGTATCAATTGTCAGCGGACTTGGATTTTATAGTTCTTTTTCTCCCCTTTTTCTAGTAGCCAATTTTGATATAAAACTACAACGGTATCTGGGAAAACTTGGAAATTAAAAAAAAAAATTGGTCCTTCATCATATATAGTTTGAGAAGCACTGCCACAGAACAGAGGTCATGAAAATAGAACCCTCAGGCCAAATCCAGCCCATCTGTTTTCTATAGCCTCTGAGCTAAGAACAGTTTTTACATTTTTAAACTGTTTTTAAAAGTAAAAAAAAGAACTTCTTATTCCATGACCTGTGAAAATTATATGACATTCATATTTCAATGTCCAGAAATAAAATTGTATTGCGACACAGTCATGCTCCTTCATTTACATATGGTGTACTCCTGCTTTCACACTAGAATAGCAGGTTGAGTAGTTGCAACAAAGACCACTGGGCTCACAAAGCCTAAAATATTTACTCTCTGACCCTTTACAGAGAAAGCTTGCGGACCCTGCTCTAGAAATGGCTACAACTCACAAACCTGCATCCTGGTAATTGAGCTGTTTGAAAACCATCAAAACAAAAATCTTTCTTCAAAACTTGTCTTCATAAGCTCTGGGCTAATCCTGATAGGTCTGCTTCCAGGAGGCTCCCTTACCGGGGACTGCTCCTGTCCTGCTCTTCGCTCCCTATGGGTGCCTGTGACGGCTGGCACGTGGCTTGGCTCACCCCCATCTCCCCAGAGAAACTGCCTGCTGCCTTTGTTGTTCTGGGCATTCCCATTCAGGTTTTCACCAGGCCTGACCCTGCCTGGCTTGTTAAATCTGATGGGATCCCTGCCCAAGGAGAGATGGCGGAAGGCGGGTGGAAGTGCCACTCAAAAGAGGTGGTAACATCTGAGCAGAGGCCGGGCTGCACAGGGATGGGCGGCACCTCGTGTCTGCTTGCCCCGCCTTTGACTGCGGAGCTCCTGAGTTTCCTGAACGGTAAACTCACACACAGCTTAAAACAACTCATTAGCAGGCCCAGGAGAGTTGAATAGTTCAGCCTTCTCAAGAGTCCAATGTTTCCCTAGGAAGGAATGTGCAGGGGAGGGGGAGGGGCTGGGGGTAATAGGCTCCGCTACTGAGCAGGGACGTTGCACTGGGTACCCTGGCAGGAGCTGAGCTGGATAAACAGTCTCATTATGCATTAGCCACATGAGGGGGAGTGAGGAGATGTCAGAGCTGGGCTTTGGATTTGGGGTACTTGTCCAACCCCTGGACGGGCAGAGAGGCGGCTGAGATGCAGTGGGAAGAATACCATGCTTGATACCTGAAGGATATGTCACTTACCAGCTGTGTCATATGGGGTAATTCACAGTCCGAGTGTCATTGCCTCGAGGATCTTTGTGAAATATGTGGTTCATCGGACAACTGAGAGGATCACAATAAACAGAGCAAGTGAAGTGTTTTACCAACGGCAAAGCCCAGTACAAATGCAAAGGGTTGTTACAAGGCAATTTGTGAGAATCACACCTTTTGTTGACCAGTATTGACTACGTAGCAGCTTTATGATTAGGGTCGGGCCAAAAGGTTTTTGACTTTTAGGAAAATCATTTTAACTCTTTCCTTGAGTTATATGCTCATTTTGTAAGGGATCTGAAAGTCTCTTGGATATCTCATCCTACTCTTTCCCCAGCTTCCTATGCTACTTGGCTTCTTCTCTGCCACATCCTTCTTAGATGGTTTGCCAGACCTTGCTTGCATCCTTCCGGGATAGAGAGCTTACTCCTTACTATGGCAGTATTCTTTTATGGGTCCCTTGGATCTAACCTGTTCTCTTATATTTGGCAGTACTTGTCTGCCTTGCTTTTAAAGAGTAATCTCACTGGGTAAACCACAGGGCAGGTAGTTGGCATCCTTAGCTTCTCCCAATATTTATATTCCTCCTTGGAATAACTTACTTTATTATCATCCGAACTAAGTCTCAGGGAATCTTCCCTCCCTTCAGAGCCACTTTCTCCTGCAGCATCTCCTCTCCCATGTTTAAAAATATGTCTCTTTTCAGTCTAAAGCTGGCTTCTCTTCTTTGACTACTATAAGGGTTAACCTGATGGTACCTGAGGGTACTACTTGATGGCACTGCCCAGATGCCCTGTCATCCAGAAGGAGGTGCAGTGTCATTTCCTCATGAACTTCTGTTCTCTAACCAGACAAGAAATTAGAGTTTCTGCTTTTGCCAAAACAAACATCTAGAAAGCCAAAAGCTTTCTTAGGCCTGGCGTGTTTTTTTCCTTCTGATAGGGATTCTGCCATTTAATCAGCTTTATTGCTTTGGCAAGTTACATAATTGTTCTTAGGTATTTCAAATCATACTGTGACACTGCTCCTTCACCAAAATGTCTGAGAAAACTGATTACCAAGAAAAGGCCAATAAAAAGAAAATTAGCATTTAAATGAGCATCTACTTTACTTCAGGGCCTGTTATTAGCACTCAACTTACATCATCTGATCTAATTTTCCTAACAACTGTTTTCGAGATGGGAGAGCAGAGACTATACACACATTTTTTAGGAATACACGTACATACGATAAAATCATATATTAAGGAAATCAAAGGAATGAAGAATACAGGATTTAGGGTGATGATTACCATATGAAGGGAAGGAGTTGACAGAAGGACAATGCAGTTAGATGAATGTTATCACCAAGGTTTTTTTTCTAGCTTTGAGAGGTGGTTTCATGAATACATACATCATTTAAAATAGATAATTAAATAACAGATGAGATAAAAGTGGGCTATATGCAAAGACCAATGATCAAAATGTGTCATGAACCATTAGAATTAATTCAGGTCTGTTTACCTACAGTGCCCTAAGAACAAAACAAGTCTCTAAAAGGCACTTTCCCTGAACTTGCATAATAGAGCTTATTTCTTATGTACATAAAGTCTCATGAAGTTTGAGAGGCTCTCTTCCATCTTGGAGTCACACCAGCTGGACTCTGCAGCCTCTCAGGTGAGACGGGGCGAGAAGGATAAAAGAAACACACTGGCTTTTAATTACCTCAGCCTGCAAATAACACACGTCACTCTGCTCACAGTTCATTGGCCAAAACTGGTCATATGGCCCAAGACTAATTGCTGGAGAGACTGGGAAATGTGGAGGAAGAAATGAATCCTTACAGAGTACTATCTGTCTCTGCCCCTTTTCATTTTCCCCCCTTGTTAGAGTAAATATGAATAATTTGGGGTATGATTCTATTTTTATCTATCCTTCTTTTGAGCTTTAACAGATGATAGCTCCCTGAAAGCAGCCTGGGTTTAGAGTCAGACATGTCTGGGTTTGCTTTTTTTTAATTAAAAAAAATTTTTTTTAGGGCCGTACCCGCAGCATATGAAGGTTCCCAGGCTAGGGGCTGAACTGGAGCTACAGCTGTCGGCCTAAACCACAGCCCCAACAACTTGGGATCTGAGCCGTGTCTGCCACCTACACCACAGCTCATGGCAAAGCTGGATCTCTGACCCACTGAGCAAGGCCAGGGATCGAACCTGTAACCTCATATATACTGGTCAGATTTGTTTTCGTTGTGCCACAATTGCAACTCCACGTCTGGGTTTGGGTCTTAGCTCTGATTGATTTAGGTGAACTTGAGCAAGTCATGTTCCTTTTCTGAGCCTGTCTTCTTATCTATAAATTGAGGAGAATAATCTAAATGTTGTAGGAATAGTGTAAGAGTGAAATTGGCCAAGGCTGTAAGGTGTCCACTAACACAGTGGAATCTGGGTAATTTACTAAATGGTGGTAATTATTACTATGAAAAGTTGCTATGAGGTCATTGTTTAAGTTATCCAAATCTCACTGTAGCTTTAGGGATTGTCAACAATATTTTCCTTTATAGTGACTTCAAAATAAAGCCACGAGTCCCTCTCTGAGTTGCCCTCTTATACAGGTCCTGTCTAGAAATATGAGCATATCTATGTGTGACAGAAGCCTGGTACATATGGAATAGCTTTCTCTTTCTCTGACCATAAGAATGCTTCGGATTAATACCTTCAAAAGAGCAAGTACACATATTAGGTCAGGTGGTCTTCAGAAGACTAATGGTATCTTAACACCAGAGGTTTATTTTTTGTTTATGAAAAGTACACATAAGATCTAGGAGACTTTCTAAGCTACATAACAATTCAGTGATCCATAGGTAAGCAGCCTCCACTACACTTTTTGGAAAATACAACTTTTCAGTTGACATGGAAGGGAAAAAGATGTTGGATATTGTTGCATTGGCAATTTCTCTGGTCAGGAATTGGCAGTTATCACTTCTATACACAATGCATTGGCCAGAATGAGTTAGAGGCCCCTGCCTAACTACAGGGGTGGTAGAAATCCAGAATCCTCCCTTGTGTCTAGAAGATAAAGCTAAATAGGGGCAGCCACCAGAAGTCTGTGTCATGTTCTGGTTCTCTACCCAAACTCTACTGTAAAATGACTGTCTTCCGTGAACAAGGGCATAAGGGAGTTGTGTGTATATGGTATATACTACACGGTCCATAGGAATCAAACTCCTTCCTCTTTAAAATCCTTTGAGTGTTACACTTCCAAGTCTTTGTTTACGTTGTTCCGCTGGCTCTAGAATGCACTTCCCTTCCATTTCTCCACTTCCAAATTCTACCCATCTTAATTGTCACCTCCTTATTCTTCACATCCTTCTGTTTCATTTTTCATCTATTCTCCTATAGCACATTAGCCTTCTCTTGAGATCCTCTGACCTATTTGTTTTTACTAACTTTTTGTTCAAACATTTGAAAGAGCCGGAAACAGAGTACTCAGAAGGAATATGTGGAACTTAGAATTGCAATCAAAACCTTCAGTCTGAGGATTGGGAAGTATAATTGTGTTCTTTACATGGATAAAATTCTGCCTGCTTTTTAAAGTCACAATTTGGCTGGAAATTGAGAAACGAAGAGCAGAGAAGCAAGTATACCTTCCCAGAAGAAGCTCTTCCTTGGACTTACTTGCATTATTTAGGCCAGTCAACTCATCTGGCTGATATCTGTGCCATACCTAAGACAGATGGCAACTGACAGCCAGCTACTACTAGCCAGGTGGGCCAAACAGTGAGACCCAGCTCAGTATCAAGATAGAAGTTGCTGGCGACCACGAAATTTCCCTTGGAAAGTGCCACTGCTTTACTATCCAAGTGAAACTTGGTTATTAATCATAGCAAGAGCTGGTGTCCAAGTAGTTTGCTAGAAATGGCAGTGTTCTTGAGTTTATTATACTCTCAGGGTCAGATACCTATTGGTGATTATTCTCTAAATATTTTTCTGGGACAGACATTCCTTTTCAGCAGCATTTCTGGTGAAGGTTTTCCCATAGATTTACAGATGAGACGTGAAGCCCTTTTGTTCTTGGCCCCATTGGGATCCTCCCTGGTGAAAAGCAGAGGCAAAAGGTGTGCAAACTGAACCAAGTTTTCAAGACTAACATATGAAGGAATAAAAATCCATTGGACATCCCTGATGTTCTAGGCACCTTGCCAATGTGTTCACACACTTTCTCTTCCTTAATCTTTACAACAGCTCTGTAAGGTAAGGTGGCAACTACCAGCGGTCTTTTAAAGAAGAGACTAAGGTTCAGAGAGCTGGTGGTCTAGATCACACAGCTAGAAGACACAGTAGCCAGAGAGAGACATGTACTTTCTATCACAGTCCTGGTGACCATAGCGAACATCCAATTCCTGGCCTCAAATCATCCTGGGTGAGTTGTCCTGTCCTGCATTGGGCAAGTGTCCTGTATCAGGCTGGACTCCAGTAACTAGGTCATACCCCGGGGACCTCATCAGTTCTTCTGTGGATATCAGCATGATGCCTGCCTCTTTCAGAAGATGACCTAGAGTCTGAGTGAAGAGCATACCGTGTTCTCAGTGACTTCAGTCACAACCTTCCTGTGGTTAAGTGCCTCATGAATTAAGAGAATACACGTGCATTATCTCAGATAAAGCCCACAAACACATTACAGGCAGGCAGAAGTTGAACAGGTGGAAGCTGTGGTTCAGAGCAGGTTAAGGCGAGGGTCCAAGCGCACACTGTTGTTTGGGGTGGTGCTGGGACTAGAACCATCCTCCTACCTAGGGGCCCCTCTGAGTAGCCACAGCCCCAGTGATAAAAGCCAGGACAAGTGCTGTAGACCAGCAGCGTGATACTTGGAAGAGCCTGTGCAGAGAGTGTCAGTTTCTCCTCCACCTCCTGGCTGTGAAATGGGAATAATAATTTTAACATGTCACCATGCTGACTGTGAAGATGAACCAGAGATAATGTTATGAGAAAGCCCCTGGCTCAGCTCCTAGCCCAGAGGAGATACCTGAATTAACATGGGCTGACGATTAGCCGACTATCCCCAGATGATTTCTAGAAGGCTAAAAGAGACTGCTTTGGGCTCTTCTCTATAAAGCCTGACTGGTCATCAAAAGGGCCTTGGGGTAGGGGTAGAGGAAGGAAAAGGAAGGGGAGGAAGGACAGACAGGGAGGAGGTAAACCATTCAGGGATGCCCCTTGCTTCTTGTTTACTCCCGGGTGTGCTGGTTTGCAGGGCAGCAGGGGAGGGAAGACAGAATTCATTCATGACCTTATGAGAGTTTTACCCTGGTTCTGCCTGCCAGAGCCCTGGGAAGCAGGACGGCTGGGCTCCCTGGGTAATGGCTGTGTTTAAGCACTATCTGGCTTTTCACAGCCAGCTGACTGATAAAAAGGATCTTGACAGCAAACCCATCCCAGCAGCGGGTAGTTAATGGCACTTTCGGCTGAGCTCATTTCTGGCTCGAGATGCAGAGGATCATAAACCAGAACTCTAACCTCAAGATGGATTCGATTTTTCAGATAGGGAAGGTGGTTTCTAAGCCTTGAGCAATGTCAAAGCGTCCTATTTCCAGGAGGAGTTCTGTTCCGTACGGCGCGTTCCTGTTTGCAGGGCAGGTTCCTTCACATGAATACTTTGATCATCCTGGCAACTCTGCAAGGTAGATAAACTCCTCAGACGTTATCACCCTCTTTCCTCCAAGAGGAAACTGAGGCTCAGAGAGGGTAAGGGTGTGCCCGACCTTGCATAGCTGGCTCCAACCCTTGCCTTTAAGACCCCTTGGTTAGAATTCCTTTCCCTTATGATCCTGTTTGCAGAACAGGATTCCAGGAGGTTTTCCCACCTTTAATCAGTACTTTTGGTCCCAGTGATCTAAAATGAGGAAATTGAGGCTTTGGAAGAGATTACGTTCCCTGCCCCAAATCACACAGCTAGTAAATGGAAAATCCAGGATTAAAATCTGACTTCTCATTTCTTCACTGCTTCACCAGTGTTTCTCAAAAAAAGGACAGATTCGTGGTTTGTTCTCAGAGGGCCCACGGTTACAGTTTTAAACATTTTGCTTTTTTTTTTTTTGGTTTGACGATTTAAATATTTTGTTTTGAAGTTTTTAAAGTAATTGTACCCATTATACATGAAAAAGTACTTTAAACAATATTAATGATGATTTGAAATATAAGGGTTTTAAAAAATATATAAAATAAGACATTCATTGGTTCAGTTGTAGGATCTTAGAGACTGTGTCCCATGCCTGAGGTCATTTTCTTGTAGTTCTAAGAGGAGGGTTTTTTTTTTCCCCTCCCATGTGAAAGAGTTTATATATTACACAAGTTTCAAGAATTCTGAACCGTGAGTCCCAGCCTCCCTGCTGTGTTGAAGAAACATTTCCGCATTCTCTCCTTGAGGTATGTGAATGAGTGATTATCACAATCGTTTTGAAGATGAGAAGTCAGAGGAGAGGTTTATATTTGAACCCAAGGTCACACACCTAGGAACTAACAAATTCTAGCTCCAATCTCTGACACCAAATTCATCCAGGCTACCGCCTAAGAAAACAAAAAATCCAGTTTTCTAGCCAGAGAATGACTAAAAGTCTCCAATTTCCCCCTCAAAGATCTAGTGGGGGCACAGATTCAGAGTGGGAGGGACTTCACATAAGGCAGGTTACAGTCTTCCTGTTGGCCAGTAGGGTCTTCCTAGCAGGAGAAGTGAAAGATATGTATCTCACTAGCTTTTGCCATTCACCTGTCCCAGGACAGAACCATCTTTTGTCTCCAGGCTTCTACAAGGTGATAATTCTCAAATCCCATTGCAGTGTTTACAGTTCTGCAGCCAAGCACTTGGCTGACTTCAGCTTTAAGCAAAGGATTGCAAATGTTTGCATCCACTTTCTTATCTGGACCGGTTCTCCCACGTCTCCTCCATGTGGTTTTCATATGGCTTTTATGAATGCCCGAAGTCTGTTCCAGCTTGTTCTAATGTTGCAGTGTTTTAACTGCCATAACACAGTGGTATCAACAGATAAATCAACTAGATATGCTGAAAAAATGATGGGCAAGAATCCTGTTCTCTTCACCCGGCCTAATTCATCTACGAGAAGAATCTGCCTTGGGAGTTGCAGGGAGAGGAGCTATGTGGAGAACAGACCAGAGAAATAAGCCAGTCCAGCGGCCCTATTATTCCTCAACTTCTGGACTGCTTTCACTCACATCAATGACAATTATCTCTCAGTTGCCCGTTCTCTGAACCTTGTGATTCCTCTAGTTAGTGTTTGCCGAACTGCTTCTCATGTTCAGCTGTCTCTTCTTTCTCTCTCAGTGATTTCATTTGCTTCGTGGGACTTTCTGCTGTGAATCATGGCCATTCAGGTTGCCGACTCATAATATTTTTGTATCACTAAGGACGTCCTTGTCCAGACCTCAGATTCACTCTCTCACTTCCCAAAAGGAGAAAGTTTATGAACAACTGTTCAAGTACACAATGCATGAGGCCTCTCTCCCGGCCCTCACATTCCAGCATCCAGAGCTTTCCTCGTAGTTTCACAGTCAGGATCTCACTCTGAGGGTGATGTGGGGACTTGGGAAACTTTAGCTTGGGGAAGTAGGCTCTGTAATCCTTGGTCCCTGAAGTGATTTTCAATAGGAAATCTGAATTCTTGCTCCATGTAAAATGGGTCTCAGATGCTGAGAAAGGACTATTTCAGAATAATTTATGATTTGCTTTCCATAAATCAGTGCTGTTTTGCCAACAAATCACTTGGAGAACTGTATATGGCTTTATAAAAATATGAGTCCAGGCAGAGAAGACTGATGGGGAATTGAGAGTAATATGTTGATCCTTGGTCCTGTCACCAATTAGTTATGTGACTCTGGCAAGCTGCCCCAAATTTTTGAGTTTCATAGGGGGTTGTAAAATTATTAAATTACATCCTTCAGCAATTAATTCATTAGTTCAACAAACATTTATTGCCTGCCAGCTCCCTGCCAGTCACCATGCTGGTCCTTTCCAACTCTTGAATGTTATGAGAATCTAATCCCAAGACTGGTTACAGTCTTATAAGATGGAATTGAGAGAAAGGGACTGTAATCATTTTAACATTTACTAGGAGTCAGAATAGTAATTTTATTTGATCATCACAGTAAACTCTACAAAGTACTAGCTCTATTTTACAGATTAGGTGCAAAGAAGTTGAATGGTACTTGTAAGGTTACATTTCCTCTGTGTGGAAGCATCTGGGCCAGAGCTTAGATCCCATTGGTCATTTCTCTAAGGCTCACTGACTCTCTAAGACAACTAAAACTTTTACACTTGAAACAGTATTTTCAAGTGTTCTAAGAAGCCTGGGACACAACTTTGTCTTCAGGTAAAAATGGAGACTAAGTTGCTCTCTCTCATTTATTTTGCTGTTTTCTCTTCCCAGGACAGATTCCCTTCCTACCTGAAAGTGGAGCCACACACAGACCCAAATCCAGGCAAAGGGAATGACCGGTGGGGCCCCTGGGGCTGGGGCTCAGACTGGCTGGGCTGCTTTTACATCTGAAGGGGATGTCTGGGAAGGCACCCGAAGTTTGGAACATCACAGACTCCATTCTGCCCTCAAGATAAGACAATGTAGTAAAAGTATAATGGCTCACAGCTAGAAAATACCAGAAAGGGAATCATTTCACAGGTCATAAGGGTAGGTTCCAAGGAAGTAAGTTAGTTTGGGGGCTGGGCTGTCACATGAAGCCCTGTACTTCCTAGAATTCTTTCTATTTATGTTAATGTAAGAGACATTGATAAGGTAATGGCTTTCAGTTCCAAAGAGAAGGCTTTAAAATGGTGGATTTCAGATGACCAAATACCCCTCAATTGGTTTAAGTACAAGAATCAGAAATCGCTCTAGGTATTTTAAGCAGAATAGGGTTTAATGTAATCAATTGTATGCTTATAAAACAGTTGTAAAGGCTGAAGGAGCAGGTTCTAGGCTAGGCAATTCAAAACTGATGCCCCAAGAGTTCCCACTATGGCACAGTGGGTTAAGGATCTGATGATGCCGCAGCTGTGGAGCAAGTCCCAGCTGCAGCTTGGGAACTTCCATATGCTGCCCTGGGAACTGCCCTGCCCTGGGAACTTCCATATGCTGCGGGGTGGCCAGAAAAAAAAAAAAAAAACCAAATCCCACCCCAAGGACCTGGTACATCCGAGGGTGCCATTGATGCCAGGAAGACCTCGTGTGGGAGCCACCACAATATCAGGAGACAGGAGAATGGCTGCCCAAAACTACAACCCGGGGACCAGGAAGGCAGAGCAAGAAGCCAGCATTGTGACCACTCTTTGTCTATAGCCAGAACCCTGAAGAATAAACACTGTAACCTATTGTCAAACAATCACAACTTTCCTGACAGTAGTGACAACAAAGAGCCAAAGAAATGATCTTTACTTACTTCACATCTTTCTTTCAAATAATATGAGTTCATCTAATTGACTTTCTAGCCTCTTCGAATATAAGAAAGGTGACATGAAGGTTGAAATCCAAGTATCTATCACAATGGGGGAAGGTAATTCTTCAAAGAGATTCTTTTCCAGCACTACATAAAACACTTAAGTATAGCACTTCCTCCAAAAGAAAGAAAGAAAGAAAGAAAGAAAGAAAGAAAGAAAGAGAAAAGCATAGCAAAATAAAACCAAACCAATTAGACATTCAACATTTTTTACCCCTTTGAGAGTAGAACCTATGCTAATAATGGAGTCACTCCTGTTCAATGTATATGTTCTCTTTGTCCTGTTCAGCAAAGGCCAAGTCATCTATGCCCAGCCTAGGGCCTAGTGCCTTGCTCTGCTTAAGCTAATAGCATTTCAACCCTGTAGGAAATGTTCTTATCAAAGAAAGCTGAGTCCAGTGGGGAAAGTCGTATCCCTGTCATCTTGTTAGAAAAATAGATGGCAAGCGTAGGTCAGTTTCATTTGTAAGATCTGAGCATCAGCTCTGTCCCAGGCCCCAAGACACTTGTCAAGTAGCAGAGACACTGCACAACATAAATGCTATGATGGATGTAAGCCAGAGGGAGTAAACCTGGAAATTGGGGTTGATCACATGGGAAGAGCCAGAAGTCACAATTCTTTTTTTGTGCAGTCAATCTGCTCTAGTTGCCCACAGTCCACACCTTGAGACAGGAGTACATTTTTCCTGGTAGCAATGGTTCTGAAGATCAAAGTGCTCTGGTAAGTCCTTGTGGTGGTCAGCTTGTGCAATGGCTCCCCATGATCCTGGCCTCGTGGTCTTCCTGCCTGAATAAAACTCTTCCCTAGGAGTTCCCTGGTGGCTCAGCAGGATAAGGATCTAGCATCATCACTGCTTTGGCTCTGGTCACTTCTGGGGCATGTGTTTGATCCCTGGTCTAGGAACCTCTGTATGCCACAGGTGAGGCCAAAAAAAAAAAAGGGACTTAATGACTTGCTTCTAACAAATCGAATATGCTAAACCTGGTGGGATGCCACTTCAGAGATTAGGTTATAGCCCCAAATGTGAAAGGTATTGATATTGAGAAACTCTGGGCTAGAACTTGTGTTTTCTTCCTGCTAGGACCTTGGTTTCCTTGGTTTCCTTTCTTTTTCTGACTTTTCTACCTCAAACGGCATCTGGTGAAGCATCCATCCCAGCCAGGAGGTCTACTCCACCCTCAGTCCCAGCACGTATATCGCTCTCACTCACCTCCAGGAGAACATCTTCTACCAGTGTTCTCAGTATCATCCATTACTGATGGAAGCACATTCAGGCTCTTCCTCTGCTTCTCCCAAAGGCCATCTCTCCGGGGACCTGAGGAGCACAAGGTGGTGGAGGCTGAGCCCCAGCTCCAGCCTCATGGGTCAGTCTGCAAAAGTTAGTCCCTTTAGCAAAGGTTTGTTTTCATTTAGCCCCACACATGGCGGCCTCAGTTCAGACCCATTGAAAACTGGGCTGATAGCTTGGGCAAGGACAAACACATTTTCCAGGAGAATGCAATGTAGCCAGGCTTTCTGGAGAAACCAGAAAGACAGACAAACACACACACACACACACACACACACACACACACACACACACACACACACGATACAGACACAAATATTCAAAACAACCTTTTCAGTTTGTTAAAAGCAGAAACTTTGTTGTTACTTTGTCATTCCCTTTTATTTCTTCTGAAAGCATCAACTCTGAGAAGAATGACTTCTGCTGACACCCACAACCCAGTGCAGTGAGACAATGGTCTCCCCAGAGTAACCTGAGGGCAGGAAGGGAGGTAATGACCCCAAATGGAGATGCTGAAAGAAGCCTCTTCTTATTGTTACTGGGATCTATGCTTTGTTAGGAGACATCTTCCCAAAGGTTTTTAATGAGTTGCAGACTCAGTTTTTATCTTCCTTTCTTGAGAGGAAGACAAGCAACATGCATCTGGGAAAGGTCTAATCTAGGCTCTGTGGTCATCTCGTGTTTTTCTTCCATGTCTGAGGTCTGTTCCTCACCACTTGCACTTTATCTGTCAAGCTCAGGATCCAAGCACTGGGCCATAGAGAACATTCTATTCAATGGCACGCTCTGTACTGATGTAGAACCTCAGTCCTGAGTCTGTGTTCCTTTCCCCACTCTGGGAAGGCAGAGAAGATACTGGAAGGTTCTTGTAATCTTTGGTTCATTCAATTCTGTCATTTAATAAATTTGGAAAGTCTAACACATTGCAGGCTCCATGCTTGATGACGGCGTTTCATAGACAGTATCTAAGTTCAGAAAGTTCATGGTTTGGGGGATGCAGTGGGGATAAGGACGAGGAGTGGTAGACCAGGAACAGGGACAATAAAGAGGATGGCATAGGGAAATCAAGAATGGACTCCTGGAGCAGGTGACAAGTGAATGAGGACCACAGATTTATTTCCCTTCCTTGCTCGTTTTTCATGAGCACTTGAAAAAGTTAAGTCATGATTGCATCCTGACAACTTCTATTAAAAAAAAAACCTCAAATATACTCTTTTCTTAAAGACAATTGTTAAAGAGTAGCTTTAGATTTATAACAAAATTGAGAAGAAGGTACAGAGATTCTCAACTATATTCTTAAACCAAGCTGTCTCCATTCTAGGAATTTATAGCATAGAAAAAACACTAAGACATAATGGCATGAATATATAGATGTTTTTTACAGCACTGCTTATATATGACAAAATAACTGGAAAATAAAAGAGTTACTGAGTAACTAGTCATACATTAATTTAATGGGATACTTTGTAGCTATTTAAAAAGAACAAAGAATGAATACTGCTCTACAAGATGACTTGGATGGTTGGTCTATGAGCCATTGTTGAATAAGAAAAGGAAGATAAGCAAAAGTCTGTGCAATATGCTGCCTTTTTGTTAAAGCAGTAATAGAAATCTCATGTATGATATATATGAATATATAAGTATCTAGATAATTATATGACTGCAGAGAACTCTTTGGAAGAGTGCACATTAGGTCCTGCTGAGTTTTTCTGTGTCTCCGAAATCCATTCCCTATCCTTCCCCAAACAGCTCTTTGTCCTGGACCCTGAACTTGATGGGCTGTGTCTACAGCCCAGTGCACCCTTTGGTGAATGGGAGGTACCAGCAAAAGATGAGAAGGAGGGAGGAATATGAGGTCAGGGTATATACCCCTGGCTTTGTTCCTGTCAATGGTGGCAATTGCTGGTAGGTGCCACCACTTTATTGAAGACCACAAAGTCTGGTGGGGGCCTCTACTCTCTTTGTTTAATAATATCTATCTATTTATTTATTTATTTATTATTTTTTCCTTTTTAGGGCCACACTTGTGGCATATGGAAGTTCCCAGGCTAGGGGTCTAATCAGAGCTGCAGCTGCCAGCCTATGCCACAGCCATGGCAATGGCAGATCTCAGCCCCACCAGTGACCTATGCTGCAGCTTGGGGCAACGCTGGATCCTTAACCCACTGAGTGAGACCAGGGATTGAGCCAGCATCCCATGGGTACTAGTCAGGTTCTTAATCCCGTGAGCCACAGTGGGAACTCCAATAATCTTTATTTTTGATCCTTCAAGCCTAAAGGCTTATCTGCTCTTGCTTCATCTTTTGCTAGTTTTTCTTAACCCAGCTCATAGCTTTAAAATCGTCCCTTTAATAAAATCTCCTTGAATAGTCTGTTTGAGAGTGCCATCTGTTTCCTGCAAGGACTCTGACTCATCCTGTTAATGTGGGGTATCTGGGGGAAGGGATTGCAGAGGTGAGAGACAGCGATGGAGGGGAGAGGAGAGGGAGACAGGGGAGCCAAGCCAGCAAGGAAAAGAGAAAAGAACACACTATGGAGTCAAGTCAGTTTCTGTAAATGCATAGACACATACAGAATGAAGTTAAATAAACTAATAAAAAAGGAGAGCCTTTAAAAACACTCCCTGTCCCTACCCCTTCTCTCCAGCATCAGTGCTATAAGGCTTACTTTCTGGCCCGCCTTTCCGCCCTGCCTTTCCACAACCAAGCGCAGAACAGGAAGCTCATGGGCTCTACTTCCTTGCTCCCACCCAGCTGAATGGTATGAAAGGGGCGAGGTCACTGGAAGTACACACAGGGTGACAGGGAAGGAAGGGTCAGCCCTGGAGATGGGGAACCTCCTCAGATACTCAAGCCACAGCAACTTTCTCCCTTGTTTTGCACTGTCAGTACTTTTCTCCCTGGAGGCTTATTCCTGCCGGTCATTCTGCTTGGTCCTTCAAAGTGCATTTCATTATTTTTCATCCTCCCTAAAGCTTCCCCAGATCTCCCCCTCCTTACTTTTTAGATGTGATCACTTTCGCCCTCGTCTCTTCCTTTTTCCATATCTACACCATGCATTTTTTTTTCAACTGTAATCCAATTTTTGGTCTGTTTCAGGCCCTAAAATGGGAGCTCTTTGAGGGCAGGCTCTGGGTGCAATATGCATATATAACTCTGGCACCTAGGTCAGGGCCCGGCCCTCAGGAAGTAGTCATGGATTGTACATTGAATTGAACAGATTTATAGAGATTTCTCAATGGACTGGATCTTTAAGCTGAACCAGTCTACTTTGTCATCTTAGGAGTGATAACTTCTGAACATAGAGAGGAGGGGTAGCTTGCTTGATGTCTTGGAGCCAGCATTAGCAGAAGAGGTCTGGAGCTCCGAGTACAATGCCTGTTTTGAGGACAGGCATGGCCTATTTTGGTCTGAACCCTCTCACTCTCCTCTGGCTCGTGTTCTCAGCCTCAGGGGTCCTGGCTGGAGAGGCATGTCGCTAGAAGTGGTTCTTTCTCTTGCCAAGCTGAGCAATACATGGATTCCCACTTGGTTCAGACTCGCTCCTCTGTGCCTGGCAATCTCCACTCCAGGATGGCTGCCAGTCACCAACCCCATAGGGAGAGGCAGTGGGGAGCATATCTCCTGCACCCTGACATGTGCTACTTTCCAGAAATCTAGAGTGAAACATGTCAAGTTGACATGTTTTATCTTAGGAGAGGGAGGGGCTACTCATGCTTCATGAATACTTAGAAAAGAAATGTTTATTAATCTTTTTCAAGGTTTCATAAAATTTACATTCCTTCTAACCCAAGGCTTGTGGCAAATATCCCCCTAAGGAAATGATGGCCCTGGTGATGTATGGCTCAAAGCTAACTGCAGTCCAAATGGATTATTAGACACTCTTGAGACTGAAAAGTAGGTTTGTGTCGCACACGCACATATAAAGATACACACCCCTCATTCAATAAAACCTAGACATGTGCTCCCTTATTAGGCTGCAGCCTTGCCAGGGCCCGTGACGCCACGGTGGCATTAGAGTTAATCTCACTGTCACTTAGAAAGACTCCCATTATGAGTATCCTCGTCCAAACAAGAGTCAGTCTGGGCTGAAAACTACAAAGAACTGCACAAATATGAAACATGAAGGTTAAGACGATTATCTAGGTAATTCAGAAGACAAATTCTCATCTCAATCGAATAATCTAGGGAAAAACCACTTTGATTTGAATCACCCAGATGATTACTTCGGTTCTCCAACTCCCATTGTTCATATTGACACAGCTTTTTGAAATCTGGAAAGGAATCCTGACATGGACATGAACTTGGAAACTTCTTTTTCCTGGATGTGAGTTTTTGCACCCCAAAACTTGTTGCTTTTAATAATCCTTCAGACTCTTCAGACTGGCCTTCCTATGGCCAGAGTTCTCAGGTTGGTTAGAAGCAAAACCTGCCTCTTGTTTACTAGCCTTGCTCTTCTTTACCTGAAGGAGAGTGAGCACAGGCACGCAATGCCTTTAAACACAGAGGGTGGTGCCCACCTTTATTTACCAGTTAGAAAAGAGAGTTATCTCCTGGGCAGTGTGACAAAATTGCATTGTGATTGCTAGTTCTCCAAAGAGGAAGAGGGAGCACAATTCCTCCCCAGGAACTCTTTGGTTTGGCAGTTGGGGCTGTTTGAATTGTGATAAAGGCTAGTATTTATCCAACCAGCTTCCCCAATCTGACCTGCTACTTGGAATCTGCTCAGTGGTGACCAGTTGGTTATCTCAGAGCCCTGTTTGTTATCACAGCCAAGAATTGAGGCTGGTATCAAACGCCAGTATATCATTCCTCTAGGACTGGTTTGCTGAATCATATGGCAAGGCCTCAAGGGAGGCTTCCAGTTTAATTCATTCTAGTTTGTAGAATGATATGGCACAAAATCATAAAGTCTAGGAGTTGATTGCAGGTTTAAAAACAAATATAAAGATGAAGGGTCCCCAAATACAAAGATGAAGAATAAGATGCTCAGAGAAGATTAATGACTTAGCTGGATCACATAGCTGGTTAATTGCAAAGTCATAGCTAGAGTTTTCTTGGCTAGTGTTACCATTTATTGAGTAACAACTGTGTGCTGGGCACTGAGCACTTCGCATTTTAAGTAATTGCAGATCCACCTTCAAGTGGCTTAGTTTATAAAGGAGACACTTTGGTTGCTCACACAATTACATTTCAGTCCCAGTAGGGCTGGCTTCAAGGTTTGATTCAGTGATTCAAGTGAGTAATTAGACCGGAACCTTGCTTTTCTCTCTTTTTTTCTCAGTCCTTCTTCCTTAGCATTGGCTCTCTTCCAGGCAGACTTTTCCCTCATGCTTGCAAGATCACTGGCAGCAACTCTTGGGGCCATTGACTTCAGGGTTCAAATTCAGTAGATATTAGAAATCCTACTATATTGCATATAGCTCCATGATAAGTCTCCATTAGTCCTCACTGGCCTGGTTTTCTTGGGCCCACTGCGACCAGGGGGTGGACTATGCTGATTTATTTAAGTCAATCAGGGCATACTCCTGGAAATGAATTCAGAGCTGAATCCATTTACAGCTCCCGAGCTTACTGTCCATGTTCCTGACTTTACTACTGGGCCATCTTCACTAATATAACTACTGCTTCACTGTCTACATTAATGTGGTTTTTACTCTTACAAGGTACAAAATTCCCAAGAAAGATTAGAGCTGTAGTTTATTGTTCATTTTAGGAAATCCATGCCTAATCTTTATAAACAAACAAACACAATTAAATGAACACCAAACTTTGAATCTTCAATAAATAGCATCAAACAACCATCTATTCTCTAAGATTCTTTGAAACTCTGCCTTAAAACACTGATTGTCTACCAATCCCGAACTTGTCTATCATGATCCTTATCCAATCCTAATTAAGCCGCCACCACTGAAAGCCTATCTTAAACTAGACCCCATTGCCTCGATAATTTTAGAGCTACTCACCCCTTGTCTACCAGTCACAAGTTTGGGATTGGTAGACAATCAGGTTCAGAATCTTATAAACATCCCAACTTTGCCCCTGTGAAGTTACCAAGATTCTCTCATGATAGCATTCTCCCTGACTTTGATAAAAATATACTCAGCTTTGTCTTATCATCTGTTTAATGATATTTTCAGGGAGTCACCGTTCAGGATTGGTTCCACCCAAAACATTTACTATGAAAGTTAGGGTAGAGTTAGGAATAGGGGAAGAGATATGGATGATGAGCACTGGCAAATGCCTACACATACTCTTTGAGTGGTGAGTAGCCTCTCACATCTTATGTAGGTAAGTGACCGAGGAAATGGGGAAGGGAGATCAGGCATTTGGCATCTCTCATTTGGCATTTATTTTAGGGAAGGAAATGAATGAGATGCTGGATGAGCAACTGGGTGACAGATGACAATATAGACTCAGCTGGGAAGATAGGAATGCATGGTCTTTCACTGCCCCTCAAGAAGCTATGGGCTTGAAGACAACACTTTGAACATTAGGGAGAATCTGGGTTTATTTCAAGGCAACAGGAAGAATACAAGTCTGAAGTTAGAGACCCTGGGTTCCAGTTCTAGCCTCTATCACTTATCAGTTGTGTAGTGCTGGGCAGTCACAGCCTATTCCTTCTCTGAACCTAAGTTTCCTTATTTGTAGAGTGAGGATAGTAAAATCCATCCTACTTTATTTTGGAGAGGCAAAGTAGATAATAAATGTGAAAAAAATTAAATACAGAAGTAGCATAGAGATGTTCTTACTCATTATTAAATTTGTTAGCCATCCATAAATTTTTATTCAGTTGCTGTTGCAAACAATTTGGCTAAATTCTGGCAGCATTTAGAGTTTAGACCTCTAGGTCAGAGAAAAAATAATCGCCCTAAACCAGGTCCACATCCTTGACACTGCACAATTGCCCATGTGTAGGGGGCCTAATTACTCCTGCTTTAATTCCTAGGTTGGTCAGCGGAAAGAACACAGTACGAGAGTCAGAGAAACAAGGTCTAAGATCTGATATTACATTTACTGGATATCCGGTTTTGGACAAGTTACTTAACTTGTTGAAGCCTTAACATACTTATGAGTAAAACATATAAAACATAGTCAATTCATGGCTGTTGTAAGGATTGTACATGAGTAGACCCTCAATACTGGTGGTCAAATTTGAATCAAATTTAAGTCAAATTTAAGTCACATTCTGTGTGATGTTTTTGTGACAAAGTTACACTTTTATGTTTGAAAATCCTAGTGTACTAGTGACCCTAGAGAAAGGAAACACATGAGGGAGTGCCTCCATGTCATGGTGAAGCTAATTGATTACAGCAATGAGAACTGTTGTAATCCTGAGGATGACACATCCGGTGACTATTGCAGGGATAATTACTATGCCTTATAATTGAAGGTATTCTTGGACAGGACATTTCCTGGTAATGAGACAGATTTACAGAGCAAACCATTTCACAATGATACGTGTTTCTCCCTCCCAAACAAGAACCCTGGTGAAACGTCCCTTCTCTTTATGGTTGTAGACCTTACATTCCCTCACGTGCTCAAAGATGCACGTGAACAGTCTTGAATGCTGGCAGCAGTGTGGTTTTGTCTGTACAGTTAGCAGAAAGTGTGGTTCTGTTTGCATGGCTACTGGTTTGCGTGGATTATTTAATTAACATGACAGCTTAGATTCTGTGGTATAACAAAATTAAAATTTGTTCGGTATAAAAGTTTGAGAATCATAGAGAAGAAATTCATTTTACTAGGGGCTCTCTGTTCTTCCCTTTAAGTGGAAGGAGAGAGAACTGGGAACATGGAGCCCTGGGATTCTCTAGTTATCATGGCTCAGCTCAGCATAGCTTACGTGTGGAGAAAGAAATTCTGCTGGTCAAGGGTCAGGATGGGATAGCCCAATGGTCAAGGTAATGATGAAGAGGTGAAAACACAATGACACTGAGATAATACAGAGGGGGAATGAAGGGAAGAGAATGAGAGAGATGAAGAAAAGGAAATCATGTCTAAAGATTTTGATTTTCGTTGCTGTTGTATTCTTGCATTTATTCCTTTGAGAAAACCTAGAGAACAGACTTGCATTCATTCTAAAGGCTTTTAGAGTTTATTTATTGCTTTTTAGGGCCACACCCATGGCACATGGAGGTTCCCAGGCTAGGGGTTTAATTGGCGCTACAGCTGCTGGCCCACACCACATCCACAGCAACGCAGGATCTGGGCCGTGTCTGCGACCTGAACCACAGTTCATGGCAACACCGGATCCTTAACCTACTGAGTGAGGCCAGGGATCGAACCCTCAACCTCATGGTTCCCAGTCGGATTCATTGCCGCTGTGCCACAACAGGAACTCCAAGGTTTTTAGAGTTTAAAACAGTTACTGAACACAATTCTGTGTAGAAACTGCTCCATGTAAGCATACAACTCACAGGATGGTTGTGATTATGAATTCTTAAGGGGAGATATCCCCCCTCCCTTTACTTTCTACCAGAATGTGAGATGTGCAGTTTTCTCTACAGTCTTCTATGAGGCAATGGAGGGTAGAGACATCTGAAAGCCCAACTTTTGGATTCCTCTTAGACATCTTAAAGCCCTAGGCTTGCCTTCTTTCATTCACTCACCACAAGGCAGCAAAATAGTGCTAACATGCAACAGGCTTGGCAAATGCCTTTAAAGCGAAAGCTGGTTCCAGGGCTCTACCAGTCTGAGTTCCCACTTTTATTCAATCTCTCATATGAATATTTTTTTATTTCTTAAGGGCTCATGTGTTCGATATCCTAGCCAGAGCAATTAGGCCAAAATAAATGAATAATAAAAGCCATCCATGTTGAAAAGGAAAAAGTAAAACCATCTCTATTCTAAACAACAGAAGGAAAATAGGCTGAAAAAAAAAAACTTGAACAGAAGCTCAGGGAACTTGTGAAATGATAACGAAAGGTCTAACTTTCATGTCATTGGAGTCCTGGAAGAAGAGAAATGTCCACACAGAATCCCACACTCTGCAAAAATATCCATCAATCAATATGATGCAACTGACACAGAACACACAACCCAACAATATCAGAACACACATTTAAGGTCCCACACACAGTACATATGCAAAATATATCCTGGGCCATAAACTTCAAAAATTTTAAAAGAGGAGAAATCATATAGAATGTGTGTTCTTACTACAATGGACTCAAAGTAAAAATCAATGTCAGAAAGATTAGAGGAAAATCTACAAATACTGCGAAACTAAGCAACACACTTCTAAATAATCCATGGGTTAAAGTAGAACCCTCAAGGGAAATCTGTAAAAAATATATTGAACTGAATGCAAACAGAAATGCAACATATCAAAATGTGTGGGACACAGCTAAAACAGAACTGAAATGAAAATTTATAAAACTGATGTTTAAATCAGAAAAGAGGAAGAGGCTCAAATCACTAATCTAAACTTCCACCTCAAGAACCTAGCAGAAAAAAAGCAAAATAAATCCAAAGCTAGCATAAGGAAGTAGATACCAAAGGCAATCACACAAATCAACGAAATTTAAAGTGGAAAAATGATAGAGCAAATCACTGAAACAAAGAGATATTTCTCTGGAAATAATAATAAAATTGACAAAGTTCTAGCAAGACTGCCAGAGAGGGAGAAAAAGAGGGAGAGGAGAAGTTTCAAATGATCAGTATCAGGAATGAAACAAGGGGTAACATAAGAGACCTTGAAAATAACCAAAGATAAGTCAAGAAATACTACATATTATATACATATATCTGACAACATGGATGCAATGGATCAATTCCTTCAAAAATACAAAGTAACACACAACAGTAACACAACTCACTCAATGTGAAATAATTTTAATAGTCTTACAACTATTAAGGCAATTGAATTTTTAATTGTCTAAAAAAAAAAAAAAAACTCCATGCCCAAATGATTTCACTAGAGAATTTTACCAAACATTTAAAGAATTAGCACCAGTTGTATACAACACCTTCCAGAAAAATAGAACAGCAAGAAATATTTCTCAATTCATCTCATAAAATAGGGCTGGAAATCTAGCTAGCACAATAAAGAAAAAAAAGGAAATAAAAGACATACACATAGAATCTGTGGGGAAACTGATCACTCATATTTTCTGGTGGGAATGTAAAATGGTATATACACACTAAAAAATGGTTTAACAATTTTTAAAAATCTAATATGCCAAAGCCATACATCTTACCACTCCTGGGCACTTTTCTCAGAGAAACGAAGACTTATGTTCACCAAAAAACCTGTAGACAAATGTTTATAAAGCAACTCTACCTATAATAGTTCTAAACTGGAAATAACCAAGCTGTCTTTCAACAGATGAGTGGTTAAACAAGATATGGTACATCCATACCAGGAACTACTACCCAGCAATCAAAAAGAACAAACTACTTATATGTGCAAAAATGCGATGAATCCCCAGAGTGTCATACTGAGTGAAAAAGCCAATCCCAAAGGTTACATACTGTTTGATTCCATTTATCTGACATTTTTTTTTTTGGGGGGGTGCTGCGTTCCCAAGCCAGGGGTTGAACCTGTGTCACAGCAGTAACCGCAGCCACTGCAGTGACAATACTGGATCCTTATCCCACTGCTTCACAAGAGAACTCTTATTTAACGTTTTTGAAATGACAAGATTATGAACCAGAGAACAGAACAGTGGTTGTCAGGGGTTATAAAAGGAGTGGGGGCAAGGAGGAAGTGAGCATGGCTATCAAAGGGCCACGTGCGGGATCCTCGTAGTGGCAGAAATGTTCTGTGTCTTGACTCTACCCAGGTCAATATCCTACTTGTGATACGGTACTACAGTTTTTCTCGATGTTCCCATTGAGGGAAATAGGGTAAGAGGTACACTGGAGATCTCCCTTCTTACTTCTTACAGTC
This sequence comes from Catagonus wagneri, assembly GCA_004024745.2. NCBI lineage: Eukaryota > Metazoa > Chordata > Mammalia > Artiodactyla > Tayassuidae > Catagonus > Catagonus wagneri. The sequence goes on along the minus strand of PVHT021183634.1, from coordinate 24,666,964 downwards.
GCCGATGGATCAACAATCATTGTAAGAAAAAGTTAAAAAAAATTAGATCAATTAGGATACCCAAGTTCATGTGATGAAAGAACTTGCCAGCTTTTCCTTGACAAGTACACAGACTGGATGGGGCAGTGCCAACAGATGTCATTTGTGCAGGCTGTTTGGTAATTATACCTTGTGGATTCCCTCGTAATTACAGTGGGGCTCAGACTATATATCCATGCCGGAAATCGTCATATTCCTTTAGTGATTACTCAGGGTCAAACACTTTTGACAGTGAAGGGTCTGCAACCGATGGGTGACAAACCATCAAAAAAATCATGAACTCAGCTTAATTTGGAGGCAGGATTGGGCAGCAGTCCATGCTCCTTATACCAAGATAGCTGGGAAAATGTAAAAAGTGTTCTAACAATAAGTGTGGAGTTTGTTTTCAAGAATGATAGATCCCAGATAGTGCTTAATTCCGCCCCCCCCCCAAAAAAAAGGTTTCAGGAGGACATGATGACAACTCATTGGCATATGGTCATATATGGTCATTGTCCATCTTCACTGACCTCCCAGAGTGGAACTCTGGCAGAAACACTTAGCACTACAGTTCTCTAGAAGAGAGGCAGTTTTGTTGACTGCCTGCTACGTTCAGGGTACGTCATGGACTTCATTCCATTGACGTCTCACTACACTACGGTGATGTCCCTTTACCAGAAGGCAAATCTAAGGCTCCAGGAGAGTAAATCAACTGAGGTGGCAACTGGAATTAATAAGAACTGAAATTTATCCTGAGTCACTCCCACCACCAAACTCTGTTGGTCATTTTATTTCCCCAGAATAGCAGGTGTAGCTCTAACTTCTCCAAGCCCTTGGTCTCAGAGCTGAGAATAACAGCAGGTCTATGAGCAATGTCAGCATTAAACAGAAGGAGGAAGTAGGTGCCTTGTATTATGGAAAAAGCACTGGGTTTTGAGACCTAAATCCCGGATTTTCATATTATCTTCAGCTCAGAGGATTTCACATAAAACCTCTCACATCTGTGAGCTCTTCATTTGTGAAACAGTTACTGCAAAGATTAAATTAGGTGACAAATAAAAAGTATAGCATAGGGCTTCAGTACATGATGGCTATTGTGGTTGCTGTCAGAATTCCTTCAGCTTGGGACAGGGCAGAACAGACACTCTGGCTCCTAGCTACTCATTAACCGCTAGCTTGCAACGGGTTCCTCTAGGCCACCTGCTGCTCAGGGACCTGCTCCAGGTACATGCAGTGTAGGAACCTCCGCATTTCCTCTTTGCAGGTTGTGGGTCCAGGGCCTAACTTAGCACTCTTAAATCCTGCCAATCCATGTGCTCTGAAAGGAAACTCACCAACTTAAATGTTTTCTTCTCCAGAGCTGGGATCCATCAGCTGTCTGCTCCTCCCTCTCTCAAGCCAAGCTTGCGTGGCATTCATTGTGTCTCTGTCTCCTGATAACAATCCCAGAGCCCTGAAAGCAGTCATTGGCTTCAATACTGTGGCCTCAGGACCAAGCACGGGGCCTAGAAAAGGGAAGCCGGGCAATGCATGTTTAAAAAGAAATTGACAAATGGACAAGCAGATGTATGATCTTCTGGATGCTGTGCTTGCTTTTCACCTTACAGTGATTAATGTCGGTACCCATTGCCCTGGTGCTGTTTGATGTTAGAGGGAGGACAGGGATGTCTGTTGGCCCCATCTGCAGGCACTTTGCGTTGGGCAAACAGGAACCTTTCCAGCAGAGCCGATGTTATCTTATTACAACTATTAATTTTCATAGTTGGCATTAAGTATGTATAAAAAAACCTTTCATGTGAGAGGCTCAGGGCACTCTGACTCCTGGGCTCACCTCTGTAACATTCTCAGGTGTTATTAGCATCTGTTTTTTTATTTCCTTCCTAGAAGCAGAATCATAGCCTGTCCTCAGCTTGAGCGCCTAGACTGTTGGCAGGACCAACTGCAACGGCAGAGGAGGTCTTCACCCACTTACTTCCACAGTCTTCTGATGTCCTGGTAGAAGACGGAGGCCATGCTGGTTGCAGCTGCTGGTGGCGAGTGTGGATCTGGGAGCATCCAGTATATACGATATGCTACCTTCTCCTCTTTCCTTTCTTCCCCTCTGAAGAGCCACTGTGGCTTCAAATCCCAGCTCTGCCACTTGCCACTTGTTGACTTGGTGCATAAAAGTCTGACTGTGAGTTTCTGAAGCCTTAAAGACAGGGAATAATAACACCCATCCTTATAGAATTGGGGAGAGGGTTTATCTGTCATCTCTGTAGTGTCTACTGGGTGCCTGTTATGGGCCAGGCACTGCTGTATGTGATGGGGATACTTCGGTGAACACATCAAACAAAAATGTCTGTGTTCATGGTACTTCTATTCTACAAGGGTGGGACAGGCAGGGAAAAAACACAGTAAGTAAATTATATAGCATATCAGAAGGTGAAAAGAGATGCTGGAGAAAATGATGGCGACAGGGATATGACTACTGGCAAGAGTGGTGTGCAGAATAAAGAGGTCAGGGAGGCAGGGGGGCTCCCTGAGAAGACGACATTGGAGCAAAGACTGGAAAGTCTGTAAGGAGGTGAGCCATTCAGATATCTACTGGAGGATGTTCCAGGCAGAGGGAATAGCAAGTGCAGAAGCCTCAGATACAGAGTGGCCCTGAGTGTTTGTGGAACTGCAAGGAGGCTTACAACTGCATGGGAATGTATAATTACCTCAGCAAAAACTTTTAAAAACATTTTTTGGCCCTCCTGCAGCATGTGGAAGTTCCCAGGCCAGGGACCAAACCCATGCCATAGCAGCAATCCAAGGTGCTGCCATGACAACTCCATATCCTTAACCCACTTAGCCACCAGGTAACTCTTTTTTAAACATTTTTAAAGTTTAATTTTAAAAATAAGATCAATTAGGATACCCAAGTTCATGCAATAAAAGGGCCAGGGGCAAGGTAGTAAGTGGAGAGAAGTGAGATGTGAGGGCAAGGAGGTGGGGGCAGAAGGCATAAGACTGTAAGTCACTTGAGCATTTTGGTCAGAAGAGAGAACCGATCTGACTTGAGTTTTAAGAAGACTCCTCTGATTGCTGCATTGAGGGAGACTACATGCCAACAAGTAAAGAAGTAAGGAGGCCACTTTGTCAGTTAGGGTTGTAAATGATCTGTGTAAAGAATACAGAATGATGTCGAGAATGGAGCCCAGCAGGTGATGGGGTGTCAGTAAACATCAGTGTTATTATCTTTGTGTTAACTTCAAGAGACCACTCCCTGGTGCATATGGCCAAGATGATGGACACCTCAACCACTCTTTCACCTTGGCTGCAGAAACTTCATGTGCTCTTTAGAACAGTCTCTTTTGCCAGTGGAGCCAAGTAATAAAATAAATCCATTATTTCTATAGTTAGACAAGTATATACTAGAATCCCGGCTCGGAAACTTTCTCTATGACCTTGGGAAAATTCCTTCACATCTTCTACAGTCTCCTCTCTGGCAAACTGAATAATAACAGTCCCTTTCTTATAGGGTTATTGTGAGCACTTATTATAATTTCACATATAAAGTGCTTGGCAATTGTATGCACTCTAAAGGCTAGCTATATTCACCATCCCTCATGCTCATTCATGCCGGGCTTATTTATAGTCTATATTTCTCTAAGTGATGCTTATTTCTTTTAAGTATTTTCTGATTCAGAGTCCTTCTGAAATAAAAAGTCTTTAATGTTTACTAAACTTTCATGTTTAATAAAATAGTCTCTTTAATTTTAAAAGGACAAATGTTGGAGGCATGTACTAATCATTCCTGGCCAAATGCCTGTGGGAAGCTTGTTTGTTCAGATTATAACGCTGACCCAGCACCTAACTAAGTGCTGGGCACATATTAGGTGCTCAATAAATGTTTGTTGAATGACTGTGTCAGGCTATAATCAAGGACCCACTACTCACATAACTGATGGCATCTTACCCTAATGATAGGCAAAAGGAAAGCTAAGGGATAATTATAACAATGATACTTATAGTACCTCCAGAAGTTTTCAATGTATTCACTAGACTGATTCTTACAGTTTTTCTTTTCTTAAAATTGGTCTTTTAAAATGTGTTTCTACATTACACAATTTTATACCCTCAATATGAGAACGCTGAATTTGGAGTCCAAAACTCTGGGCTGCTATTTAGGCTTTTCTCTTGGCGCCTGCTGTGTGGCCTTAACATGTGACCTATATATATGGCACAGCGAACTATACTCGATATTTTATAATAACTTATAAGGAAAAAGAATCTGAAAAAAATATGTGTAACTGAATCACTTTGCTGTATCCCATAAACATATCCCATAAACTAACACAACATTGTAAATCAACTCTACTTCAATTAAAAAAAAATGTGACCTATAGTGTCTGGAAAAATCATAATGAAAATATAAATGAGCTTACAGGACAGTGAAATTGAGACTCTCTCAGAAGTAATGGTCTGTGAAAGTCCTTTATGGATCCAAAGCACTGTGTGCAGTGCGTGGGTTGGGGTTGGGGGGACTGTTGAAGAACAGACCACTCCTCCCTCTTTAACTGTCTAACACTGAGGTGAAGCTATGAGGGCAACACATAACTGTGGGCAAAATATTTATTTATTATAAACCATTTTCTTCATTTGATGGTTTCATATTATGAAAGTTATACATGCTTGTTCAAACAAGACCAACGCACTAAAACTCTCTTTGCCTACCCTAACCCCTCTGTTCCCTGCCAGAGAGCCAAGGTCAAGAGACCAATGTGAATCCCTACATAATTTTCTCTTTTCTCATTCATACTCAATCAATTATAAAGACACATACATAGGGCTCTATTTTTTTTCCTGAAATGGAATCATACTATGCTTGCTAGTATATACATAAATATATACACACATATACAGATAAAAGCTTTATTTCATTGGTAAACAAATGTGGACTCATATTATATCTGTATCTGGCTCTTCTCTCATAACATGACCTCTAGAAAAATCCCTTTCTAAGTCAACTGGTATAGTTTGAGTTTATTCTTTGGTGACTGTTAGTTCATGGCTAAAAGAAACCATAATTTACTTAACAATTTTTCTCTATTATGGGTATTCTTTTACTTCCTAGTTGCAAGGGAAGTTACTTCATTTCTCTACGCCATTTCTTCTTCTACCTAATCAAACTTAAAATCTTTTGCACAGCAAATGGAACCACCAACAAAATGAAAAGGAAAGCTATAGACTGGGAGAAGATATTTATAAATGATATAACCAACAAGGTGTTAATACTCAAAAATGTACAAATAGTTCATACAACTCAATGCCAAAAAACAAACAACACAATCAAAAAATGGGCAGAAAACCTGAATAGACATTCCTCCAAAGAAGACATACAGATGGCTAACAGGCACATGAAAAGATGCTCACCACCACTAATTATTAGGGAAATGCAAATCAAAACTACAATGAGGTATCACCTCGCACCAGCCAGAATGGCCATTTTCAAAAGGCTATAAATAATAAGTGTTGGAAAGGATATGGAGAAAAGAGAACTTTTTTACACTGTTGGTGGGAATGTAAATTGGGGCAGCCATTATGGAAAACAGTATGTACTTTCCTTAGAAAATTAAAAATTAGAATCACCACATGATTTAGCAATTCTACTCCTGGGTATATATCCAGAAAAAAATGAAAATTCTAATTCAAAAAGATGTATGCATTCCAATTTTCATAGCGGCAGTGTTTATAATAACCAAGACATGGAAGCAACCCAAGTGCCCATTAATAGTCAATTGGCTTAAGAAGATTTGATACATACATACATATAGATAGATAGATAGATAGATAGATAGATAGATAGATAGAGGTGTGTGTGTATATATATATATACATAAATCAATGTATATATATAAATCATTGGAATATTAGTCATAAAATTTAACATTGCCATTTATAGCAATGTGGATGGATCTGGAGAATATTATGCTTAGTGAAAAACAGAGAATGGCAAACACTACATGATATCACATATATGTGGAACATAAAAACAGTGCAAATGAATGTATACATAAAATAGAAGTAGACTCACAGATACAGAAAACAAACTTACATTACCAAGAGGAAGTGGGAGTGGTGGAGGGACAAAAAAAGAAAAGAAAAGAAATGAAATTAACATTGTTTAATTAATAATAAACCCATTATTAAAGTAAAAAATATTGTGGGATTACTTACTAATAGAGCCTCAGGATTAAATAAGAACACACATGTAAAACAGTAGAATTCTTGGCACATTCTAAGTGGTCAATAAATATTAGCTAACATTGATTTCCACAAAATGCTTTACTGGAGCAAGCAATCCAAACCTTATTTTTAGATTCAAATAGTCAAAGACCTTGATATTTTGGCTCTCTTAGAGTTCTCATACCCAATTACAGATTTCTTTTTTCTCGTGCTTCCCCTATCCTTTTAATGAAAGTCCACTGAACTCTCTTCTCTGGCTATTTTTTCACCCCCCTTTCCTGTTATCTTGGCTTCTCCCTGGGGCATGGAAAATTTTCAGCTCAAAAATTCCTATGTGTCCTTATTGAGTAAAGTTTCTTGGGAAGGAAGAGACTTCCTGGGCAAGGCAAGAGGTCAAGGGGGCAGCCTATCTTCCTAGCTGGAGGAAACACGTAAGGGAGTAGTCTACAGTGCAAAGGGGCATCCTACTCCAGGAGGGAAGTTCAACTCAGCACACGGGGAAGGAGGGCTAAGTATGCTCAGGTCTGATCCTTCATTGAGTTCACCGTCACAAGAGCCCTTGTATCAGGCAATTACAATATCAGCTGGAAGGTTCTTGGTCACCAGCATGTGGCAAACAGAACCCCATCAACCACTGGGGCTCCCTGGAACAAGTCTAGCCTCTGGAGAAATAGCCTGGCATAAGCCAGATAAATAGGAAAAATCTAGACACATAGACTTCATGGCAATAATGAAATAGTATGCTTGGCAGGGACACTGAGCTAGAAACCCAGTCATATGGACGGACTAATGGACAAGGGAGGAGGCACAGGACTGGCAGGCATTGGAACAGGAGTGTGGGACCTTCCCCAGGGTTCTCTGAGGCTGGATTCAAGGTTCTCAGTGTTCTGGGCTGGGCTCAAAGACAGAGGGCAGAGGTCACTCTAGCTGGGTGGTTCCGGAGAAAGAGGAAATAGTGCCATTGTCTTAACCAAACAATCCACATGGCTGTGTGTCGCCAGGCTGCACCTTCCAGACAGGTAAACAAACAATGATACCCAGTGTGACTCTGCTATATTATATGTAAGTGTAGGGATTGTGAGAGCATAGTGCAGAGTTTATGCTAGGCCTTCAGCAAATGTTTGTGAACTGACTATTGAGTGAAGCCTCTGTGCTTTGGAAACAAATTGGAGAGAGCCTCTGCCTTTCCCTGGAGGAGTCAGGAAGTCTTCCAGAATTGTTGGGATTAAGTGGGTCTTAGGGTAAAGAAGAAGGAAAGGGAACTTTGTGCAGAGGGAGCTGTATCCCTGGGTGAGGAGAAGAGAACGAATACATGTGTTTGGAAAAAGCCAGAAGTTTGATGTGGTTGGATCACAGTGTGAATGAGACTGAGAGGAAGGGGGAGATAGAGAAGCAGGAGCTTCTGACAGGACTTATTTGACAAGTGAAGGAATGTGAATGTTAGAGCAAAGGAAATCATTGTCACCAAGAGAAGACAATGAGAAAGCCAACAACATGGTCAAATACATTAAGCATGTATTTCTGAGAAGCTAAGTATGAGTCAGATGTAGACATATCAAATTTTTTTTCTGTTCTGTTCTGGTACTACATTTTTTTTTTATCTTTATGGCTATTTGAATAACTCTGACTCCTAATACTTTAGCATTTCATATCTTGGTCCTTGCCACCCTCAAATACTCCCAAAATAGCAGAGTGGTCGTGACTTAGTATAAGAACACCTATAAGGCCATCAGAAAATAAGATAAAGTACTGAGCATCAGAAAGCCACAGAACACATAATCGGGAGAGATTATCATTCCTGGGGGCCTCCTGAAAGAGCTAGCATTTTTATTAGTTATTTATACCCCACGGCAAATGAGTTGTTTCAAAGTCAGACCTGACAAAGGAGCAGGAGAATGTTAAGGGTACTAGCTAGGGAATTAGCAAACTTGAGTTATCCTTCTTTAAATAAACCAAGGGCAACATGAGATGTGGGCCCCTGCATTGAGAGACAACACCCTGAGAAGTTTACTGAATCCCAGAAGTTCTTGGAAAATGTGTAAAGAATTCCCTTATTTCCTTGCCAGAGTTGGTATCTGGAATGCCATAACAGGATAAATAGATCAGGAGACGTCCGGGGCCACACCTGGAGCTGGTGGTCCACAAGATGATGCTGTGGCTACTAAATGGAGCTCACTTCCACACATCAGGTAATGTGTCTATTTCATGGAGAAAGAACTGGTTGGTCTTTTAACATGCTAGGCTCATGGAGCTTTCATCTCTTCTTTCTATTTTGTTTATTTGCATTAGCTTTTAAAAGTAGTACACTCTCACTGTTTAAAAAGAGTACAACAAAATGGAAAATAATAAAAGTAGAAAGAAAAAGGACAATTTTTTTTTTTTACTTTCCATACTAGAGGCAACCATTACTGACATTTTGTAGTATTTTCTTCTTGTACTTTTTCTATACAATTTTCCTGCACTTGAGCTTATAAAACTCCCATAGGCAACAAAAAAGACACCTAACAAGAATAAGCTGAATGTAAGCGCAAGATATAGTAATAGCTTATTTTTAAAAAATTATGAAAATGTAAGAATCAGGATAATAGTCTGACCTAATAAAACTTAACAGAAACAACTGCATTTGTTTTCCTTTATTTTTTATTGGCAGAGGCTAAGCTTTATTTAGCATTCATTGTCTTAGTCCTAGAAATGAAACCCTGGGAAGTAGGCATTGCCGTTGTCACTTTTTTTTTTACTTAATGAATTTTATTTCAATTATAGGTGTATAAAACGTTGTCACTTTTTAAGTGAAGGTTCAGTGAAACTAAGTGACTTATAAGGATCAAACAGCTAATAAGGGACAGGGCTGGAATTCAAACCCAGGTCTGGTGGACTCCAAAGCCTGTGGTCATTCCACCTTACCACTCCCGCCACTCCTTATACATTATATGGCTGCTTTTTACTTCTAGAGGGTTTTTTTTATTTGTTTCTTTTTTGTTTTTTGGGGCTGCACCTTCGGCATATGAAGTTCCCAGGCTAGGGGTCGAATCAGAGCTGCAGCTGCTGGCCTACACCACAGCCAAAGCAACACCAGATCCAAGGCCGCAGCTCAAGGCAATGCCAGATCCTTAACCTACTGAGCAAGGCCAGGGATAGAACTCACATCCTCATGGGTACTACTTGGATTCGTTTCTGCTGAGTCATGACAGGAACTCCACTTCCACAGTTTTAAAAAAATCCTCTTAGGGGGATTCTTAAAATTATCAAGTTCTATTAAGTTCTATTTTGAAATTCTAAAAAATATTCTAGTAGTGGATGTTTATTATATTTGTGGCTGCCCATCAACTTTTTTTAAAAAACAGATTTCGTGTTTTAAAGCAGTTTTAAGTGTTGAGCGGAACTGAGCAGAAGGTACAGAGATTTCCCATATACCTTCTGCCCCAACACGGGTACAGCTTCTCCCATGATCGACATTCCCACCAGAGTGGTACAGTTGTTACAATCAGTGGACCTGCACTGACACATCATTGTCATCCAAAGTCCAGAATTTACCTTCGTGTTTACATTCTATGGGTTCGGACAAGTGCATAAGGACATGTACCCATCATTGTAATTTCACTGCCCTAAAAATCTTCTGTGCTCAGTCTATTTATCCTTCCCTCCATGTCATCTTTTAACGAGCCTATCTCTGGGGACATTCTCCTGATTCCCAATGTAGAGATCAGAAATCAAATTTTCAGAGGTCCTTGCAGCTAGGTCACAGTGTGTTCCTGGCTTCATCAGTTGGTTACATCCATACAGGACTTCAAATTGGAAGTGAGCCTTTTGAAGAAACTGAATCTTCCCTGGCATCCCAAGGACTCAGGTGGGTGGTGGCAGAGATGCCAAGTTTCCAGGTGAGCCAGTGGTGGCTCAGCTGAATCCCTGAGGCAGAGTTGGCACCAGGGATGCTGAGAGTGGAAGTTGTATTAAAGCTAAGTTCTTGGCATTTCCTATTTGGCACTGGCAGTGGTGACAGTAATGATTCTCCTCTCATCAGCCTTTCTGTGGTATGTGTGTATGTTGGAGTATATATGATAAATTTACTGAGAAATATTCATGTACTATATAATTTGCACATTTAAAATGTACAATCCCACTTTTTTTTTAGTATATTCACAGAGTTGTATAACCATCTTGTTTTTTTTTGTCTTTTTGCCTTTATGTAGAGCCGCACCTGCGGCATATGGAGGTTCCCAGGCTAGGGGTCTAACAGGAGCTGTAGCTGCTGGCTTTCGCCACAGCCACAGCAACGCGGGATCCGAGCCGCATCTGCAACCTTCACCACAGCTCACGGCAACGCCGGCTCCTTAACCCACTGAACAAGGCCAGGGATTGAACCCGCAACCTCATGGTTCTTAGTCGGATTCGTTAACCACTGAGCCACAAAGGGAACTCCTAACCATCATCAATACAACAAATTTTAGAACATTTTATTAGCTCCCCACCAAACCTCATACCTCTTAGCTGACACTTCCCAACTTTTGATCCCCCCACCCCTAAACAAGTATGAATCAGCTTTCTGTCCAGTTGCCCATTCTAGACATTTAGTCTAAATGAAATCATACAACATGTGGTCCTTTGTGACTGGCTTCTTTCACTTGGCATAATGTTTTCAAGGTTCATTGATGTTGTAGCCAGGATCAGTACTTCATTTCTTTTTGTTGCCAAACAATAATCCATTGTATTGTGATTTTGAATACAATTCCTGGAAGCACAGCCACAAATCTATTTCTCTAGCTTTTCTAGGGATTCTATGATATCCTTTTATATATCTTTTAATAAATCCATTTCCTGCTTATATTAGCCAGAATGGTTTCTGATGTTTGCCACCAAGAACCCTCACTGACACATTTGGGGTCTATTAAAATCATGATTTTTAAAAAGTTCAAGCCAAGTCAACCATGCCAACCATATGACCAAGGCAATCATGAACTAGTTAGTCTCTCAGGGCCATTCAAGCTCTGGTGTTCTATGAGTCTATAAATTTGAGACTACGTGAAACGGTAGCTGGCTTCTAACTGTAGGCTCTCTTAAGACTGAATTTGGTTAGGGACAAGAACACCCACTCCCTTTGGGCTGACTCTTTCCTGCCTACCCCCCTCCCTAGGAGATCCCACTCCCGACTCATTGCCACAGCTCCTCAACCTTTAGCCCCAGCTCTCTTACAAAGCCCCAGCCTCCTATCTCCAACTCCAGTGGCTCCTGCTTTACTTTATATTCCCTTGGGCCAAGGCAGAATGCTTTACCTTTCCCTCCATCCAGATTCCTTTCTGACCTTCCTTGTTTTCTTTGGCGGTGCCAGCATTCTCTTGGCCAAAGACTGAACTCTTAGAGTCAGCTTTGTCTCTCCCTTCTTCTCTAGTCACTTGCTCTTTATGTCCTCAAATAATCAAGCCCTGTCTTTTCTTCCTGTATGATAGGTTCCTTATAACTCTTTCCTTTTTGTTCCCATTGAAACCACTGTGATATCCAGGCTTCCATTAGCTTACTCCAAATGCCTTAAAGAATTTTCAAGTAAGAGTCTGCATTTAGTTTTTCCTTTTCTAATTCAGTGAGTGTGGCCTCCAAACTTTAGATCATGTGCCCTTACCAGTAAAAAACCTAATACCTTTCTGTCTCCCTATCTCTGTCTCTTTCTCTCCAGATATATATGCATTATACAGATGTAATTTATGTATATATTTCACTTATAAAGTATATAAGCATACTACTTTAAAAACATATTGGCCTTTAAAACATATACACAAATAATTTTTAAAAGGATGAGATTTAGAAAATAGCAGGGAAATGTCATAAAATTTTCTTCCCGTGCCACAGTGGATTATCTTGCCATCAGCCCCTGAGACCACTGCTCCCACTGGTTCCCTCTGCTGATGTCAGATCGGTCTTCACACTGCAGATCTGTGTAGGCTGGTTCCCTGCTCAGACCTTCTGAAGCTTCTAGGTGGAGTGAGCTTCTAATCCTCTGTCTCGCTCCTTTCCCACGTAGTGGGATATGAGCCCCTTCTTCAGTTTTATCTCAAGACAACTCTACTCAGGCTGGTTGGTTTCTCTGAACAAGCCCAAGGCAGTGCATTCGCTAAGACCTCCTTCCTGCTCCTACTTCCCCACCTCAGAGAGCCAACCCCACCTCTCCATTCCTGAGCTCAGTGTGTTGGGCTTCACTTACCAGAACACAAAACCCATATAGTGTTGTGCCAAATGTCTGGTGCATTTTAATAAAAATCTCTTAGCTCTGTTTATTGGAACTTCCAATAATTAAATGACCTTGACATGCACATGACATTTATATTTCTCATCAACACCCCCTCCCCTTTCCAAAATTTAAGGACTTGCCTAAATTCACAAAGATTTGGATGCCTAGCTAGACCTGGTATCCAAATTTGGCTGGTTCCAGAGTTCATGATTTTCCTGCCATCCACCGTTCCTCTGGTAGAATGAGAAACAAAAATGACTCTTCGATTTAGAGCAACCTCTCCTCAAGCCTGCACTAGTCACCAGCCAGAGCCCCTCAAATCCAAGGTTCCCAAGTGAGGATAAGACAGTCACACTACCCACTTCACAAGGCTGCTGGCAAGATTAATGAGCTAATGTTTGCAAAATACTTTGAGCTTCAAGAAAAGCCAGGCGCCAAAGAACTACAAAGGGTTATTAAAACAATAGACTTTAAATCCCCTTAACAAGCTCCCTCCCCTTGGAGCCTTAGAGCTAATCTCGTGTGAATCCTCCTTTCCCTCTTAAAGCCCTGGATAGCTGCTCACCTCTACATCTTGAGGGTGAGAGTGATGTCTTCTATTTTCTCTGTTTCCAGGACTTTCATTCCTTATGAAACCTTGAGCCACAGGTATTTTAATATGGCATGTGGACTTCTTCTAGTGCTTAGGCTCTTATCATGATAAGGGCCCCTCAGGAGCATGAAGCCCATGCAGAGTAGGACAAGAGGCTGGAGGAGGAACAGGTGAATGCCCAATCAGTGGCGAGATCAATGACACAGAGATCATGTGAGTCTCATGTGACTCTCGAGTTACACACTACCTGTGGACTCAGGAGTGAGACTGCAGAGGCTTATACCACCTGTCCCTCATTCCGTCCCCAAGGTCAACTCCATCAGTGGGAGTTGGGACTGGGTCTAGGCTGGCAAGGCCCCCATAGATACTCAGCTACTCCTAGCCTGAGTCTAGATCCCAGATGGGGGAAGGCAGTGTGGTGGAGGGAAAGAACAGACTGGAGCATGCACACTTCCCTCTCCAGCTCCACCCCTTGGTAACTGTGTGGTCTTGGGCTGGAATTGGTCCATGGGCTGAAGTTTTCTGAACTTTGTTCTGAATCACAAGTCTGAGCATACAATTTCCAAGTTCAATGTCCTTCAACTGTCCTTTCCACTGCCTACAGGGATCAGATCTTTGGCAATAAGGATGTTCTCTGCCTCATCTCTTGCCCGTGGCATTTCTGCCAGTCCCTGGTGATTCCTTGAACATGCATGTTTTCCCCATCCTTGCCTCTTGTCTTGTCACATAGTTCATTCTTTTCACCAGAGCAACCCTCCCCATCTTATTGGCTTGGAGAACTCTTTGACTCAACCTAAAGTTCAAACGTTCCCTTCTTCACTGACATTTCCTGAGATTTCTCCACCTATAAGTTAATTGTATAGCATGCACTGCATGCTTCCCAGTGCCAGGGATCAGGTGAGAATCCACGGAAGCAGGGATAAGGGGGACCCGCTGCCCTCCCGAAGCAGATGAGCAACTAGGCAACTGGTACAGGGCTGTGACAGCAGAGAGGACAGGATGCCAGGAAAACACAGGGCTGCCAAAGAAAGCTCCCTGAAAGAGGAGGAGGCTGAAAGGCACACAAGATTTAGCCCAAAGGAGGACAGAGGATGGGAAGTGGAGTATTCAAACAAAGCTTGACACATGTGTAGATGAAGGATTCTTGAAAGGGTTTTAGGTCTGTATGTCTCCCCCACCAGGATAACAATTCTTCCTTATTCACTAATAGAGAGACAGCATAGCTTAGGCCAGGGATCAACAAACTATGGCCACCACTTGCTTTTGTAAGGTTGCTTAGGTAAGGATTGTTTGACATTTTTTTAAGTGGTTGTAAAAAATCAACGAAATATTTCCTAACACACAGGGAACTCTATTCAATATTCTGTGATAACCTGTATGGGAAAAGAAAAGAGAATGGATATGTGTATGTGTAAAAAAAATTCATAATACATAAACATTCTATAAAATACAAATTTCAGTGTCCATAAAGATAGTTTTATTGGAACACAGCCATGCTCATTTGCTTTCGTACCGACTATGGCTGCTTTTATGCTAGAACAGCAGAGTTGAGTAGTTGCGACAGAGACCAGATGGCCCATGAAGCCAAAAATATTTACTATCTAGCCCTTTACAGAAAAAAGTTTGTGGACTCCTGGCTCAGGCTGTGGAATCAGATGGCCTAGGATCAAATACTGCCCCCTCTTCCTATGCTTGTGTGACACTGGGAAAAATTCTTAACCTCTTTGTGTCTGTTTCCTCATTTGATGATGAAAAATATGGCTACTGTAAAAAGTCTGTTAACATGTTATTAAATATAAAATATTTAGAATAATGTCTTGCATGTAGTAAGCACTAAATGAATGTTAATTATTATCCCCACCGTGGCTCCAAAACCCAGCAGTGGGCTTGGCACACTCTATTATTACTCAAAGGATATCTGTTGAGAGGATGAATGAGTGAGTGAGTGAGTGGGTGAATGGAGGTCTATTCACCTGAATCTGCATAGCTTTTGAAAAAGGTGGGGAAGGGAACCCTGGCCTCCAAGTGCCTTATTCCACTTTCCTTTTCTCTTACCAGCACCCTCAGAGCATCTGCTAGCAATCTGGGTCTTGTGGCATTTTCCTTCTTGTGCTGTTAATTTTTAAATGAATTTTTGGGCTGTGGATGATGGAGGGAAGAGCAGAGGGTACGGGGGCGGAATCCATGAAGTGGGGGCAGTGGGGAGCCATAAGAGGGAAGTGTATGCGCAAGAGATTGCGTATCCAAAGAGGAGGGGGCCGCTAACATAATTTCTACAAGAAAAAGAAAGGAAATCACCATGTCTCAGAGCCCTCTTGTGAGTCCCATTGGGAAATGGTCCTCTTTTGCATTTGGAGCTTGTTCTAGCCTCCTAGGGAAGCCAGCACCGGGGTTGTGGAACAGAAGGGCAGCAGCGCTCATGTGTAAGCTGAATGCTTTGTGGCTGCAAGGCTCTCTTGTGGTTTGGAATAAGGCTCTTATCCCTGGCAGGGCATTTGTCCTTTAATAACCAGCCCAGAACGCTCTGAACACCTCTACTGGAGCCCTGAACTCATCCTTCAGGGAACGTTTTATCTTTAAATTGACTGGAACTCCAACGAATCTGAGCCAAACCTTTTGGGTCATTACAGATCCTGCTTCTAACTAGTTTTATTTTCCACATTCACCCTGACTTTAGCTTGGGAGCCCCACAGAGGACAGAGTGTGTGGATTCATGTCCGCCTTATTCAAGTATTCATAAAAGTTATTAGCACAGAGCAGAAGAGGACGTGCCACCAAGTATGTGTTGAGTTGCAAAACACACACACACAAACACACACAGAGCAGCTAAAGAATCCTTTCTTTTCTTTAGTTTTTGATCTTGATAGTCTTTTATTTTCTTATAATAATTTTTTTTCTACTATAGTTGATTTACACTGTTCTGTCAATTTTCTGCTGTACAGCAAAGTGACCCAGTCTCTCTCTCCCTCTCTCTCTCTCTCTCTCTCTCTCACACACACACACACACACACACAGGTTCTTTTTCTCACACTACCCTCCAGTATATTCCAATGCAAGTGACTACATACAGTTCCCAGTGCTATACAGCAGGATCTCATTGCTTATCCATTCCAAAGGCAAGCATTTGCATCTATTAACCTCAGATTCCCAGTCCATCCCAGGCCCTCCCCTTCCCCCTTGGCAACCACAAGTCTGTTCTCCAAGTTCATGGGTTTCTTTTCTGTGGAAAGGTTCATTTGTGTCATGTATTAGATTCCAGATATAAGTGATATCATATGCTATTTGCCCTTTCTCTTTCTGACTTACTAAAGAATCCTTTTCAATGTACTGAATCCCCACAGGCTGAGCTCTGTCAGAGAAACATCGCAGCCTATGGGCCGACTGGTGATCACACTGTGTTTACTTGCACTTCCCTTCCTTGTTTGCAGCCCCACAGCCTATCCTGAGATGGGAAAGGATGCAGCGTGTGACTCTTACTCACTTACCTCCTGGTACATCGAGAACTGGAATCTCTCTTCAATAGTAATTACTATGATTACAGCTCCCTGTGGAACTCGTAGGGTGAGCTCCAAACATAATTCCTCAAGCTTGTCAAATCACTGCGTCGATTTGCTTATGAAAGGCAGTTCTAATCAAAAGGGGTAATTACAATATTAGGTGCCAAGGCTTGGTGTGCAAACTTTTGAGTCATAAGATATTAAGCCTAATTTAACTCCACTGAAGGAGGCGTGCGGCATCATGCGCTCAGCTTTCTGAATTGAGGTGAGCCTAAGCTGAAAACTTCACTCCAGGAAAGTGGACAAATTACTTGATCTATTAGCCACTGAACTATCACATACTATACAAGCCAGAGCAGCTGCCTTAGGAAGCTGTTTCCTCTCTGAAGTCCTAATGCTTTAGGCGTTGCTGAGCAAGACCCACACTGCCTTACAAAGCTCTTAGTCTTTGGGGGTTGTAACCACTCTTAGACCTGGCTCTGAGCCTGAAACCATCTATTCATTCATTCATTCATTCATTCAATATATGTTAAGATTCACAGTATGCCAGGTTCTGTGCTGGGCACTGAGATGCTGAAATAAATAAGTAAAACATGCTCTGGGTCTTCGAGAACCTGATCATCTGTTGGTTTGGGCTAACTAGGCTCATAAACAAGTGATTAACCTACAATGCGAAAGTGCTATGATTTTTTTTAAATGTTTAGGAAGAATAGAAAAGGGCATGCCCCAGCCCAACTTGAAGAAGCCAGATAAGGCTATGAGTGGAGGTAACACCCCAGCCAATTCTAAAAATGTGAGTCAGTGTGAGAGACAGTACAGTGTCCTAGGCAGAGGGACGAGTACGTCCAAGGTGTGACAGAGTGGAAGAACACTACCTATTTCAGGAAGCTCTAAGTAGTTCACCATGATTTTTAAAAATAATAAGTACATATGTGTACATATACTCAAGTTCTTGGACAGGCTGTGAAGAGGCCTGGGAGAGGGAAGCATTAGCAAGTAACAGGATATCTTGTTGGTCATATTAGGACCATCCACGACCCTTTCCCCAGAAAGAGAGGATCCAAGTGCAATATTTTGAAGAATCTATACAAAAATATGGTGGTAATCAAGCATACTCCACAAACCCAAACTCTGACACTTACCATACACATAGACACAATCACCTTGCCCCACAAAGCATGCAGGTGCGCCTGCTGGGTGTGGCAGGAACCAAATGGATACTACACAGAGAAAATGACCCGAGTACCCTCAGGGGCACACCCTCATCTCACAACCAAGCCTGATCTGGGCTTCATTAGCTGCAAGGCAAGTTTTCCCATAAAATAAGTGGAGTGATCAATCATACTAGCTGATAGACTGCCTAGCGGATGAATGTGCTGCGCTGCTCATAATCATCTGTTTTCATTAACAGTTGAATCATCCTTCAGTTCAGCTAAAGCACTAACAACAAAGACAGCACAGATTTGAATCTGTTTAGTTCACGACTTTTGATTTCTTTTTTTTTTTTTAGGAACACGAAACCAAAGATTTCACGAAGAGAAGAAAAGAGACCTTTTATCCTCTAGATGTTCCATGCTCTTAATATTTTTATAAGCTAATTTTCAGAGTAACATTTATGCTGGAGAAATTACTATTCCATTTTTAAAGATGAAGTCATGGAGGCTCAGAGAGATTACAGAATTAGCCAAGATCACCCAGATCAAGTACTGGAACCCAAGACAGTCTGATCCCTATACCTGGACTCTTGCAGTAGTAACATGCTGCTCTCTCCTCTGATGGGAAGGAAAGAAGATAATTACATGATTTATTTATTTTTTTCCTTCAGATATTTACGTGAAATAAATGAGCATCTTAAAATCAGAAACAGTTGACCGCCATATTAACTGTTCACTGGGTATTTTGGGTGCTCAAGCAAGAAACCACACAACTTTGGAGATGGAATGTCTTAATATATTTCTCTACCTGAAATGATTTTTTCCTCATGTTCTTTTTTTATTCACATATTTCCCTCAGAAACTCAGAACTGTCTCTCAATCCCCTGCTAAGCAGCAAAATTCTCTTTTCTTGAAGGTCTCTCTTGCAAGAAATCATATATAAGAATCTCAGCAGTGTGTAAGCAAAAGACTGGGAAATTCCAGCACTTCAGGCAACGGTAGGAATCACAGAATTCTCAAGGTGAAAGCTACCTAACAGATCATTTGTAGTAACACAGTAAAGTCTGATATACAGATTAAACCAGAACACCTGGTTACAGTTCCTTAAGACAATTAACAATATAATTACATTTTAAAAATCAAATAAATCATTTAAGTAAATCATTCTGGGTTTCATCAAATTAATAATTTATTTTCATCAAATAAATCAACCATGGGCCTGGTTAAGACATGGCCCATAAGAATAGCAGAATACTAGGTGTATGTCATTGACTTCCTTTCACTAGAACCCAAACAAGCCATGTTTGGACTAGTCAGTATGTTTACCACTCGTCCGCATCTGCACTGCTCACCACCTTACTGGGTACACAGCAATATTTAGGAAGGACACCTGCTGAGGATCCTTAGCGGAAGAGGTTCTGGGGCAAAGGCAGCCAAATTCATGAGCCTTATCTTCTCTTCATCCAATTAGCCTCAGCATGTTATCCCTCTGGTGGATTGTGAGCGAGGCTGGAGAGAAAGTGTACTGCTGTGCCCAAAGCCATCCATCCACGGGAATAATCACTTTGAACTTGGGGTCAATGACCAGGATATTAGCCCCCAGCCCAGGCCTAATGATGTGAGACAAAGATATGGACTATCCAGCCAGTTTGCAACGCTTGAGACTTCCAAAGTGAAACTTGGTAGTCTTTTGATTCTTTGATGTTAGGAACAATTGGAGACGTTTTTGGTTTGATCAGGATAAGATTAAACTTCTTTAAGCCCTTTGAATGAATAAATAATTGCTCAGAAATCTTATTTCTCACTTGAGACTTTCCTTTTGCTACTAAATGAACAATGGCAATAATTACTGGTGCTTTCATTACTTCCTAATGTCATAAGCAATGCTAATCTCTGTCCTTATTTAGAACCACTTCTGTTCCCCGGCGATGTTAAAATGAAACTACGAGTGAGCTTTCCTTTGATTTCTCTCCATTTCAATTCAAAGTGAGTTGGAACACAAGGAGAATATGTTCTTGCTCCTTCTAGCTCTAGTGTGTTTGTTTATTTATTTATTTGCCTTTTTTTTTTAGAGCCACGCCTGTGGTATATGGTAGTTCCCAGGCTAAGGGTCGAACTGGAGCTACAGCTGCCAGCCTATGCCACAGACACAGCAATGTGAGACCTGAGCCATGTATGCAAGTTACATCACAACTCACAGCAACACTGGATTCTTAACCCTCTGATCGAGGCCAGGGATTGAACCTGCATCCTCATGGATACTAGTTGGAATCGTTTCACTGAGCCACAATGGGAACTCCTAGCTCTAGTTTGAAAGTCTGGCTAACATAATTTCATCCTTGGAATGTTCAGCACTGTGGAGCTCTTCCTTGGGAGGTTATAAGAGAGGATTGGAGATTTAGCAACATGGTTACACTGGGTCATATAGTTCATACCTTTCTGATAGCAGATTTCCTGCAAGGCTGGGATCTTGGATTGGCCTGTCATTTCCAGGCTTTAATATATAGTGTGGAAAGAGCAGTGGGAAGTTAGTCAAGTGACAGTATTTCTAGACTTAGATCTGCTCCAGTCACTAGCTCAGTGAAACGGGATAATTCATGTCCACTCTCTGGACTTCAGTTTCCTTCTCTGTAAAGTGAAGGAACTACACCTGATAGAAAACTCTTATAGTTATGACATCATAAATTTAACAATATGGCAGACATTTAATTGAGTATCTACTATGTTTGGGACCCTGGGCTAAGTGCCACAAATAAAAAGCTGAGTC
This sequence comes from Catagonus wagneri, assembly GCA_004024745.2. Lineage (NCBI taxonomy): Eukaryota > Metazoa > Chordata > Mammalia > Artiodactyla > Tayassuidae > Catagonus > Catagonus wagneri. The sequence continues at coordinate 24,646,503 of PVHT021183634.1, read as the reverse complement.
ATTCACAGTTTTGCCTTCTGAGTTTTCTGGATCTGGAGGGAACGGCAGATACAGAAGTGCTGACATAATATGAATTAGAAATTTATACAATCCATTATTCTATGAAATGTCCTATCTACTAATAAGGACAAAATGGCTTTTTACTCAGTGGAGTAAAAGGAGATGACATTACAGAGGTGTTCAGGAGGAGAGCTGGAGTGAAAGCTTATGGAGAGATTGACCTGTCGGGGGAAACTCATTCAGTTCTCAGTGTTGTTGTTTTTATCCTCACGCAACAGAGTCTCCTGCATAAAGGCAATGACAAGCTATGGAGATGGAAGCTCCATAAACAAGCCTGTTATTAATCATTATCATAATGATCTGAACCAACCTGCTAAGCCTTTTGATGTTTGCTCAACTCCAGGGATTAAGATGCAAATCTGGGTGTGATCTCTATCATTACCACATTAGGTTCTATGGTCCATTAATCTCAGGCTACAAATGACCAGAGGTAACCTCAAATGGACAAATGGCATTTCACCTTCCGTCCCCAGGAAGGGGGCTCTATGCACCATTCTTGGCCCCTGCCCTGGCTCTCCACAAAACCAGGGGAGGGTTTACTGGATGGAATTCAGCCAGAATGGTGTTCTTTCTCTCTATTCCAGAGTCATCAAAAATATGTTCCTAGTGTTTCCCTTCAAGTTGAATCCCCAGCAGCCATAGGAGCTTGCCAAGTAAGATACTTTCCAAGAGGACTACCTTCACGACAAAAATCTGTAAAAGGTGAAAGAAAAGGGGAGAGGAGGTACTCAAATATCAAAACTCCAGACACAAACCCAAGATCTAAACACATGGAAAAAGGATGTCAGGTGATGGCTTTAGTCCTTTAGGAAAAGAGACCTGGGTTTGAATCTCAGCCCTGCTCCTGCTTCGTGCCTACCCTGATGGTGGGGCAGTTAAGACTGTAGGATTTAGAAACAGGTAAATATCCAGGTTCTTTAAGTGCTCTATGACCTGGCTCACATAACGTGGCTTCTCTGTGCCACCTCTGTAAAACAAGGATATCAGTATAAACATCCCTGCAGGGTAGTTGTGAGATGATAGTATTTCTATAACCATTAAGTATAAATTGGCAGGAAGGTGTCTCGAGGATGAGAACGGTCTGTGAGTTCAGAGCAAAGATAAAGCAAAGAAACGCATCGCACTTATAAGCCTGTCACCTCTGCCCATTCTGCTGGCTCCCAGGAAGGGACAGTAGGGTTTCCTCCTTTCTCAGATTCTATCAGACAGCTTCACTTACTCTGGGGATGTGACCATGCTGATGGGCTGGCGTGAGGGATAAGGTCTAGCCTGAGATTTGGGCTCCTTGGGGTGGGTGATGATGTGAGGAGGAGGTCAGGTAGTTAACACTGCAAGGGCCTTTCCCAAGGTAGATTCCTTGAGTTTTACTATCTAGATCAAAGTATCTGTTTACCTCTGTTGCTTCCCCATTGAGAACTTCCCTGACTGCCCTGGCTTTCCTTTGGACTAAATGCCAGCCCGTGGTCAGTGGGGATCAGCGATCTTTACGATGGCTTCTGCAATAGTCACCCTTGTACCTGCCCCACAATAATGTTTTCTTTTGTCAGGCCTTTGTTTTTCATGCAAGCCATATACAGCCGAGAAACTAACCACCACAACAAAATAACAATAAAAAAGGCTAATAGAGTAGCAGCTGACACAGTTTAATGAGAAAATGACAGGAAAGGCCATACAAGCCAAGAGTCTGAAGAAGATTCCACCTCGTAAGGCATAAGAAAGAGTTTTGTAAACTGTTAAGTGTCTGTGCAGATAAATGTCAGGGGATGGTTATTATACCATTGTGATGCAGGCACTTCTTGGCTCATACTTTGGTCGTCCGAATGAATACGCTGCTTGAGAAAACTCTGAAATTCTAATGAACAGCCTGATTGTAAGCTATCTTGGAACTAACTGAAGGAAGAAGACTCAATTCAGTTAAACAAAAGAGATATATTCCCAAGAAATTCCCTTTTTGCATCTATCCTACCTAGTACTTGACACACAGTGGATGCCCTGTGCATCCAGATTTTATCTCATTCTGTCAGTTTGTTTAGGGCAATTTGTAAAAATCCTTCACATTATCTTCTCCCACTAACCACACTTAAATATCCCTTCTGTGATTATTTCCAACACGACAGCACCATAGCTCACTTTTGAGAGAACATGGACTATGCAAGCTATGTTACTTTACGTGTGGCAGTTCCTTTAAGACGGCCAAGAATTTATTCCGGCAGGCCTGTTCCCTTAAAGGATGTCTTCCTTTAAAACTCCCAGTATACACAGAGTGCGTGTGTGAACATATACCCAAGTCCCCACATTTTATGAAAATGACATTGAATCATTTTGCAACAAAGGAAGGGCTTTGGATGCTTTTTGGAGGTGGGGCAGAGTGGTAGGATCTGGGCAAACCAGTTGAATGGGTGCGCCCCTAAGCAGCCAGTGGCCTACTCTGGAAGGAACTGGGTTCAGAAACCAGAATGAACTGTGATTACAGAAGGCCTTAAGCATTCCTACCTGTAATCCTGGGATGTTGCATTCTTCAGGACACATGTAAGGAGGTTCCTACCCAGTGGTTGCCTGTTGCTCACCAGACTAAGAGATACTCATTCCATGTTGCCAAATCCAACCCTTTTCCTAGCTGACTTCTTGGCAGTATTTGACCTGGCTTACCACTCCCTCCATTTTGAAATACTTTCTTCTCTTGGCTTCTGTGACAACATAACTCTTCTAGAATTTGTCCTTTGATACTGGCTGCTTTCTCTTGGTCTCTTTTGTGGGTCCCCAACACTCCACTTCCGCATGCTATTGTTTCCAGGGCTCTGCTCTGGGCCTGTCTCTTCTTCAAACACATGCATTCCCTGGATGATCATACCTGCCCCCATAGCTTTCAATGCTATCTGAATGCCACTGATTCCTTCTTGCAAATCTACACTGAACTCAAGTCTTGTACTTGAGTACAAGCCGGTATATGGCCCAGAGCAGTATTCCTGGATGTGGAATGTGTTGCCAATGGGATTGTCTCACACACTCTGGGCAAAAACTTAGGAACCATCTTTGATTCTTCTTTCTCTTTTCCCCACATTCAGTTGACCAGTGTCAGGACTTGGGTTTATCAAATCCTTCTCTGCAGGTGCCATCTGAACTTTGCTATTTGTTTCTCTAGTTTCACTGCCTCTTCTTCTGCCTCCACTTCCCTCATAATCCATTTTCTGAACAGCCATAGAACTTTCTAAAAAGTGTAAATCAAACCATATTACTCTCCTGCTCAAAACATGACAATGACCACCTTAGTATAAAACCCATGTTTTTTCCCCTGGCCTATAGGGCCCTTGCCTTCCTCAGTGATCTCAGGTGGTACAACTCTTCCCTTACTTCCCAAGTTCCAGGCACACAGGCTTTATTTTGATATACTGGGAGCACTTCATGCTCAGTTTCACACTGAACTGTTCTATTAGCTGTGCTTTTTGCCTGGAATGTTCTTCCCTTAAGTCTCCAGCTTAAGTCTAAATGCTATTGTTGACCTTCAAAGAAGCCTTCCTTGACTTGCTTTTCAAATCAGCCTTTTCAGACACTTTCTGACATGTTTTCTTGTTTCATTTCAATCATGGAACTTACACTTCTCCAACTTCCCTTTTTTCTTTCTCTTGTTCCTTATTGAATGTGCTTTCTCCCTCCAATCAAGGTCCATGAGAATAAGAACTTTGCCTATCTTGTATAATGCTTTCTTTCCAGTTTCTAGAACAGTGCCTGGCACATGATTGATATTCAACAAGAATATATTGAGTAAATGAATGGAGCCCTAGTAGAACTAGGACTCTGATCAGGCTTCCAGACTCCCACTTCACAGAGGGACTCGTAAGATTAGCTTCAAGCGTCCCTATTCAGGATAGTGTTTGATGGGTTTACATAATGTTTTTCTTTCCATGGAGTGAAAGAAAAATATAAAGTTCCTTAAGTTATAATCTCTGGAGTCATGAGGATATATTACTGCCTGGAAAATAATCAACTTATTCAATAAACATTTATTGAGGGGCTATTACCTAGAACTGTTAAGCACTAAGGATATAAGCAGGAATAAGTTATAGTCACCACCCTCTTCTCTAGACAGGGAGAGATACATCTAAACAGATGATGAAGTATTAAAATTTTAGTGGACAAAATAATAATAGCGAACACTTATTGAGCACTTATAATAAGTATTGGGGGGGAATTCCTCCAAATGTTTTTCTTTTTTTTTTTTTAATTTCTCAAAGCAATCCTATGCAGTATTTACCACTAATCCCCTTGTTCTGCAACTGAAGAAACTGAGGGATAGACTAGGTCATTTGCCCAAGGTCAAAGAACAATCATGTGCAGAGCCTGTTAATCTGCTATGGAATGCATCCTGTTAGTCACTATGCTATGCTGCCTTTCTCACAGAGCTGTGTGGAAAGGGACATAGGAACACAGGGTATTATTCCTTCCATCCTCGGTAGCCGGTGAGGTTGAGTGAAGGCTTTACTGTGCAAATAACATTTGAGCTTGGATCTTAAGGGGTGAGGAGGGTGGCCCAAGGGAGACATTGTAGGGGCATGCAAAGTGAAGAGAACTGTTCATGTAAAGCCACTGAGTTGTGACAGGGCCCCTTCCTCTCAGAAATTTGCTGAAATTCAATCTTGTCCACACACTGTGAGTAGCAGAGAAGGGATGAGAGGTAAGAGTGGAGAGAAATCCAGGGGCTAGGATACAAGGTTTCTTCTACTGAAGGTTAAGGAGAATGAGTTTTCCACCCAAAGGGAGCAAATAGAGACTTTTAAATCAGGGAATTACACATTCTCAACTTGCTTTATAAATGCCACAGACTTCATGCAGAGGGTGGACAGGAGAAGGGGAAAAAGGAGACTATTTGGTAAGTTCTTGGCAGTGGTCCAGACAGGAGATGCAGAAGGACTGCAGGGCATGGTGGTCCCTACCACCTTTAGGTGAGAAATGATGCTACAGGTGTGTCTGATGCTACACGTGGAAGGAGAGGAAGAGCAGCTGCTTGGGGTAAGCTAGGCATGTTTGCCTAAGGCATGTCTGGGCCATTTCTCCAGCGGCCAGGGAGGTCAGCAAAGGCTCAGCTGCCCCACCCTCTGACTCCAGCCAGCTGTTGCAAGCGCTCTGGGGACAGAGCCTCTTCAACACTGCTGTGGCTTCAGGCCTTGTTAGGAAAAGGCTGTCTTCTTGCTAATGCCTGTGCCTCAGCCCAGCATAGAAGTGATGTCAATGCATTTTTCTCCTGCCTGTCTGTCACTGATCTTTCACAACAGGTTTTAAAAACATGCTGAGGTCATATGAGAACGTGTTAACGTGTTTGGTGGATTATTATCATTTTGTCATTCCTGTAAGTGGTTAGAGGGGATGAGTTCTTTTGGGATAGAGACACGGAAGCGTTATCTTTCCCCACAGCTGATGGAAATGATCAGAGAGGAAAATATCATTACTGATGTACTTGTCCTTCTATCAGCTTCCTTCGCTTGTCCTCCTCTGAGCAGTTCAAAGACGCATACCTACATTCCCATTGCCCATACAGTAAAAGATCTCAAGACAACATCTAAGAGTTTAAAGGAGAAGGGACCGGAGGAGATTTCCTACCAGTATCCCCTGCTGTTTTTAAAGAATTAATGTACTTTTTTTCTGCTAAGCACCTGGAAGACTGGATATTTGTTTTATTTCAACCCCTATTTCTACTGCCTAAAAATATAAGATTTGCTATTGATATAATGACCATAACAAAAGCTGTCATTGACTTGGTTGTTTTCGTGTTGCAGTATATTGTGATTTTATTACATAACATTTGCTCGTAGATAGTTGCATTTGTTGTTAGACTCAGAGATCTTTTACTAGCCTGAGGACCCATTGATCTTACCACACCAGGAAAGGATGTGAGCTATGACATTGGAGGATTCCAGTACACTGAAGGACTGGTGCCATAGTTTATGCATGTTAAAGGATTGTGGTTTGAATTGTTTAGGGCAGAACTTTTTAAAAGTGTGTTTGAAACACAAGTTATAGGAGTAATTTTAAGGAGACAAAATTCCATCAAGTACTAATTTGGATATGTGGTTGGTACTGTTTTTTCATCTTGGAGATTCATGATACAACAAAGAAACTAGGAGTTCCCTTCGTGGCTCAGTGGTTAACGAATCCGACTAAGAACGATGAGGTTGTGGGTTTGATCCCTGGCCTTGCTCAGTGGGTTAAGGATCCGGTGTTGCCGTGAGCTGTGGTGCAGGTTGCAGAAGCAGCTCGGATCCCGTGTTGCTCTGGCTGTGGTAAAGGCCAGCAGCTACAGCTCCTGTTAGACCCCTAGCCTGGGAACCTCCATATGCCGTGGGTGCGGCTCTACATAAAGGCAAAAAGACAAAAAAGAAAAAAAGAAACTACATTTTGTCCAATTTTGTTTAAACATAGCATTTGCTTATGCTTATAATGACCATGGAGTGTGTGTGTGTAAAACACTGCAAGAAATTTGTAATGAATGATTTTTCTAACATTTGACTAAAAAAATGCAAGGCATGTGACCATAAACAACATTCTATTCTATGTACGGATTTTTCCTTCAGGTTCTATTAACATTAGCTCTTTTCTTTTTTTTTTTTTTTTTTTTTTTTTTTTTTTTTTTTTTTTTTTTTTTTTTTTTTTTTTTTTTTTTTTTTTTGTTGCCTTTTGTCATTTTATGGCCGCGGGTTTATGGCCGCACCCGCGGCATGTGGAGGTTCCCAGGCTAGGGGTCTAATCGGAGCTGTGGCCACTGGCCTGCGCCGCAGCCACAGCAACGAACATTAGCTCTTTTCTTAAAGATATTTCCAAGCTTTGGGTGGTTGGTTATAAGTTCATTTTCATTACCCTTTTCCATTTTCAGGTCTCCCATGCCGTGCATCTTATGTGTGGGAAGAAAATTCTAGGTTTTCTCCTTCCTCTTGTGCACTTTTCACTTGCTAGTTAACTGGACTACGCCATCAGTAGGTCTCCCTAACAATGCTCTCTCAGGCCATAATGAAGAAAATCATTGCGAATATACATCTCATATGCTTTAACCCTTTATAAGCCAGTTGATAATTGTTTCAAAATGACTCCACTCTAGGAATGCCAACTTCCTCAAGCTTTCAGGATATTAAACTACCAAAGCTGTATTCCTAGCATCTCTGCTACCCCTTTTCTGCTTCTATACATCCTGCTTTTTTTCTTCCTCATCTAAGGAATCTATGAGCTACTACGTATTCAACATCTACTATGCACTTTATATATTTTACTTCATTTGACCCTATAATGGAGCTTGGGAGTAGTAGCTCCATTTCACTGTTGAGAAACCAAACTCAGAAGGGTCAAGACACCTGCTTAAGGTCACACAGCTAGTAAGCGACAGCATAAGAAGTTGCATTTGGATTTGTAAAACTGGCAATTTTGTTTCATTTTCTGTACTCCTGTATCTCAAACTTGGGTATGGGCAAAACTGTTAGCAGTCATGGAGATTCTACTAGAATATCCACACTACTTAACCATTATGGAGAGAAAGGAAATATTTTAAAGTATTTTCAGGATAAGACGAACTAGCTTATAATATGGCCTGGAATACATATTTTCAAAAAAATTTATAAGATGAAACTGAAACTGCAATGAAATGTTGTGCTTTTTGAGGTGGCTTTGAGCCAAGTGCCTAGACTACTAAGGATATCAATTTGTTCTTATAAACAATTAGGATTACATCATGGAAAAGGAAATTTGTTTATACCCTGTACTCCCCATTGTAAAAAACATTATTAAGGTTCTAAACTCAGCTCTTGTCTAATACTTTTCCTAACTTTATTATAGTGGTTTCATCCATTCACAAGGCCCTATCCCTAGCTTCTAATCTCTCTTTGGTATAAGCCATTGATTTGTATATTCATTATCTCTTGAGAATGTACAACTGTTAATAACCCACAGGATATCTCTAGCTCCATGTGTGGCTAGAAATATCTAAAAAAATATTTTAAAAGGAAATTCCTTAGGTACTCCTTTCAACATGTTTTTTCTCAGTGAATTTTTTCAGTCATTCAGGCCTGAAACATGAAAATTCCTTTGGACTCCACATTTGCCTTCATCCCATTTGTAGACCTGGAAACCTCAGGTGCCTGGTTTTCTCCCTCCTTTACTTTTATGGCTGCCCTGGGTAAGTTCTTTATTGGTCCTTGCTTAGATCAGTGGTTCTCAGATGGGCAATTTTGCCACTCCTACCCCCAGGGAACCGTTGGCAATATCTGGAGACATTTTTCGTTGTTGCAAGTGGCACCGAATGGCCAGAGGCCAGAAATGCTGCCAAACATCCTACAATGTGTAGGAAAGACCCCCACAACACTGAGCTCTTAAGTCGAAAGTGCTGTGGTTGAGAAACCCTGGCCTAGTCCACAGGAAGATTTTGTTCACTGGGTTCGTTCTCTCTGCTTCTGCTTCATCTTCCACCCAGCTGCCAGATTAAGGTATCTAAAGCATATATCTTCTGACATTATCCCACTGGTGACACCTTCAATGGTTCCTAGCAAATCCTCTAATCCTGTAAGTAAAGATTCTCCAAAACAGTTCTAGTCTTAGTTCCCACTCCCTCCCTTTATGTCGCATTATCATACTATACATCTCACACGAGGTCTTCTCCTAGGCGGTATCCTCTGCCTTTGATGCTTTTATTGTGTTTCTTCCTCTCCCTCACTCCTCCTATCATTGTCTATCAAAATCCTGCCCCTCCTTCCACCCTGACCTTATTCTCCAAAGCCTTTCCTGATTCCCCCAAATGGTATTACCTCTTCCTAACTCTTCTCTCTTTGGGATGCCATCATCAACAAGTTGTATTCCCCTGAGGACAGCAACTGCACCTGGCTGCTTACTCTCAGATCCACACGACACTGAGCCTCACCTGGCATGTTTTAGGGTTGTGACCACAAAGGGAAAAGTGGGAGGAATGTGAAAGGAAGTGGGCATTCACACAAAGAGGGGCAGAGGGGAGCGTGAAGGAGCACAAGGAGCCTGATCCCACTGCTGAGAATTGGTGGCTCAGCTTCATCTGCTTCTTCAACTCCCATCTTCCATCATGGGATCACAACAACCAGCTCAATTCACTCTTCCTCTCTCCTTTTATCCCTTCCTCTGTTCATCCTTCCTTCTCTCAATTCCTTCCTTTCTTTCTTTTAGAACATTCACTTCCAAAGAAAGGAACAGTGATGTTACTACCATGGGAATAAAAATTAATTCTTAGGATAAAAAAAAAAATTAGCTATTATAATAGTTTGTGTCCCTCCACAGCTCAACCCTACCCAAATAAATCTTATTAATTTCTCTCATTGGGGATAATTTACATTTTAATTTATATTTTCTCTTTGTTGGGGGGCTGGTAGTGGCAATGCTTTTTTTTTTTTTTAAAGATTAAGAAATGTATTAGAATAAGGGAAAGGGTATATTCATGATACACACACACATATTTTTAAAACCCATGGAAAAAATGTTAAAGGTTGTATGCTTTCATTTGTAAATAATTGGAGAAAAAATATTTTTTATTATTTTTTTTGACCTTTCGTCATTTTGGGGCCGCACCAGTGGCATGTGGAGGTTCCCAGGCTAGGGAAAGGGTATATTCATGATACACACACACACATATTTTTAAAACCCATGGAAAAAATGTTAAAGGTTGTATGCTTTCATTTGTAAATAATTGGAGACAAAATATCTTTTATTATTACTTTTTTGTCTTTCGTCATTTCGGGGCCGCACCCATGGCATGTGGAGATTCCCAGGCTAGGGGTCTAATCGGAGCTGTAGCCGCCGGCCTGCACCACAGCCACAGCAACGCGGGATCCGAGCCGCATCTGCAACCTACACCACAGCTCTCCGCAACGCCAGATCCTTAACACACTGAGCAAGGCCAGGGATCGAACCCGCAACCTCATGGTTCCTAGTCAGATTCCTTAACCACTGAGCCACGATGGGAACTCCTGGAGAAAAAAAACAAAGTACCACAACTTTGGTTGTGATTCATTCAACATATTACTTACTCCATTTTGCCAATGAGGAAAATGTGGCTCAGAGAAATGAGTGTATTCACTCCTCAAGATTTCAGTAGAGGGCCAAGTCATAGGTTTAAGAGGACTAATTTGGGTAAGGTACTTAGGGGTAAGACTGGCACAAGCTAGGCATCAGTAATATAGCCACTAGCATCAGCAGCAGCAGCACCATTATTATTGTTTTCATCACGTCCCAGGCTGGCTGTACTGAGGTTCTGGGAATAAGACAGTGGTGGAGAAAAGAGACATCGTCTCCACCCTGATGCAACTCACACTCTAGTGGGTGAGACAGAAAAATCAGCGTAGGATGTGTGATTGCAAACTGTGGTGAATGCAGCATGCTATGAGAGCGTATAACAGGAGGAACTGATTTAGTGGTGGGAAGAGGGGTCAGGAGGAATGACGAGGGCAATGATAATGAACTGAGATCTGAAGAATGAGTTAAGTGGGTGAATTAGTGCTCCTCCGGGAAGAATCAAAGTATGCGAAGGCTTCTGAGCAGAAGGGAGCATGGAGTGTTTGAAGGAAAGAAACATCAGCATGTCTGGGACCTAGAAAGTGAGGCAGAAAGTGGCTCAGGATGAGTCTACAGAGGTAGACTGGACATGGTAGACCACAATAGGAGATTAAGTTTTATCCTAAAATAAATTGGAAGTTGTTGAAGGGTTTTAAGTCGAGTAATGTGCTATGACCTAGGCTGTTATGGAGAAAATGGACTGCGAGAGGATGAATGGCAAAAATGGAAGGGGAGTGATCAGTAAAAAGAGTTCTTATAGGGCTAAAGAACAGTGAAAATGGGAAAAGGTATACAAATTTGAAGATATTTAGAAGGCAGAACCAATAAGAATAGATTACATATGGAAGGTGAGTGAGAGGGAAGTGTCAAGGACAACTCCTAGGGGTCTTCATGAATGATGGTAACCTAGTTAGTAAAAAGCAGAACCAGGCCTACGATCCAATGCTTAGGTCAATATCCTACGACATTTTAGCTGGTTCCCAGCGGCCGGGGTTGATTTACTTCAGCCCCAGTTCTTGTTCAAACATTGTACTCTTGGATCTGAAGCTCACAGAAAAGTTCTTTCAAAGTTGGAAGCATCTAAAAACCTCCGACTTGGATTTAGGGAAAGTGAATTAAAATTCCTGTAGCATGGGCAGGCCACTCAATGTTGCCAAGCTGGCATCCTTATTCTGCTAAACACAGATAGTTAAAATACCCATTGCAAAGGTATTTCTGGGGTAGGGTGTAGAAAAGATGGAGCCCGTCTACAATGGGTACATTTGAACTTGGATCCTGGGCACCACATTCCATCCTGCTTTTCAAGTCAATCATGTCTTTGTCTTTATAAGTGTTTCCTGTGACGTGTGGGCCAAAAGGAACTTTCGGTTGGGTGTCTTTTTGCTCAGGTGTCCCAGGTCAATTCAGCTGCATTTTCTGGCATGTTAGAGGCACAGACAATGTGTAGTAACAAAACACACCACCCTTGTCTGTCCCTCACCATCACTAGGTGAACCACGGAGTTGTTCTCTCTGCTTGAGGTCTGGAGTCAAAATGCTAAGTTAAGAGCCCAAGGCAGATGATCTGTAAGTTTACAGTGCATAAAAGTCACCTATGATGGCTTTTTAAAAATAGATTCTTGGGTCCCACCCTCTTCTTCTTCTTCTTTTTTTTTTTTTTTTGTCTTTTCAGGGCCACACCCTAAGCATATGGAAGTTCCCAGGCTAAAGGCTGAACAGGAGCTGTAGCTGCCAGCCTACACCACACACAGCAATGCCAGATCTGAGCCACGTCTGTGATCTACACCACAGCTCATGACAACACCGGATCCTTAACCCACTGAGCAAGGCCAGGGATAGAATCTGCATCCTCATGGATACCAGTCAGATTTGTTATCGCTGAGTCACAATAGGAAGGCCCACCCTAGACATTCTCATTCAGAAAGCCAGAATGAAGCTGGGGAATCTCTATTTTCATAAGCTCCAAGGGTGAAGCTAAGGCCAGTCACATAATCGCTCCACTGAAAGAAACCCTAGCCTGGAAGTTGTCAATTTGGCTGTGATTCCTTGAGGGAGAGAACCCTGTCTGGTTCACTAACCCAAGGCCCAGTAGGGCACTAAATAAACATTTGAGTTCAACTGAATAAACAATGAAATTTGTCAAACTGAATTACTGTGTTGTGGCCCTACTTTCCTTCCCATCGATCCCAAGTCAATTGTTGAGGAATCTGCTATGATTTTAGGAAAAATAAGTTTTAGAGAGAGGACTGAGGTTCAGGAAAATGTGTGTGTACATATATGTGTATGAGGAGTTATAGCAATCCCCAAGTTATTACCAAGAAGGTTAAAAGAATTGGGGATTCTCATTTTTAAGGGCCTGCTGCTGATGGGACTCCATTTTGCTCATCCGATATTTTTGTGAAGATATATTATTAAAAGTAAATTAAGCCAGCCCCAGGCCGAACAAGCCACATATCTCACACCTAAGGCATCTTCCTGGGAGCCCTATGGACAAATTCCAGGGGTCCCCTGTGCCCTGAAGGCAGCTGTCTGAGCGCTCTCCAGCTTCTTGACCACATAGGGTTTCATTCCCTTCCCTGTGCCATCTTATCCACAGCAGCCTGTCCATACATTTCCCTCCCCTCTGTTTGGCCAGTACTGAAATCTTTTATTGCCTGTGAGAGTCAGCTATGCCAAGGGCTGGAGCCAAGCATTCCTCTGAGCTTGCTTTGAAAGGACAAGTAAAACAATTCTAAGTGACTAGTCTTTTCCTTCATCCCAACCAAGCTACCCACTAATGCTGACTATCATCACCTACTCCTTTATTCCCACAATTACTGTTCTACTTCCTTCTTCTAGAATGGTTCATGCTTTCTGAAAGGAGCCTGATTGTGCCTGTGACCTTGGTTTGATCATAGGGTCAGTGTTAGATTATAGAAGGCCACCAGATGGATAGTAAGAAATTGGTAGCAGACAGAAACCAAGTTTGAGTCCCGGATCCCTTACATGAGGGACCATGGATGAAATCTTCCATAATAAATACCTGTGTTACACGCTATGCTTTCCAGATGTGGAATGAACATCAGCGCAAGGAGAAAAGTTTAGAACTGAGTCCGTGATTCAAAGAGGGTTAGGGCCCTGTCCTTTTATTAGAGGAGACCTTAGGAGCGGGATATAGGCTTGCTGGATTAAAGGAGTTATTTGCTAAGGGGTATTTTAGCACCAGAATTCTTGTTCTCCTTTTAAAATTTTGAATTTTAAATAAAAACCTGTTTCTTTTTCTCTATTCTGGAACTTTATAATATACCCCACTGTATGGATGAAAGCCCTTTCTAGAAACATTTGTAGGGTGGGCAACTCACACATATGTAGAAAGCCACGGCATGCAGTTCACAGACCCAGTTAGTGAGCCCCAGCCTGAACTAGAGGTGCACCACTGGTAACTCTTTCCTAATATGATGTTTCCCCTTGCATTCGGAGAGAAACTTGATTCCCCAAACTAAATGTCACTCAACAGAAAACTATTTTTCTAAATTGTGGTCAATCTCTGGATGATTATCAAGCAGTTTTGAGATGCAACAGAGAGAAGTAAGAACAAGTTCGCTGGCACTGCAACTTTCCTTGGAAGTACAGTTCACTCCCCCTGCCCTCCCCCGCAAACTTGCCTGTCTGAATCCAGCCCATGCTCAGCACATGCCCTCTCCCCTGTAATGCACTTCAGAACATTAGTGCTTTAGGAAAAGAATGACAAATCTCCCAAAGGTCCAGAGGTTCTATTTGCCAAAGAGGTTGGACCGAAGAATGTTCTGGGCTCCGCCCAACCCCACATGAGTAATAAATGCATCCTCGTACAGGACAAAGGGAAGGCGAAGGTATTTTATCAGATAAGATTTTACTGGCTAGGAGTGAATAAAAAATTTAACCCAGACAGTGTGACCTGAGGAAAGAAACTACTGCTCTATCAACCTGTAAACCCCGTTTCTAAAATTCCAGCACCAGTTACACTATCCAAACATCCAGATTCCTAAAAGCACACAAGTTTGGCCTAGAATATGAGTCATTCATTGAGAACTACTATTGCCTTATGCTACGTTAGGCACAAAGAAAAATGAGAAAATATGTATTAACACCTTAGAATGGTATCAAAGTCTGGGATATAGTCACTATTTAAAAGTGCGATTGTTGTCGTTATTGTTGTTTACTGTTGTTGTTGTTTCTTGCCATTGTTCTGGGAAAGTTTTCTGTCTTGTATCAATTTGACATATTTATTATTGATCTTTTAGACCTGCAAACATTAGTTTCTCCTCCTGCTTCTTGATCCATGACTTCTTTCATTTGTTTTTATAATATCTATTCTATCTATCTATCTATCTATCTATCTATCTATCTATCTATCTATCATATGTATCATCTTTCACATATTCCATTTTTTTTCTGTCTGGTTTCACTATGATCTAGTCTGAATTACAGCAGAAACTTCTTTAATCTCTCTTCCTCTAGTCTATAAGCCCCTTGAGGGCAGAGATCAAGGATTACATCTTTCATATGCCCAGGGACATAGGAATTCCCTGATTATTTGCTGAGTGCATATATGACCAATGACTGGATAAACGCCTGAACGAATCAGCATGTTAGTTTTCCTACAACTAGACTTTGTGTTTCTGGCTAGTCATGCACACTGCAAGCTTGCTGTCTCCTGAAAATTCAATCTTTGTCTTGTTACTCCCTTGCTGAAAAATATAAGTGGCTCTCCATTATCTTTCAAGCCAGGTTTCAAGCCATCCCCATCCTGTTACCTTGCTCTGTCTGATGACCTACCTAATGCCACCTCCTACTCCTGTGTGCATAAATCCAGGCGGGTTGGATTCCTCTCAGACACTGAATTTCTGTATACTTACTCTTTCCAGATCCTTGCTATGACTTTGCCACCTTTCTCTTTGAATATCCAACTTTCTCATCATTCGATGCCCATATCCCAGCCTTTAGCAACAATGCGGTCCATATAGACATAGCCCCTCCTCAAAGCTTCTCATACCCACAAGGCCCTTGCTTGGCTCCTTGCCAAATGCTACCTTGTATTATCTTCTGGCAGTCAGTTTATAAGTCCTTGAAAGTAGGAGCCATGCCTTATGTTTCCTTGGATCTGGACCTTTGTTAGGGAGTTTTGTCCAAGTGAACTAAGTACGACATTATTTTTTTTCTTCTCTTTGTAGGGATGCACCTGCACCACATGGAAGTTCCCAGGCTAGGGGTCAAATCAGAGCTGCAGCTGCCGGCCTACACCATAGCCACAGCAACACAGGACCCAAGCTGTATCTGCAATTTATACCACAGCCTGTGGCAAAGCTAGATCCTTAACCCACTGAGCAATGCCAGGGATTGAACCCACATTCCCGTGGATACTAGTTGGGTTCTCAATTTGCTAAACCACAATGGGAACTCTGCAACATGAAGAGAACTCTGGAAGTATAAAGCTGAACTTGGCTCTCCTTGTTTCCATCACTAAATTTACTACTGTAGATCTAGAGTAGATCAAAGTCAATTCTTTGGGTGTTCAGTATGTCCTGTATAACAAGTAGGTCCTAATAACGGTGACAAAACTGGTAACTAACATATTTGAATACTTATTCTGTGTGCATATCTTAGTACTTACTACTCTCTGTGACAGGCCTTATTTTAATATTTTGATTTAACCATCAAATTCTATGAAATAAGTTCTATTATCCCACTTTACAAATGAAGACATAGATCAAAGCTTCAAACATCACCAGGCCCTGACTTGGTTTCATGCCCAGTGCTAGATTCTGGAGATACAGAGATGAATCAGGTAGTTTCCACCTTCAAGGAGTTCAGAGAATAGGAAGAAAGAGGAAAATAAATAATTATGATTCAGTTTAATAAGTATAATATCAGAATTAACATTAATCTTTCCTCTCTCAAATGAAGGCAGTGACCAAGCCTCTCCAATGTCGAAACAATGCCTTATAATTTTTAATATCAGCATCTAGCTTCTGCAATCTTCCTCCTAATAATTTATAATCCCACTTTAATCATGAGAAAACATCAGTAAATGTCAAAAGAAGGACATTCTAGGATACACTTGACTGGCACTGCCTGAAATCATTAAGGTATTAAAAACAAAGAGAGCCTGTGGCATTGTCATAGCCAAGAGGAACTAAGGAGCCCCACTGACAAAATGTGGCGGGTATGTTGGATGGGATCCTGGGACAGAAAAAGGATATTATATGGATGGGAGTTACCTTGTCGTACAGTAGGTTAAGGATCTGGCTTTGTCACTGCAATGGCTTTGTGGCTTCTGTGGTACAGGTTCCATCCCTGGCCAGAAAACGTCCACGTGCCACAGGCACAATCAAAAAAAAAAAAAAGGTGAAATAAAAAAACTGTTATAAAATATAAAGTCTACTAAAATATAATATTAACATCTAAAATAAGGGTTGTGATTATCAAGATAATGAGGCTAGGAAGGAAAGGAATCTTAGCAAAGGAGTCCATTTGTGTTGGGAGGTAAAGAGGGGAAGACGGTGAGTTTGGTTTTGGAGATACTGCCTTGGGGAGTTGAGTGGGAGATCCACGTCTCCAAGAGGCAGTTGAAGAGCTTGATTTGGAGTCTAGGGGAGTGGGAGAGGAAGACCTGGGTTGAAGACACACACTTGGGAGGCATCATGCATATAGGTGGTAGTTGAAGCATTTGAGATTCTAAACACCATTCTGGAGATCAGCAGCCAGCGACCCTGTTATTATTGTGTGATGGATGAGCCAAAGGAGGCTGGGGGAGCCAGTTTGATTATAACTACAGAGCAGCTGGAACTTTCATCCTCGGGGGAGGGGGGGAGCAAATCAGCCTTGTAGGCACAGATGCTGTGTTTTCCTTATTTTGGAAGGCATTTCCCGAGATAAACTGGATACGCTAACTATGTTAGCAAAACTGACCTAGCTTCAACTGCCTAGACAGGGATCCCATGACAAAAGGCCTTCAAGTTATGCCATACATTGGCTTTTCTTTAAGAAAAGAAACATTTTAGTCCTTTCTTCCATTGGAGGTTTAGGGTAATTATCTTAGATGCAACTATTTTGATAACCATCCTTCTTTGAGGACATAGTACCTTGGTAGTTTGCAAACGTAAGTTAATTAGATATCTGATGTTAACAAAAGCTTGCATTAAAAAAAAAAAAACCCTCAAGAGCTGTACCCCCCCCCCCAGACTCCTACTACAGCAGAGGAGTCAATGCTAAGTACAGTTTTTACACCAAACTGGCACTTTTGTCTAGTTAATCATAGACGTCGGCAGCTTCTGGGATGGAGAAGGTACACCCCCTACTCTTACCCCCAAGGATGAAAGACTTGTCACTATGGTAAAACTGCGTTTTTCACATGATAATCCCAGCAAGCTGGATTTTACAGACATTAAGATATTAACTTTACTTGGCATTCAAGGACTGCCTAGTTTGTAGGAAAAGGCCATTTTTTGGAATTTTTTTTTCATTTTTTGGAAATTTAAGGGGACAGTCTTAGTTAACTCTAAGATAAGTATCCCAGCGAGTGTGAACAATTATCTAGATGTGGGCAAAATGACCAGGCTCTGAAAAACGTTCCTAAGGATAAATTCCCAGAACTGTAAAATCTCCTGACTATAAGCAAACAAAGTTTAGAAAAGACTGCTATATCCTTTATAAATCCTCCCACGCAAACGTGTACCAGCGGGCATAGACACACATGTGCACACTCCTTCGACTTCCAAACTGGGCAACGCAAGGGCAATTTTAATCAGCTTTCTTTAGTTCAGAGAAAGAAAAACTTGGTAACTGTAACTTTGGCTCTGGCAAAAGGCGAAGAGTGGGGTCTGTGGCCATAGGCGGCTCCTGTTCCGTCTCTCATGGGTCCTGTAACCCCAAGCATGCTGCCCAGCTCCTCTGAGTGTCAGTTTCCTTCTTTAGGAAATGGGGATAAAGATGCTCATCTCAATTCAGTGAATACACATGGAATGTCTTCCAAGGGTCAGGGACCGTGCTGGGGATATAGTGGTGAACAAGGCAAACACAATTGCCCCACTCAGAGACAAGTGCATTTCTGGAAGGTTGCTGTGAGTATTCAGGGATTTAGGATTCTCGGCCTGCTTGTGGCTTGACACCTCGTCACTGAGTACACAGTGTTACCGTGCTTTTCTCCCACTCTGAGAGGAGTAGTTGAGCTTGAATAAAAGGACAGTAGAACTAAAGGATATTTAGCAGCACCAGGCCTAGGACTAAAGGGTATTAGTTTCCAGTTTCAAAAAGCTTTAATAGTAAACACGTTGAAAATCCAATAAACTTGGAGTCATAAAGACACAGCCCCAAAGTCTTTACCTTGTCCCTCATGACCTATATGATGTACAATTTCCATAATCTCTTTGAGGCTAAATTTCCTCATTTGTAAGCTAGAGTGATTGTTAGCAGTACCTACCCAAGGCTGATGTTATAGGTGATAAAGGAAGTATTGTACATGAACGAGGCTGGTTCAAGGGCAAAGTGATGGCCACATGTTACTTATTATTGATTATGTTCATTGTTATTAATGATGAAACATCAGGTATGACAACAGCCCCTATGAGGTGCCTTTGGGGCTGAGGTATTGCAGCAGCAATGTAACACATTTCATAGGCTCCAGGATGACATCAAGTCACTGGAAAGATTTGTAAATAAGTTTCCAACCTAATTAGGAGTAAATCCAAGGATTGTCTTTTTCTTCCAAATAATAGTAGCAGAGATCACAGCACTGAAAGAAGGCCTGGGAAAGAGGCCCTGACAGTTTGAAGACATGCCATGTGTATTCACTGAATTGAGATGAGCATCTTTATCCCCATTTACTAAAGCCTTTTCCAAGTTCTCAAGAGTACCCTGTGGCTCCTACTTGGTCTCTTTCTCAGTTGACTTGATCCCTCTCTACATTAGAGATTGGGTGGAAAGCATTTAAGCACTACAACTATACATTAGTTTCAGAAACACCCGTCACCAGTAATCAACCAGCATTCTAATCTGAGGCCAATACCTCTTGGTTCTCACAAATCAAGATGAGTTCCAGGCTCCCCTGAGGAACCACCCTTGTGGTGCATGGGGAATCTTCATGATCTCCACAAAGTAGCTTTTTAATCCTGATAGACCTGGAGGCCTGAGTCAGTCTGAGGGGTCGGTTTCACCATATCTTCTTTTTTTTTTTGTCTTTTTGCATTATCTAGAGCTGCACACGCAGCATAAGGAGGTTCCCAGGCTAGGGGTCTAACAGGAGCTGTAGCTGCTGGCCTTCGCCACAGCCACAGCAACACAGGATTCGAGCCGCGTCTGCAACCTACACCACAGCTCACAGCAACGCCGGATCCTTAACCCACTGAGCAAGGCCAGGGATCGAACCCGCAACCTCATGGTTCCTAGTCGGATTCGTTAACCACTGAGCCACGATGGGAACTCCGGTCTCACCATATCTTCTAAGAGGCCATGTAATGCTCACACAAATAGACTCTTGGAGAGCATCTCAGAGGTTCCAGAATTTTAAAGGTAGGCTTGTAGGAATTCTCCTGTGTTAGAACAATATAATAGGACTCGCTAGGGCTCAGTTATGACAACTACCATAGTTTCAAGAATTGATTATGCAGTTCCATACCTCAGTACCTCTCCACATGGTTTCACTCTGCTTGGGGGAACAACTCCTCCTCTGCTTGCCTATACATTCCCTATTCATCCTTTAAAACCTAGCTCAACCATTCTCCTGTCAAGATGTTCCTGATTCCCACTATCTTTCCACTTCACCAACAGATCTGGCTTCAAGTCTCAGGACTTGGCCCATTTACTGAGTTCTCAAGAAGTGATTATTGTTTTTTTAAATCCTTGGAATTGACCTGGTTTCTTCTCCAGGCTGACAATTAGACCAAGTGCAATGCGAGAGGCTGGAAATCAACTACGCAGTTGTGAAACTTTTGATTGGAAGCAAGATTCCAGGTTGCTCAAATGAGAGTTATGTAACCCACACATTGTGCAATGGGCAGGAGGACCTCACTGTGAGCACAGATTTGGAGGCTATTTCTGGTATAATAGCACCTCTGCCTCATTTCCACTGAGACATCACACTTCCCAGACCCAGCACAGCTCCTGGTCCAAAGTAGACACTTAATGCAGATTTGCTATTTCTGAGGGGCAAGAAAAGAAGCTTGGAGGGGAGAGGATCCTGGGAATCCTTCCCTCATCTTCTGTGTAAGACTTAGTGACCTATTTGCAGAAACTCATATTGGCTGCCTGAGAAGTCATTTCCCCATTCTAAGACAGTAATTAGGACAGAGGAGGCAGTCTCATTATTGATGATGAGGCTGACTCTACGTAGCAGAATGTATTTGGATGAAAGGTGCCATCACAGCTCAAAGTGGTCATTATTATCCTACCATTATAATTACTAATTTTAAAAAATGTTTTTTTTTATTTTGCTTTTTTATGCTATGAAAACCACTATTTAATATTCTTAGAAAACAATGCCCAGTTCATATTCATTTCTCCTACTTTTTCTATTTGGATATCCTTCTGCCAAAGATTTCTACCAGAAGGAAGAGCTGAACCAAGAAAAATTAAATTCAAGACTGCTACATAGTAATGGGAACTAGGGCAAGGTTTGCCCTGAGATGTGGCACCATTGGTGGGCCATGGCTTTCAATCCACCTAAACCCTGCTCAGTGCTTCCTTCCCCTGGAGGTTTCTCCTTGCTCCTCAACAAGAGGTGGCCTTTCTTCAACCAAACCTTGTTTGTTTGTTTTTTTTCTAAAGACATTTGCCATAGCTGTTTGTGTGTCTTAACCCTTAGTTGATTAAGAACTCCTTAATTTTGGAGACTGTGACCACATGGTTTGGTGGAAAGAACATACACTCTGGAGACAGACAAGCTTGGGTTCATTTTTTATTGTTGTTGATCAGCTGTGTGACCTAAGTTACTCCACCTTTCTGAACTGGTTTCACCATCTTTGAAACAGGAATAATACAACCTATTTGCTCATCAGTCCTGTCAAGTCATCTAAACTTCTAAGGCTCAGTTTTCTCTTCTATTTTATAGGGCTGAAGGACCCTCCTCATACGGTTTTGAGAGGATTGAGTTAATACATAAAAAAATCTTAACACATAACTTGATGCAAAGAGAATGTTCAGTGTTGGCTATTCACTCATTTTCCTTTCTCTCTCTTCCACTTTCTGAAGCATCCTACACAGTGCCTGCATCCTACATTCTGCCTACAGAGTGGCAAGAGATACTGCTAACCTGAAATGATGTTATGCTTCACAGCTCATCACATGAGCTTGGGTGTCCATTTCCCCTATTCCAATGTTTTATAATCTCAAGGATTTTTCTTAGTTTTTACTTGAAATTAGTTTCCCCATTTAAAATGAAGGCCTTGGCTAAAAATCTCCAGATTTAGTTAGTTTGGAGGACAAGGAAAAGAAAGGTTTTGATTGAACACACTAGAGAGAGAGGGAGAGGGGGAAGAGAAAGAGATAGAGACTGGATTAGGGAAGTGACAAAAAACATTCTGGAAGAAGGCTGCTAGGTTAACCTAGCTCTAGCAAGGTCCCTGTGTTTCTCCTATATTCATATGCCTTGAATTTTGGAGACATGGACATTGTCCCTAGAGTGGTGGTGGTTAGAAGATGGTCAGAGTTTGGTACATTTCTTCCCTCACCAGGAAGGTTTAGCACCCACGAATCTGAGACTAAGATGGACTCAGTCCCACCACATTTCTCATAAGTGCAATGAGGTCCTTGTTAGTATTGTAAGCTGGAGGCTCCAATGGCCCAGATCATACTTCTCTAGAAACCAAGTGTGTCATTCTTAGCCAGAACTGTTCCCCCTTAGAGTCTTTGAGGGTCACAGCCAGGCATCTCTGCACTCAGTCTAGCTGTATGGCCCAATCAAAGGCCATTGCTAGGTCATGGTCCATGCTGACCTTGGCCAGTTCACTGCAGTGGTGACTCAAGCTCAGCATGCAGCCTGCATAGTGATTAAAGCTCTGGGTCTCTGCTGCACTTAAAGTATATGATTGTAAAGCCCAAGATGATTCTATTCGGGATAATCTCTTTTCACCAAATCCCGAACAATTCTTAGAAACCATCCAGAAATCCATAATTGCAGTCATATTTCCTTTGTCTCAAAACCGTCTCTGGGGGCCAGGGGCCAGGAAGAGAGCAGTCTTCCTTTAGCCCTTTATTCCTGGATATAAATAGAAATCTGCCTCTACTCTGGAAAGGGCTTAGAGGTCAAAGACATGGCATGTCCACACAGGAGGTTTTAGCATATTCAAACTTTCTATCAAAAAGTTAGGCAACTGATTTGGCCCACACATTGGACCAGATAGCATTTCCTTAAGGATTTCACAGTAGATCTCATTTCTTCATCTGCCTGTGAATGCTTCAGATTTTGGAAACCATGCTTTAGGGTAAAAAGTGGTTAAACTTTTCTAAAGCTTGTTGGTACATTAGGTCCTGTTTCACTTCTTTGACTTGTGAATCTCTCTAGAAATGATGGGGTCTTGGCATCCTTCTCTTCTCCAGGATATTCAGGAAGTAGTATATTTTTGGTTTCCTTATGGTATGCAAGATTTCCCAATTTCCTTTCTTTCCTCCATTCCTCCCTGGAGTTGGGCTTTCCTTTGCAAACTTTCACTGAACAGAAGGTCCTCATCCTATCGTCTTATCTCCCATGTTTCCTGATTATTCTCTTCTCTGCAACAAAAGTCCAGAAGATGTATTCTTATTTTTCTCATGCTTCCACATGCCAGTTCAGTGCAGGACACAAGCACTTCCCAATGCTTTCTCCCTGCCCCTTTTTCTCATTTTCTTCAAGTATGACATTTCTTGAAAATTGAGATGTAACATGTACGCAACAAAGCTCACCAATCTGGGGGTACAGTGCAGTGACTTTTTGCTTATATGTACCCCGTGTAACGACCACTCTGATGAAGACATAGACCTTTTCCAGCACAGAGAAGTCTCCTGTGTGTCACTTGCCTATCAGTACTTTCCACCAAAGCCATCAAAATTCTGACTTTAGTTTTACCTGTTCTTTAACTTTATATAAATGAAATAGTATGGCACATATACTTTTGTGTCTGGTTTGCAATGCTTTTCTACTGGAAATTCCCTTTCTTTCTCGATATGTGAGGGGCACTGAACATGCTAGGGGTACTCATATTCATTCACTGAAAAAATGTATAAAAGTTCCAAGTATGAATCCGGTTTTTTAAAGAACATTTATTTTTTATTTTTATTTCTTAATTTATTTTTTATTTTTTATTTTTTTGTCTTTTTGCCTTATTTGGGTCACACCCACGGCATATGGAGGTTCCCAGGCTACAGTCTAACAGGAGCTGTAGCTGCTGGCCTTCGCCACAGCTACAGCAACACGGGATCTGAGCTGCATCTGCAATCTACACCACAGCTCAGGGCAACGCTGGATCCTTAACCCACTGAACAAGGTCAGGGATTGAACCCACAACCTCATGGGTCCTAGTTGGATTTGTTAATCACTGAGCCACAACAGGAACTCCTATTTTTATTTTTTAAATTATTTTTCCATTATAGCTGGTTTACAGTTTTCTGTCAATTTTTCAGCTGTACAGCGTGGTGACCTGGTTATGCATACGTATATAGATTCATCACAAGTGATTAGACATACTTCCTGGTGCTATACAGCAGGATCTCCTTGCTTTTCCATCCCAAAGGCAATAGTCTACAACTATTAACTCCAGACTCCCATACCATCCCACTCCCTCCCCCACAACCATAAGTCTGTTCTCCAAGTCCATGATTTTCTTTTCTGTAGAAAGGATCATTTGTGCAGCAAATTAGATTCCAGATATAAGTGATATCATATGGCATTTGCCTTTCTCCTTCTGACTTACTTCACTCAGTATGAGGGTCTCTAGTTCCATCCATGTTGCTGCAAATGGCATTATTTTATTCTCTTTTATGGCTGAGTAGTATTCCATCATGTATATATACCACTTCTTCCTAATCCAATCATCTGTCAATGGACATTTAGGTTGTTTCCATGTCTTGGCTATTGTGAAGAGTGCTACAATGAACATGCTTGTGCAAGTGTCTTTTTCAAGGAAAGTTTTGTCCAGATACACGCCCAAGAGTGGGATTGCTGGGTCATATGGTAGTTCTATGTATAGTTTTCTAAGGTACCTCCATACTGTTTTCCATAGTGGTTGTACCAGCTTATATTCCCACCAACAGTGCAGGAGGGTTCCCTTTTCTCCATACCCCCTCCAGCATTTGTTGTTTGTGGACTTATTAATGATGGCCATTCTGACTGATGTGAGGTGGTACCTCATGGTAGTTTTGATTTGCATTTCTCTAATAATTAGTGATGTTGAGCAGTTTTTCATATGCTTGCTGGCCATCTGCATATCTTCTTTGGAGAAATGTCTGTTCATGTCTTTTGCCCATTTTTCAGCTGGGTTGTTGGATTTTTTGCTGTTGAGTTGCATACGTTTGCATATTTTAGAGATTAAGCCCTTGTCAGTTGCATCATTTGACACTATTTTCTCCCATTCTGTAAGTTGTCTTTTGGTTTCCTTTGCTGTGCAAAAGCTTGTCAGCTTGATTAGGTCCCAATGGTTTATCTTTGCTTTGATTTTTGTTGCTTTGGGAGACTGACCAGAGATAACATTTGTAAGGTTGATGTCAGAGAATGTTTTGCCTGTGTTCTCTTGCAGGAGTTTAATGGCATCTTGTCTTATATTTAACTCTTTAAGCCATTGAGTGAGAGTGTGTTCTACTTTCATTGATTTGCCTGCAGCTGTCCAAGTTTCCCCGCAATACTTACTGAAAAGACTGTCTTTTTCCCATTTTATGTTCTTGCCCCCTTTGTCAAAGATCAATTGACTGTAGGTATCTGGGTTTATTTCTGGGTTCTCTATTGTGTTCCATTGGTCTGTATGTCTGTTTTGCTACTAGTACCACACTGTCTTGATTACTGTAATATTGCCTGAAGTCTAGGAGAGTTATGCCTCCTGTTTAGTTTTTGTTTCTCAGAATTGCTTTGGAATTCTGGGTCTTCTGTGGTTCCATATAAATTTTTGGATTGTTTGTTCTAGTTCTATGAAGAATGTCATGGGTAATTTGATACGGATTGCACTGAATCTGTAGATTGCTTTGCGTAGTATGGCCATTTTTACAATATTAATTTTTCCAGCCCATGAGCATGGGATATCTTTCCATTTCTTTGTATCTTCTTTGATTTCCTTGATTAATGTCAAAAATGTGCAACGCTTCACAAATTTGTGTGTCATTCTTGTGCAGGGGCCATGGTCATCTTCTCTGTATTGTTCCAATTTTAGTATATGTGCTGCCGAAGTGAGCACAAAAGAACATTTATTTTAAAGAAAAGAGTGTTGGGGCCAGGTCAGAACTTCTTTAAGAAGGAAAGTAAGGACATTAGCAAAACTACTGCTCATGGGTAATATTACAAAAGAAGAAGACTATGAAAGATATTCCTCAGACTATACCCTTCTCCTCAGCACCCACAATGATAAATTCTTTCTACTGATAGACTCACACTGCTCTTTCTTTGTTATTTTCAAAGAGGAGTCTAACCCCATGGAAGGGGCACAGCTCTGGAGTCAGAGGCTGGGTTTAAATCTGTGTTGGTGCCACTGTGAGAATGGCATAGTGGAGAGAGTCAGGGGACCTGTTCCAGATGCTTACTCGTTGTGTGTGCTTGGAGAGTCAGTGGGCATTTCAGCCTCAGTTTGCTGCATAAAAACAAACAAACAAAAAACCACAATAGAAAACCCCAAACTATCGAATGGATTAAAAAATAATGGCTGTAAATATACACTGAGAACTATAAATCCCTAAATTGATTAGTTTCATAAACTAGTTGTGATGTTTCATTTTATGTATTAATCTGATTTAGCCATGGTATCCTGATATTTGGTCAAACTTTATTCCGGATGTTTCCATATAATTTTTTTTTTTTTTTTGGTGGGGGGGCACACCTGAGGCATGTGGAGGTTCTCAGGCTAGGGTTCACATCAGAGCTGGCCTACACCACTACACCACAGCCACAGCAACACAGGATCCGAGCCGTGTCTGTGGCCCACATCACAGCTCACAGTAATGCCTTAACCCACTGAATGAGGCCAGGGATCGAACCTGAACCTGAAAGCTCATGGATGCTAGCCATATTTGTTTCCATTAAGCCATGAGGGGAACTATGGAGGTGTTTTATTGGGATGAGATTAACATTTAAATTGGGGGATTCTAAGTAAAGTCAATTGCCCTCCATAATATAGTTGAGCTTCATCCAGTCAATTGAATCCCCACCCACCCCCACCATGCAAGAATGAATCCTACCAGCAGATGGCCTTTGAACTAACTCTCTGACTGATGTCACTTGGTATGATAATTTCTAGGTCCATCCATGATGCAACAAAAGAACCTACCTCAACCTGATAAAGGCCATATATGACAAACCCAGAGCTAACATCATTCCAACGGTGAAAAGCTGAAGGAATTCCTGCTGAGATCAGGAATAAGACAAGGATGTCCACTCTCACCACTACTATTCAACATAATAGAGTCTTAGCCATGGCAATCAGAGAAGAAAAAGAAATAAAAGGAATACAAATTGGAAAGGAAGAAGTAAAACTATCACTATTTGCAGATGACATGATATTATATCTAGAAAATCCTAAAGATGCTACCAGAAAACTGTTAGAGCTCATTAATTGCCTTTGAATTTGAACTACAACTCTTCCCTAGGTCTCCAGCCTGATGGCCTACCCTTTAGATGTTGGGCTTAACAAGCTACCATTATCACACAAGCTGATACCTTAAAATAAATCTCTCTCCCTCCCCCTCCCTGTATGTGTATATATACATATATATCTTCTATCAGTTCTTTTTCTCTGGAGAACCCTGACTAATGCATCAGTTTGTCATTTAATTTATTGACACTCATGATTTTGTTATTTTTTTCCTTCTTTCATTCCAGATGCCATTTTAGTTTATCATTTCTTTTCTAAATCACTAAAAGGATACACTTAAATCATGTTTGTTTTGATTATTATTAAATCTATTTCAATTAATAATTTGTCTTTCCATTATTGTCTTGGCTACCATCCATGAGAGAGGATGGTGGAAGTAAATTTTCTGCAAATGCACTATGTGTTGTTACACTTTGATCCATGTTGTTAGTGACATTTAGAGACATTACTGCTTAACACCCCATGAATTTCAGCATACTAATGCTTACTGGTCATGTATCTAGTCCTGCTGGCTCACTGCTAGGCACACTCCACCGTCTATGACACCAGGGTCATGATTAAATTACCCTAGGAGATTCAATGTAAACCCTTGAATTTCAGTGTAAATCATCTGAATTGTGAACCTCAGCTTTGTCTGGCACCAAGAATCCCTCTTCCTCCCACCGTAGTGAATGGATCAGATCAAAATGTGAAACTTCCTTATATCTCTTTGGTCTCTCCCTAACAAAAGTCCAACCCAGAATTATTTCTTCTAGACCACCCCTTAGCTTTTCTTGAGGGCCTCCAGGCAAAGGGTCCACCAGTCCTGCTTTACTGCTCTATAGCACCTGTAGAAAGGGAACTAATAGGATTTGGGGGAGAAATTTTATCTTCTTCTTCCTTCCTAGTGAAAGCCTCACCCCAAATAATGGCCATTTATGTGTTTTTGATGACTGCAAAGCAGGTCAGCATGCTGTCAGAAGTGGGGCCATTGTGGTCCATGTCTTTTGTCATTAAAAATCTTGCTCTTGTTCTTGAATTGCTTCACTGATACATGCATAATTTCAGATTTTAATAACTCTCATGTGATCAGATATCTTTAGCTTTATTACTTTCATTTGACTTTGCCTTTTGTTTTGTTTTGTTTTGTTTTGTTTTGTCTTTTTGCCTTATCTAGGGCTGCACCTGCGGCATATGGAGGTTCCCAGGCTAGGGACCTAACAGAAGCTGTAGCTGCTGGCCTTCGCCACAGCCACAGCAATGTAGGATCTGAGCCATGTCTGCAACTGCTGGCCTAGGCAACAGCCACAGCAACAGAGGATCTGAGCCACGTCTGCGACCTACACCACAGCTCACGGCAACGCCGGATCCTTAACCCACTAAGAAAGGCCAGGGATCGAACCCACAACCTCATGGTTCCTAGTCGGATTCGTTAACCACTTAGCCACGACGGGAACTCCATCATCTAACTTTGTTAAGTCATGACTTGAGAACACGATGGGTAGAACTTCAGTTTATACCACTGAGTTCATCTCAGGTCTCTGTGAGTTTCTTCTTCTAAAAAAAGTTATGGTGAGGGACTACTTCCCAGATTGTAAATATAGCTTTTCATATATCTAAACATTTCCTCTCTTATTTTTAGGGGATGTTTTTCAGGCATTTGAACCTACATTGGTCGATACCTATAGATTTTGAGACATGCTAATGAAGCTACCCAGTCACGTATTAATAGCCCAAACTGGCGTCATTTGTTGTCTGGCTTTTTTCATTTGTAAAGAAGGGACAATAATATTCATCTTTCAATGGGTTTGTGGTGAGGATCACAAGTAACAGGTTTTTTAAAAGGGTCCCTCATAATATATCAGCTTTGAAACCTACAGATACATTACATGTATGCTTTTGTTTATATCAAATGTTTTATTTAAAAGAAAAGAAATAATGTTGCAGGTGTTTGATGTGGTGCTGGATACAACAGGTACTCAATAGTTACCACAAGTAGTTATTACAAGTTCAAATCATGGGTTTACGTTTGAGAAAGAATGTCTGAAACAAGCACTGAAAGCACTCAGTTCTTCAAGGCCCTGTGTGAGGCATCATAAGACATCAAAAATGCTAAATAGCAATTTCCTACCCCAGGGGGATGAGCTTCCAATCTAGCTGTGGTAACACATAACCACGGCTGGCAAATGAAGGCACAAGCCCAGTCTGTACTCTCAATCAGTGCTCCCAAACTCTTCAAGTCAAATCACATGAAAGGAAGGTGGAAGGGGATCTAGGATGTCTATATGTATGGAGTCTGACTTAAAAAAAATCACTGCTTTTTTCTTTATGTTATAAATTATTATGAAACACAAACTTTTTAAAGAACAGATTAAATAGTAAATTTATATAAAACTCCCAAGTAAATATTTTTAAATTTTCCAGTGAGTAATGGAGCTTGTGTTCATTAATAGAACGTCAAAAAACTTCAATCCTTATGCTTGAAATGATTGCAAAATCCCTGACCATGATATTTTAATAGTTGTCTCTTGAAATTCTTGGCCAGAACATTTTCACATAGATGTGGTTCAAATTAGAAGACATTTTTATAACAACTTAATTTTTCTACAGTTGAACTTAAAGAACCTAACAACTTCTTCCCTTTTTATTGGTAATAATGGCTTATTTATAATAATGCAAATGGATTTCAAATCCAGTTGAACTTCTTTATGTCAAGAGTTTCAAAATAGTGATGAAACTAATTTGTATGACATGCAGGCATTCTCAGAGCAGACAGCCTTCAGCCAGCTAGTAAACTACTGTCAATGAAAACATCTGCCTTATTGCTTCGCTTTGATTCAGGGGATCTCAGCTTTGGCATTAGGGAACAGATAATTCCTTGCATGGGGTGGGGGCACTATCCTGTGCACTGCAGGATGTTTAACCGTGTCCTAACCTCTACATTCCAGCAGCAAAGTCACCACTGGTTGAGAACCACTGATGGGACCATAGGGAGTTCCTATAGTGGCTCAGTAGTTAATGAACCCATCTAGTATCTATGAGGATGCGGGTTCAATCCCCGGCCTTGCTCAGTGGGTTAAGGACCCAGCACTGCTGTGAGCTGTGATGTAGGTTGCAGACGTGGCTTGGATCTGGCTTTGCTGTGGCTGTGGCGCAGGCTAGCAGCTGCAGCTCAAAGTCGACCCCTAGCATGGAAACTTCCATATGCTGCAGGTAGGGCCCTAAATAGGCCAAAAAAAAAAAAGAGTGGAAGCATTATCCTTACTGGGTCTGCCTCACTGGATAATCATGAAAAGCAATGAAATCTCAGATATAAAAATGCATGTAAGCCATCAAAGCTGTCAACAGCTGCCTTGATACACTAGAACTGTGTGGCGAATAGTGTGGCAATGAGGCTACATGGCTCAACTTAAATCACTTCAAAATGACTTGTGATATGGGAGCACTTTTGCTTCTCTTGTTATCATCTCCATTTTTCAGACGAAGAAGCTGAGGCTCCAAGAGGCAAAGGATCTTGCCCAGTATTACACAGTATGGTACATAGAGTCAGGGTTGAATCTGAAAAACATTAATTCCAAAGTTGGTGCTATGTCCATGACATTCGTGTTCTTCCCAATGGACACAAGGCCATGATTAAAAATAAAAGTAACCCTTTCTATGAGCTAAGGGAGTTGCCTCTTAAAATTGGATCTCTGTCTTACACGGTGGAGGTTGGAGGAAGTACTGCAGGACAATAGGATTGGATAATTTAGATGCTTTCCTCCTCCTTTCAATTCAGAAAGAGAAATCTCCTTAGGAACGGCTTGAAGGAAGTTGAAAATGAAGGGGCAGAGCCAACCCCCCCTCTATGCTATGAATCACTCACTTGGAGGGTTGAACTGTGCCTTCTCCATCTGGGCCCTTTTATTTTTAACTTTGCAAGCCTTGGTTATTCTGGCTTCCTGGGGAAACCCCTCTGGTGCCTGCAGCCTCGCCCAAAATCTGGGCTGTCCTTGTGAGCATCTCGCAGGCAGAAGGGAGCACAGAAAACGGCTGTTCTGGTAGCTAGCTTCCCTGAGGGAAAGATCCTGATCTCTGGGGTTCTAAAGCCTGAGCCCAACAGTCTCCATCTCTGCCACCCTGTGCCTTCCAAAACACTCAGTTCAGTTGCCTCCTAGGGGAAATTTCCCCCTCTGGGTCTTGCTTGGCCTTGGAAGTTGCACTGAGCCAGGGTTGCCTTTTTGAGCACCCAATCTGTGGCTTATGGGTACAGAATCATAAAAAGGGCAGCTTATGCAGGGTGCGGGTTACACCCAACCATGTACCTCTTCTCTCCTGAGCCCCTGCTCTGGACACAGGATTCCCAGATTCCAGGCAACTAAGAGTGAGGACAGCATATAAAGATCAGCCATAGCTCTTTCCCAAAGAGCTCCAGGCACAGGGAAAAAGAGGAAGTTTTGATCAGCTTAGATATAGTGCCCTCAGGAAGATGGGTGGCAAAGTCTTAAATGTGTGTCAAGAGATGGGATGTGTGGAGCAGGGAGAATTAGCTTTGGAGTCAAGAAACCTGGGTTTGGAATCCCAGATTTGCCATCCCTGAGCTGTGTGACCTCCTTCTAATTATTAGAAGAACTAGCTTTTTCTTTTCTTTTTATCTTTTCAGATGCTTAAACATATTCAAAAAGCCTAGTTGATTAACCTCTCCAACTCTGTACAGTCAGATAATTCCATCAAACTCAGTTGAGGTAAGAGTATAGAAACTGCATGTTACCCAGCACAGATGGGCGCTCAATAAGTGTAGTTTCATGTCCTTCCTTCAACAACTCTTGTTGAGTGCCTGCTATATGTCACTGTCCTGGGCTGTATGCCCAGTCCCAGATGGTCATTACTCTGTACTTTACAATGTCACGAGCATGGAACCTGCAGTCAGAACCCAAGCCTTAATTTTAGTTCCTCATCTGAGCAGCCTGTGACACTAAGCAAGTCATTTCCCTTCTCTGAGTCTCTTGTAACACATGAAATTGCACACCTAAGTCAGTGCCTGGCACCATGAATGAGTTAATTCGTCTTTTCTTGGCTTCTTCCTTTCTACTCCACAGCTAAAGTACTTAAAACTGATCAGAGATGGGGAACTTCTAAAATGCTTCTGTTTGTTGCCTAAACCAGTACAAATATTGCCCCTTACACCAGCTGAGTGATTATTAGTAAGACTGGGTGTTCTTCACATAGGCTGATACAGGTCACCATTTCTGTCTTCTGTTTTAGCAGCACTCAGCTCTGGCTATTAAAACGTCTGGGGACTTCTTAAAATATCAGTGCCCAGGCCTTTCTGTGGAATTTTCTAATGGACAGTCAGTAATGAAAACCACCAGTTCTTTTCCAGTGGTTCACTTTTCATTTGAAGAGGTCAGAGCTCAGAGAGGTTAAGTGAGTTGCTAGAGGGCAATCAGGTAGTAGGGAGCCTGCATTGGAATCCAAGCTAGTTGTTTAACACAGTCCTCTCATCACCCTACATTCTCTCTCATTGTCTCAGTAACCTTTAAGTATTTGATTGGCTTGTCTAATTCAAACTATAAAAGTAGTGTCAGGAGGGCTCCCCAGAGTTGGTCTCAACAGAGCTGAGAGAGTAGGCTTCTCCATCTGGCTCAGAATATCAGAGTATCTTTATTGCACAGGTAATTCCTGAGATATGTGCCCCGCCCCCCATGCTGAGCGAAGCCTGATGATGCAATGTGAATGAGACACAGGAATCATTCTTGAAGAGTGGCTGGTTCCTATGGGCTGAAGTGTGTCCCCTCAAGTTCATGTGTTGAAGCCTTAATCGCAGTACTTCAGAATGTGACTGTATTTGGAGATTGAGTCTTTCAAGGAATAATTAAGTTAAAATGAGGTCATTAGGGTGGACCCTAATCCAATAGATTGGTGCCCTTTTTAGAAGAGGAGATTAGATCACAGATACACACAGAAGGAAGAACATGTGAAGGAAGAACATGGCCATCTACCAGCCAAGGAGGAGGCTTCAGAAGAAACCTACCCTGCCACCACGTTGGCTTCGGACTTCTAGCCTCCACAACTGTTAGAAAATAAGTTTCTGTTGTTTAAACCACCCAGTTTATAGTACTTTGTTATGGCAACCCAAGAAAACTCATACCCTGGTTCTAAAAGGGAGACAGGTAAGTAAGGAATTAGTCAATTCTCACTATTAAAATATTAAAATATCCTGTAATAAACATCAGGATCATCATGAGCTAGAGTTGCTCTGAGAGCTCAGGAGAGGTACCAACCCAGAGATGGCTCAGCTGGGAAAGAAACGTTTAAGCTATAGTTTTGAGAACAAGGAAAAGTTTGCTGGGGAACATGTGAGAGGGTAATGCAGGAAATCAGACTAGGGAATGTGAAGGTGCAAAAGTATGAGAGCGTATGGCCTGTGGTGCCTGTGGGGTGATTCAGGGGATGGGGACATACGTGATGGTGAGAGATAAGGCTGTGAGATAGGCAGAGGCAGGCTACCCAGAGCCTTGTGGATGTCCAGCTAATGGACCGAGCATGGGTGAATAGGAGTCAATGAAGGGCATTTTGCAGCGGAGCACCAGGTCAAGCTTTGTAGAGTGGCTCCGATGATTACATGGAAGCTGGAGTGGAGGGGAAAGACCAAGGGCAGGGAGACCATCAAAGGGCTGCCACAGCAGTCCTAGAGAGAACTAGTGCACAGGCTCAAGGCATGGAGAGAATCTAGTGAGACTTCAGTGAAGACCTGGTACACAATAAAGCAAATGGGGAATTTTTTAAAGACACTGTGATTGATTAGGTGAAAAAGAAGGAATAGGAAAAGTGAAGGATGACTCCCAGGTTTCTGGCTAAGAGTGTGTAGATGATGGTGTCAACTTCTAGAGAAAAATTCTTTTTCCTTCCTTTCTTAGTTATCTCAGGCTATTATATCAAAATATCCTGGACTGGGTAGCTTAAGCAACTGAAATTTAATTTCTCCTAATTCCGGAGGCTGGAAGTCCAAGGTCAAGGTGGCAACATGGTTGGTTTCTGATGAGAGCTCTCTTCTTGGTTTATAGAGGGCCACTTTTTCATTATGTGGCTTTTCCTTGGTGCTTGCTTAGAGGGAGAGAGAGAACAAGTTCTCAGGTATGTTTTCTTACAAGGCACTAATCCCATCAGACCAGGACCCCACCCTCATGATCTCATCTAACTCTAATTACCTCCCCAAAATGCCATCACATTGGGGTTAGGGTTTCAACAAATGAATTTTGAATCTTCCATCCATGGGGGGAGGTGGTGGAAAAGGACCCTCAGAAAGAAAGCTAGGACTAAGCTGTGAGTTAGTAGGGAAGACTTTTTTATTTTTTTTTTTGACATAAGCATGGAAAGCTAGGACCCAATCTATGTGAGGGTGTCAGCTGAATTTGATGCACACCTGCCTTCAAAGTTCTCATTATTTTGTAGATCCAAGAGAGACCCTCTTAGGAGATCAGCTTTAGGTCACGGACATCTTGCTTCTGGATATGAAGGTCCTTAGGGATAACCCAATCACTCTCCTCTCTTGGATGGGCCTGCATCTAATTCTTCAGGCAAGGGCTGGTCTGCTTGCTTGATTCCTAAGTGGTTTGTTAGGATGAATCACGTCCTAATAATCTAAGACAGTTTACTTGTTGGAAAGAATGTTCTCTTTGATCTCATGGCTTATAGTGTGTAGGTTTTGTCCAGTTAATCGTGAAACTGGCGTCAAGCTCTGTCAGACTTTATTTTTTTGAGGCTATATGGCATTCAAAGGGTTTGGGCTCTGGCCCTGTAGCCAATGTAGTTTCACTTCAATAGCAACTGGAGCCTAACCTTTTTTTCCAGTTCTTTGATAATAATTGTTAAGTCTAGTCTATTTTAAAGTGTCCCTCAGATCTAAGAGGTGACTGAAAAGGTGGGCTTTTGAAAGAACACATTCTCTTCTCCCAAGTGATTCCCACAGGGTTAAAAAGAGCCATCCTGTTAGACTTTATTTTGTCTAATCCTTTCCAGTTACAAGGCACATTCATTCTGCCATCACCACGCCCTTCAAATCAGCTTTGAGAAGTAGAAGGGGTTAGGCAGATGGGCTTAGTTTTGCAAAAGGGAAAGTCTAGTACCAATTAAAGTATTTATCCAGTATCTCATGGGATAGGAGTTGTAAAACAAACTACATCTAATAGTATGCCAGATTCTTCTCATGCTAACTTTGTCAATCAAAAACCAACCCGGTGGAGTAGATACTAATGTGCCCGTTTGAAAGATGAAGACATTCAATCATGAAAGATTTAAATAGTGGTTTCAAAGTCCCCCAGCTCATAGGTAGCTAAGGCAACACTGACTCCATAGTCTTCAGTTAACTAGTTCAATGGTTTTACTGGTTATGCTGCATTTAAACTCTCCAAGCCTGACTATAATGAGGAAAATAGTATTTCTGTTTTGCTGGGTTTTGGATAAGAAGAACCACAAGTGGAAAAGTGGGTCATCTTCTCTATTTATAGATTTGGAAGTTTTCTTTCCTTCACACATAAAATGAACAAGGCTCAGAAACATGAGCCCACTGTCCCATGCACTCTGTCAGAAGTCTGAGCATTCCAAAAATCAGACACTGTAAACCAAGCGAGACTCCCCAAGCTTGATTGCATCGTTCAAGACCACAGGACAGGGTAGCAGCCCGTACGTGGAGAAGGCCACGTCTTCTCTGACTGTTGTTTATTTTCCTCTTCTCATGCACTCTGTGGTCTGGCAAGGAGCTGGGTACCTCAACAGTGAAGCCACCAAAGTGTCAAGCCTCCTCAGTTCCTGGTCTGAGTGATCCCAGTTCAATTTTTCAGGCTGACAGAAATTGTAATCGAAATGAATGGAAATCATTTAATCTATCTGACAGAACATTTACTAAGTCCAAAGACATGCAGACTCAAGATCACAGAACAGAAAGACATTCTTCTGAAAACTGAAAGAATGGGGCAAAGGCTTTCACCTCAGCAGCCTCTGACCTCCCTTCCTGACACTCCCTCTTGCAACCTATGGTTATTTGCCCATGGTTATTGGTGGGGTCACTGGATCTCAGCTCTGACTGACAGTGAAAGCGAGAGAGGCTAGGGTTGTCATGGGTCATGAGCTCATGTGCTTCATCTCATTAATTTCCATTTAACTCCTTTTTTTAAGAAGTGGCTATTGGAGCTCATCTTACAGTTGAAAAAGCTAAGGCTCTGAGAGGTGCAGTACTTTGCCTAAGGTAACTGGCTAAACTTGCATTTGAGCCCAAATCTGGTTGCCTGTTAAACCTGTCCTTTCTCCATCTTTCTTCATTAACCACTGTCACACACATGGTACTTTTCAATTCAATTCTATTCTATTCTACTATTCCATTCCATTCCATTCCATTCCATTCCATTCCATTCCATTCCATTCCATTCCATTCCATTTTTATCCTATTCTACTGTAAGTCATGGTTATTTAGAGCCACACCTTTCCTCTCCAGAAGAAATGAGCAGTTTAAAGGAAATAACCTTCTTGATCAATCCTTCACCCTTCACCAGATCCTTAAAGGGGCTTGTAAATAATTGGGATACAATAACTGCTTGTTTTTATTGATTTAAACACTTAGCTATGTATACACCCCAAGGTTGTTTCTGCCCTAAAGCCAAAGCCCACTGGCCATGGGTGGCATTTTCCTATACCCAGAGCTAGATGACTCTCTCTGCTCTAACTAGATTTCTTGTCCATCCTCTTGTATAGCAGAAACACCACTCAGTCAGTGAAATGTTTTACCCGACACAGAAGTGCAAAGGGAAGTTAGGTTATCTGAGCCAGGTTATATAGGACAGTGATGCTTTGGACTCTACAAATTCCCAAATCCATGTTGCAAGGTCTGTTTTCAATCTTCAGGCATTGTAGGCATCTCCTGGGGCTATAAGAAGAATGCTCTCATTTCAGGATAGAGCATAGCCAAGAGCCAACTTGGCAAGGGCCTGAGGGATATAAATTCAGAGTGACAACCTAAGGAACATGGTTTTAATAGAAATATACTTCTATTTCTTCTCCAATCACATGTTGACTGCCTGTTTGCATGGGGAGATCCAAACTAAAATGAGAATTGTCAGAATTGGTAATTGAGGGGCTCTGCTTTTCCCCTAAAGCTCCCGTCCTCCAGATGACAACTATGAGAGATCACTTAGGTGGCTGGGGACTTAGTGAAGTCAGCATTACAGAGCAGCCAAGGGAAATGTAGGTATGATTTGCCTTATGCCATGGGGTGCAATTCTGACAAAATTCATTTAAAAACATGGTAACAAATACCCGGACTGCATTGGGCACATGCTAGATGGCACTGTTTCAAAGATGAATAAGATACCTCCTTGAGGAGGCTGTCCTCCAGTGGAAGAGACAGACATGTAAAGATAATCTAATATTAGAGGTATTGCATGTGTCACAACATACATCTTTGGACATGGAATGGGAAGTGGAGAGAAAGAAACTTCACAGAGAATGCCTAAACAGGCCGAACAGGAGTTTTCAGGATGGACAAGGGGTGAAAAGAACACTCCAGGAAGATGGAAGCGTTACAAAAGAATGAAATGTTTGGGTAACCAGAATAATTTAGTTTGCTGGGATCAAAACTGTGTTTTTGGATGGTGGAGAAGGTGGAGAAATCCCTGGGGAATTATATGCAGGTGAGATTACAAATGGCCTCATAACACCACATGAAGAAGCTTGGACTGTCCCCTGTGGCAAGAATGTGGGAGAGACATGGTCAGAGGTGCTCCGTGGAGCAATCACCATGGCTGTGGCATGGTAGTTGAAGGAAATGGGAATCCAGGAGAGAAAAAGACAAGAAATGGGGTTGGTGTGGTGATGTAAGCAGTAGGTGATGAGGGTCTGAATCAGGACAGGACAGTGGGACCGAAGAGATGGGAAGGATTGGGGAGATAGCTTAGAATCATCCTTCACAGATTGTCGTGATGTTATCCTGCAGAGAAATCACTTATTGCCTATCAAAGACCTTGCCAGGGTACCAGGACCTCAGGATGGATACTCCCCTTACTCTGAGATGCTTTGGTAAAGAGAAATGCAGAGTTTCAGAAAAGAATAGATACATACAGACAGGGTTTATTGTTTACAGGGCTCTTTCATGTGTTTTATCTTATTTGTCATTACAAGAGTCCTGAGAAGCACACATTATTGGTATGTATAATTATGCTTTTGTTTTTCTGATTATAAAAATATATAGGAGTTTACTTGTGGTACAGTGGGTTAAGGATCTGGTGTTGTCATTGCAGTGGCTTGGGTCCCTGCTGTGATGCAGCTTCGATCCCAGGCCTGGGAATTTTTATATGCCATGAGTTCAGCCAAAAAAATATAGAAATAATAAATGCATAAGGCCTGAAATTCTAAAAAGAGAAGTAGAAAATTTGAATTGTCCTAGTACCCAAGACTGATAATTAATATGTTGGTAAACTATTGCTTATAACACAATGTTAAGTGAAAAAAATACAAAACTATTTCAATTCCAATTATATAACAAAAACAACAAAATTTAATTTTTAGATTTTGTTGTGGTAACAAAATTGGGGTTAAAATATGAATATAAATAAGTTTTTTTTTTGGTTTTGCTTTTTTTTTTTTATGGCTTCACCTGCAGTATATGGAAATTCTCAGGCTAGGGGGCTGACTTGGAGCTACAGCTTCCAGCCTACGTCACAGCCACAGCAACGTGGGATCTGAGCCATGCCTGCAAATTCCACCATAGCTCACGGCAATGCCGGATCCTTAACTCACTGAGGGAGGCCAAAGATTGAACCCACATCCTCGTGGATACTAGTAGGGTTTGTTACCTGCTGCACCACAGTGGGAACTCCCTAAATAAGTTTTTTATTCCTTTTTCTTCTCTTAGCATTAAATTACAATCACTATTCTATACTGATAAGTTAAATTTGCAAGTCTAAGTTTTACTGCTGCAAAAGTTTCTAACATACAAGTGTGCAGTAATTACTTTATTTTATTTTAATTTAACTTATTTTTTTTGGTCTTTTGTCTTTTTAGGGCTGCACCTGAGGCATATGGAGGTTCCCAGGCTAGGGGTGGAACCAGAGCTGTAGCTGCAGGCCTTTGCCACAGCCACAGCAACATTGGATCCAAGCCGTGTCTGCGATCTACAGCACAGCTAACAGTAACGACGGATCCTTAACCTGATAAGCAAGGCCAGAGATCGAACCCGAGTCCTCATGGATACTAGTCGGGTTCGTTAACCACTGAGCCACAACAGGAACTCCAGAAATTTATTAATATAATTAACAGCTGGCAGGTATTGATGAACATTTAGGTTATTTCCATGAATGGGAGTTTCTCTTGTGAATATGCTGAATCCTAACATACATTTTCCCCTTTCATTTCCAATTATTTACTTAGAATAAATTCCTAAAAATGGAATCTCTAGGTCAAAGGATATGTGCATTTCAAAGATTTGCTATTAGTTGTCAAACTGCTCCCTAGAATTGTTTATTCCAATTTACCACACTCACCCACAGTGAACTGGCCAGCCTATATTATCCACCTTCCTCAGCACTGATGATTCTTTTAAAAAATCTTTGTCAATCGGATACATATAAAATGATATCTCATTACTGGGTTACTCTGAGCATCCTTATCACATTTGTGGTTGAATTCTGTTTCTCGTTTTATGGATAAAGGTTATTGACTTGACCGGGCCATGGATCCAGTAAGCATCTGAGAACGGACTCCTTGGGCAACGCTCTTCCCACTGTATGATACTGTCTCTTTGGTGTGAGAAGAGTCATCCTGACTTTGCCATGTTGACTGGGCTTCCTTTCATTAGGATCACACCCTCATGAGCTCCTGGCCTGCATGTCAAGGCAAGAATACGCCTTCCTCCTGAGGGCCAGCAGCTCCCTCAACCTGTCAGAGGACCCAGCATCTGGGACAGTTCAGGCTGTGCTCTGTGTAGAGGTCACAGGTATGCTATGTGCTTAGGTGGTGTTCCTATTGAACCTGAGATGGAAAATGACACGAGGAACTGAACCCCGTGTTCTTTCGGGAAGGAAAACTTGGGCTATTAGCTCTCTGCCGAAAATGTGTCCTTGCTCCCTCATTGCTTTTAGGATCTGGTCCAGGCCCTGTAGTCTGGCACGCAAGGCCCCGAGAAGCTGGCCCTGCCTGCCTCCACCGCAGGGCACACACAATGGTCTCTCATGCTAACATTGTGGTGTTTTTCCACACTTCACACTTAGAATCTGTCCGTTTCTTGTCCCTCAGGCCTCAGTTTCAAGATCTACTTGTCAAGAAATTGTTCCTCACTTCTTTGCTACCAGAGACCCCTGCGGGGATAGGATTGGCGATTTACATGTCTGCCTCCCTTCTTGAGAGAAGGGACCATGTCTTACTCATTCCTGAGCCAAGCACCTGCACAGCCTTGGCCAGAAGGTCGCACATCTAAAGGTACACGTACTGCATGGGTGTCAGTCCCATAGAGAACCTCTAAGATTTTGTTTGAGATTGGCCATGGATTCCTTCATTCACTCAAGTGTTCACAGAGGGCTTCAATGAGCTAAATGCCACTGGGCACAGTGATGTTAACAGACACTCCTGTTCCATCCAGCACTGAGGCTCTCATGTTTCTGGCAGTTCCAAGTACTGGCAGCTCTCAACTGAGTCCCTCTTTGGAACTGTCCTCAGCTGATGAGAACAGCCTCTCCCAAGGTTTCACCTCCTTCCTCAAGGCAGCCTTTATCCAAGACAGGTCAATGGGAGGCCCAACTTTCTTGTCTCAATTTGGGACAACTCTGAGGGTTGGTCCCCAGCTCCAGAGTTCTCCACAGTACCAGCTGAGTCCTTTGAGGCCATTGGGTTGCAGTTCGACTGTCTGGTCCTGTTTCCCCTACTCTCCTATCACAATGACCATTCCCAGTAAACTTCCCGGATGCAAACTTATCTTTGAGTCTGCTTGCTGGGGAACCTACCCTGAATCAATGATAAGCAGAACAGACATGATACCTGTTTTCACAGAGCTTTGGGGGTGGCTTTTTCCATCAGACCCACCTCTGTCTCTCCCCAAGGATAAACTAAGGCTATCCAGCCTCAGTACAATTGTGCTCCTGGTGACACTTGACAGTGGCCCCAAGTAAAGTCACCCTATTCTCTAAAGCCATCACTAAGGCAAGAACAGGGCTGACTCTGTAGCTTGCATGCATTCATATTTGTTCCATAAACCTGTTATTGAGTGTATGCTGTGTCCCATGTCCTTGTGCTGGGGCCAGGGACAGACACCTAAGGTGTATCTCTTGACTTCCAAGATTACCCTCTAAAGAGGAAGATGTACAAGTCAGCAGGAAACTAGGGACATATGAAAACAAGACCTAGAAGAGTGCTGTGGGAGCTCCAGGAGGGGGTGATGGCTGATTTAGCGCTAGGAAGGATTCCCAGGGAAGCAGAAGGAGGGGAGCAGAGTAAGAGTGGTATTGAAAGGAAACAGAGGGGAGATGAATGCCAGTTTGAAGAAATGCATGTGTAAAAGCAAGACTAAGGGTAAGTGAAAAGCAAAACTAGGCATTCTTTTATGGAGCTAGACAACTGAATGAAGTTGTCTATTGGGTCAATTATCCCTATCTTAGGGATAGAGTAACTAAGACCGTGAGAGGATAAACAGCTTAGACACAGTCATTGGAAGAGGTTACCTGTGACTTGAACTCGAGTTTTCTGACACTAAAGCAATGGCTCTGTCTAGTGCCCTTGTCAGCAAACACTGGGTTTTCCTTTAACAAACAGCACTGTGCCCAAAAAGGATTAAAAGGACTATAATGTCAAAGACTTGCTCTTGAAATGCTTACAAAT
Source organism: Catagonus wagneri (assembly GCA_004024745.2). Classification (NCBI taxonomy): domain Eukaryota; kingdom Metazoa; phylum Chordata; class Mammalia; order Artiodactyla; family Tayassuidae; genus Catagonus; species Catagonus wagneri. The sequence continues at coordinate 24,604,799 of PVHT021183634.1, read as the reverse complement.
AGCATTAAAAAATCAATAATAGCATGAGGCAAATGCAGAAGTACAGGCTAATGCAAATGCCCTGAGGTCAGGGCAGATGTATGTCCCAGAGAACTGTCCCTGTTCAGCATCTGGTACCAGTGATTTGGACAAAGACATATAAAGTCCTCCCCAAAAATACATATAAAGTCTGCTTATCACATCTGTGGCTGATACACAGCTGGGAGGGATAGAAGAAATGATTGATGACAAAATCAAACTTCTAAATGATCTCAGTTGGCTGGAACGATGAGCCAAATCCAGCGAGATGAAGTACAGCAGGGGTCCATGCAAAGGCCAGCATCTCCCTTCAAACAGTCAATTGTGCTAGAATACGAGAGGGCAGCCCAGTCTGGCCCCTAGCCATGAGGGAGAGATCTAGGGACCTCCCCAGGCTTCCATCTAACTTATACCAAATACTTAAGTTAAAAGTATAACACACTAGCACACCCTTGGTCTGTGTGAAGGTTATAGTCATATTTGTTGCTCACATTTTATGGGACATTTTATCAATTATCTTGGAGATGACTTAATTTTATACATCCCTTTGGAAGTCGCCTGGTGGTGGAAGACAGCATCTTCAGATGGAAGAGGAAGTTACTTCTGAATTGCTTCATCTGAACAACATTCCTTGTGAGCTTACCCTATGCCAGGTCCTGGACAACATGGAATATCAGCCTAGGAAGTGCTGAGACCTGGCAGAAGGGCTTGCCCTTACATTCTGACATACCAGTTGTGTGACTCTGGGAAAATTATGAAGGCTGACTGGGCCTCAGTGTCCTCATAAAATGTGCCCACTCATTCAATCTCATAGAGTCTTGTGAGCAGTGAATGAGACCACAAGTGTGTAGAATGTTGGACATAGAGCTTAGCCTGAAGTTAGTCCTGAAAAATGATGCCTACTGTTGGTACCCAGGCAGATCCAGAGACATCCTATAAATAGTCAACAGGATCCTAGATCCTTTGGATTTGGGTTTCAGGTCAGGTCTTCAGTCTTCAGGTGGATTTTAGGAAAGGATGATTTTTTTTTTTCCTGTCATCATGCCTTTCGTGTGTGTGTGTGTGTGTGTGTGTGTGTATGAGAGATAAATGTTAAGACAGAGGAAGGACCCAGACCCCAAATAATTAGGGCCTTAAACAGATGAGAGAGGGAGAGAGAAAGAGAGAGAGTCATTCACTTACTAGAACGGCACCTCTCTGTGGGCATGGGACTTCAGGTGTAAAAAAAAGTATCTGAATTACTGTCAAAAGTTAAAAACTCTATTGTCAGACAGGGACACGTGGGGCTCATTTCTATAATTCTGGCCTGGGGTGTCCTTAATCTAAAAGGTTGTTCTCTGGGTCTCTGGGTCTCAGTTTCCTCATCTGAGAAATAAGAGGATTAGACCAAATTAGTGGTTCTTAATGAACATGCTTGGAAAAGTGCTGGCCCATGTTGAAGTCAAGTCCATGACATTCCATTCAGATAGATTCCCAGCTGCTTCATGCTGGGCTACCAGGGACATAGGGTTCTCCTTGCTGCAAGTAGCCATGCATAGAAAAATACTGGCAGGTCCTTTCCTGTCACCTTCACCAGCTAGTCTTCTGGCTTATTTTGATGAATTCTTTTTTCCAGCTCTAGAGAAAGAAGGAGGAAGAAGCTGGAGGTCTGGTGAAGCTGAGATGCTCAGCCAATTCTCTGAGGGTGCCCGGGATATTGGAAATTGAGTGAAGTAGTGAGAGTATGTACTTTCCATTTCCATCAATAAATCTCTTCAAAAAATTTTTTTGATGACGGTATAAATAAGGAAGTGACCAAACTACTCGGAGACTCAAGCTCACTTTGCATTGTAATATTGCGTATGTAACCTATCTCGATTGACAACTTCCACCAAGAAAAATACTATAACAGCATAAATAATAAAACATAAAACATTCCATTTTTATTTTAAAATTTAGAGAAATGTCCTTTAGAGTGATAGTGTTAGACTGTCAACTGTCTTTTCTTGGAAGAGTTTTTTTTCTTTCTGAGATTATCTTTCTTTTTTGAGGAGGGTGGATGCTAAAAAATTCTCATCCTTTTATGAAATGTTTATGACAATGGGTGGAAGTTGTTTTAATTCTCTTATTATTTTTAATTATATTACTCAGAAGAATAAAAAGTTAACAATCTTATGATTGTTCCCCACTTAAAAAAAATTTCCCTGGTCTATGAAATATAACAACAACAACAACAACAAAAGCCAAAAAACAAATTTAGGAAGAACTTAGAAATTGTATCCCTAAAGAAGGAGGTAATTCTCCAGGATGGCTTGAGAGGGAGTCTCAGTTGTCCAGAGTCTAACACCGAACTTTGTGTCTAGCAATGGGCTGAGTATAATACAGAGGATACAAAAGGACAACCCCTAACTCTGGAGCTCTTAGAATCACATTTGGAAGATGACACAAGAGTTGAAACAATTTGTCGTCTATACATGGCACTGACCTTGGCTGCCTGCTAACTACAGACGGATGCACACACAACTTGCTCAGCATTCAAGGCTCTCTGTGACTGTCCTCTGACTTGCTAGTAGAACCTTATTCCTCCCTTATATCCTTAACCTTTATGCTGGGAACTTCTTTGGGAGTCTGAAGAAGTACACACACACATACATATTTTCCTCCCACAAATCTGTAAGTCCACCTAGCATGTTACCACCACATCTTAGAATCATGTTCGGCCTTGTTGTACACTTATCTGTATATTTCTCTTCCTTCCCTTTCCTTTGGATAGACAGATGGTTGCATCAGAGCAGGAGCTAAAAATCTTTCTCTCTTCCTTCTTTTCCTAGCACAGATATTAAATACGGGGCAAGCTGAATGGAATTGAATGCTTCTCCCAAGTTTATCTGACTCAAACAATCCATGCTAAATTACTGGGTCTTAAATTTGAGCAGGAAACCTCCAAACATCAGATGTCACCTTCTACTTGCTGTCTCCCTACTTTGGACTCAGAACAAGCCTGAAATGACCCTGTCTGAATTGGTTTTCTTTGGCTGAAGTTATGACAGGACCTGAGGTGTGAGTGGGAAGAAAAAAATAAAGTCAAATTTTTGAATCTGAAAAACAATAAGTTTTGGCATGAGTTTTTCTGAGGTTGTGAGTAAGACATATCCAACCCCCTTTTACTGACTCAACAAGCTCATTCTTTCTGTAATACAACCCAGCATGGAGGTACAAAACCTGGGGGCTAGATGTGGCAGTGGCCCTGGTTGCCTGCAAATAATGGATGGATGTACACACAGCTTAGCTTCACATTCAAGGCTTTTTGTGGTTTTTAACTCCAAGCTATGGTTACAACCTGTTTCCTCCTCCTCTTCGGCTCACCAGCTTCAGTTCGGTGCAGCCCAGTCATCATTTGCCATTCCCTGCACCATGACGGGAAACTGAAAAGGCACTGGAGATAGCAGGGTGGAGGAGACTCAGGATATTCCTTTGAGAGGAACAACATTAAGTGGATCTCAAAAAGGTGAGCTGTTAGCCAAACAGGAAAGGGGGAAGTCAGATGCAGATAAGACTCTGGACCATACAGCAGAAACTGGTGATGCCAAAACAGGACTGGACCTGATGGTGTAGGTACTGAGGATGCCAAGTGAGCGCATTTGTTATGTAAATGTATATTGATTCACATTTGATAAAATTGCAGGTTTTGTTTTATAGTAACCTTAGTCAAATTATTTAATCTCTCTAAGCCAGGTTTATTCATCTTTAAAATAGATGTTAACATACACAGTAGCTATCTCAAACAGTGTTTGTCCTCAATAGTGAATAAAAAGTAATCACATATGATTTTATTTTCACGAGTTTCTGTATACATGGTATAAAGTAGCATTCATCTATAGGGAAAAGGACCGGTGCAAAACACCTAGGCCCTCTTCCAAATCACATTCACAAATTGCTCAGTGACCCCATGTAGATCACTTTATTTTTCTATCCCTCCCTCGTGCCCGATTTAGAAGACAGAGGGGATTCTATCTGCCTTATATCTAACCTCCTCCAAAGATAGTGAAGATAATTTAGGATCCAGGAGACAGTCAGTATCCATGGGAAAAACGTAAGGCAAGATTTTTTTTTTTTTGTCATCCTCTCTCTTCCTCTCATTCCTTCTTTTTCCCCCCAGTCTTGCCAAAGACAGTTTCATAATGTTTTTATTTTCTAAGGCTGGAAAGACCTCCAGCTTGGAAAACAGGAGTATTTATTTAACTGCTAGAATGACCTGGTTTTGATTTCAAGCTTGGCGAGGTATGACACATATACTGAGGACAAAAGATGCATGTCTACCTTAGCAGTAAGCACAGCACTAGGCAGGTGGCTGGAGGGGAAGGAGCGTTAGAACTGGGGTCAGGACACCTGGGCTGGAATTCCTATTCTGTTTTTCATTTGCTACTTGACATTGAGCAAATCAACTTGCTTCTCTGGGTTATTACTTTTCTTATATATAAAATAATAATGGCACCATCTATCAGAAAAGGTTTCATGTCCACATAGATATACAGTATGTTTGCTCTTGTTGTAGCTCATGCATTTGGAAGATGACACTGTGCAGAAGACTGCTTATCTCCGTAAATCCTTGATGGCAATGGGGAAACATCACTGCCTCTTCTTCCCTGTCTTCACTCACTCCCATGATGATCTAGTGTTTCTTCAAGGTCAATGACACATTTATGACTCCCATCTACCTGGACACTCTATGCGTCCACTTGAATGTCTAATAAGCATCTCAAGCTTTACATGTGCAGCCCCGAACACCCAGCCTGACCTCCTGGTCTGCCTCACCTGCAGTCATTTCTATCTCTGTGAAGTAGCTTCTGCCAGCCTTGGAGTCTTTCTTGACCACCCTCTCTCAAATCCACATTCAAACCACCAGCAAGTCCTGAAGGAAATCACTCACCACTTCTCACCACCTCCAGTGTCATCTTCTCAATGCAAGAAATGACTGGCTCTCACCTGGATTTCTGGAACAGGGTCCTGACTAGTCTCTGCTTCTGCACATGCTCATGGAGAAACTCTTCTCTAAACAGTAGCTAGTGCCATCCTATTAAAAAAAAGAGAGAGAGAGACAGAGAGATAAATCTGATCCTATCACTCCTCTATTCAAAACCTTCCCAAGATATCCCACAGCAACAGAGTCAAGTCCTTACTTACCATAACCCCAGATCAGCATGGCCAGGCCCCCAAACCTCTCTGACTTCAGGCTCCACTCACTCCAGCCACACTAGTCTCTGCTGCCACAGAGCACCTCAGGCTCAGGACTTTTTCTCCAACGGCTTCTTCTGCTTTCAGTGCTAGTCTGCCAAATAGCTCCATGTCTCACTCTCCCACCTCCTCCATCTTTGTTCAGAAATTACCTTCTCAGCAATGCTTTCCCTGGCCAATGTCATTTAAAACTGCACCTCAGCCCCTGCCCTCCTTATCCCCTTCCCTAGTTTATCTATATCCACAGCTCTTTTCCCCTTCACACATTTTATGCTTTACTTTCAATTAGGATGTAAACTCTGTGACGACAGGTAGTTTTTATTGTTTTATTCACTGACTTAGTCTTCTGTAACCATGCCTGGTCCCTAGCAGGTGCTTGATAAGTATTTGTTGAATGAATGAATGAACAAGATGTTCTACTAAAAGCAAGGAGCATTAGCACATTTAGGCTTGAAAACAATCATGGGTTACATTATCTCCATTTTACAGGCTAATAAACTCAAGGTCTGAGAGATGAACAAATATGCATATGTTTACACCATGGGTATATTTATGGTCAGATTAAACCAAGCTCACAATTTTCAAATTCATATTCTATTACACTGCAAAGCAGGACACATGTGAAAAAGATCCAAAATTTACGCTTAAATTTGTTTTTTTAATTTCTGGCCTTACCTCCTTGCATATTTCCTTCAGGCTCCGGCATCTATCATGATGGTTGGGGAAGAGAGGATCCGTGCCCCAGTGCACATCCTACAGAGATCTGTCTGTGTGCTGAGCCTTGGCTCTGTTCCCAGACAGAATCTTCTCTGTCCCCTCTCAACTGAGGCATGAGAGTGTGGAAAACCAGGCTGGGGAGGGCTGGTGTTTCATGCAAATGTCTCTGCCTTTGACAAGTTCCTTGGCTTCATGTCCTAGTCCCTGAGGCTTCCTCCCCTGTCAGGCGGGCTCCTGTCTCCAGCCTTCTGAAACAACTTTTTCCCTTCCTTCACACAGCTTTTGTCTTCCTGCTCTTAGTTTGACGTTGTGTCTGGCCACATGGGCCATACCGGCTATTTTTACTGACAGCAGCCACCAGCCCATATGGTTCCCATTACCACAAACTGTTACCTTCTTTGAAACCATTTTGCAAATGAGTGGACTGCAGACAACCAGGAGGTCAATCCACGTGGCCACTCACAGGGCTTCCAGGATTGGCCTGGACAGGTGTGCTGGTCTTGATGAATGTCCTTTAAAACCAAATTGGGTTAGACAAAATGCTGATTAATTACTTCTTCTTCTTCTTCTTCTTCTTCTTCTTCTTTTTCCCCCCAAATCCCCATCTTTTCTTTTCTTCTATGTTCAGTTCAGTAGGTTTTCAACAGGGTCAGGTTTCAAAGGCAGGCTGCTTTTTATAGGGACATGGAATTGAGTTTTGTTTCTTTCCATTTCAGGAACTGGCTCCATGATGATATCTCAATGGTACACGATGCATGTTGACTTCCCATGTAATGACAGACAGTTTCATGCAGCCATCACTACAGAGGGTACAGATACAGGATGGGATAAGGTGGGTCCTGAGCACCCCTGCTTCTGGGAAGATGATGAGAAACTCTAGGGACTCAGTGCTATTGCTAACACCACCTTCCACATGTAAAATACCTGAATTCAGAATTGCAAAGACATTATTTTATTTGAATCTCATAATCCTGCTGTGAGACTGGCTTTTCCATCTTCATTTGACAAATAAGGAAACTGAGTTGTGAGGGGCCAAATGACTTTCTCGAGGCTGTGTGGTTAGCCAGAGCTCAAGATGGGATTCAACCTCAGCTCCCGGACTGCAGGTCAAAGCTCAGGCCCCAGCAGCAGAGCTGCCTGAATGGCTTGAAACAAAACTAGGTAGAGCTTATTCAAAGAAGAAGCTAGCAGCTCACAGTGGGCCTGATGGGGCATGCCACATCGAAACAGCAAGTTGGCACAGACTGCAAGTTGGCGTCAAGACCCAGGCTCACTGTGGCACTATAAAGCTGCCGCCGCTCTGCCTGGATGACACTGAAATGGACGCAAACAAAGGGCTTCTTCCTGTCATGTAGAATGTCACCTGACCAGGAGCTATTGTACTTCGCGGAGCATAAGCCTTCCAGAGCACTGGGAAGGGGCAAAAGAGAGCTCCAGGCTGAGAATGAGATCAGAGGCAGGGTCGGAGACTCCTTCCAGCCTGACTGTCTGTGATTCAGGACCCTCCTACCAGGCCCTCCAAGGTATTCATGGCTCCTCTCCCCGTGGCCCACCAGGTACCAGCTCCACTTGTGTCCTTCTAGCTCCTCAGATGCACACAGCTTTTTTCCTGCTTCAAGGTCTCTGGGTGTGTTGTTCTTTTTACCTGGAACATTCTTCCCATTCTTTGCAAGTCAAACTTTTCCACATAAATGTCCCTATCTTGGAAAGTCCTCCTTTGGCCACTTAATTTTGGGTTGACTAGTGACCACCCCCCCCCCCCCCCCCCAATACATATTCATGTCCTCACACCTGGAAAGCTGTGTAGGGGATATTCTTTGGAAAAAGGGTCCCTGCAGATATAATTATGTTCAGGATCTTGAGATGGGATCATCTCTCAATTTGGGTAAATCTTAAATCCCATGACAGGTGTCCTTATAAGAAGAGGAGAAAACACAGAGACATGCAGAAGAGGAAGTTGATGTGCAGATGGCGGCAGATGGCTGGAGAAAACAGCCCAAGCCAGGGAACACTGTTAGCTACCAGAAGCGGACCAGGCGAGGAAGTGTTCTCCCCTAGAGCCTTCAGAGGAAGCATAGCTCTGCTGACACCTGGATTTCAGATGTCTGGTCTCTAGAACGGTGAGGGAAAACATTCCTGTTGCTTCTAAGCCACCAACTTTGTGTAATTTGTTACAGCAGCCCTAGGACATGACACACCGTTTAATTTACCAGCACCTCCCACTCTCACCCCACACGTGGACACATATTCACTATTCATTCCATGCCGATCCTTTCGTGTCAATGATCAGTTTCTAAAAATTCATTTGAGATGACTTGAGCTCTTGTCCTTATTCCCGCTTCATGAGGGTAAGGACCATGCCCATGCCTGTCCTGCTCCCCTGTACATAGCTCCTAGCACACTACTAGGAGCACACAGAAGGTGCTCACAAATACTTATGAAACAAATAAGGTCTGACTTTTCTGCCTCATCTCTCTCTACACCCCACTCCCACCACAGTCCTCTCTCACTGCCTTCCCGGTTCTCAGTTCCTTCACACCCCTAGCCCCCCGGCCCAGAAGGCTGCCAGCCCCTTCTTTACCTGATGTACACTCCAACTAGTTCTTCCAGGTGAAGTCCAGAGCCTTCCAGTAGAAGCACGGCTCAGCTTCCTTCAACAGGGCCTGCGTTCTCGCCTCTGCCGTAACATGTAAAAGAGGGAACGGTATGTCTGAGTGCTTGGCTGACTTCCCACTAGGCTTCATGGTCTTAGGGAGGCCAGGATCACGCCTTTTTCACTTCTGTAATCCACCACCTAGCACAGCGCCGAGCACTGAGCATAACGTCACACAAGTGTATTAAAGCAATAAGTCCATAGGAAATAGCTATGATAATCCATTTAAAATATATAGATACATGGAGTTACCATCATGGATCAGTGGTTAATGAGCCTGACTAGTATACATGAGAACACGTGTTCGATTCTGCTCAGTGGGTTAAGGATCCGCTGTTGCCGTGAGCTGTGGTGTAGGCTGCAGACACGGCTGGGATCCCGTGTTGCTGTGGCTGTGGTGTAGGCCAGTAGCTGTAGCTCCAATTCGACCCCTAGCCTGGGAACCTCCATATGCCACTGGTGTGGCTCTAAAAAGACAATAAATAAATAAATAAATAAATAAATAAATAAATAAATAAATAAAACTTTTAGAACGGTTTTAGATATACATAAAAGTTAGGAAGATAGCACAGGGTTTTCATAAGCCCTGCACCCAGTTTTCCCTCTTATTAATAGCTTACGTTAGTATAGAACATTTATTGCAACTCATGAACCAATATTAATCTATTATTATTAACTGAACTTCATATTTTGTTCAGATTTCCTTGTTATTGTGGTTTCAAGATCCCAACCAGGGCACCCCATTACATTGTCATATCGCCTTAGTTTCCTCTTTTTTTTTTCCTTTTAAATGATTTAGTCTCAACTTGATATTTAAAATGTTTTTTCCAATTTTTTTGAGAAATAATTAACATACCTCACTGTATAAGTTTAAGGCATACAGCATCAAGGTTTGATTTACATATACTGTGAAATGATTATCACAATGGTTTAGTTAACATCCATCATCTCATACAGATACAATAAAAAGAAAAGAAGAAAGCAATTTTAAAATTTATGTTACAGGAGATAAAGTTTAATACCTCCACCTCTCCTTCTTCATCCTCTCCACCAAATTTTGCTGTACTTTTAAGTATATTAATCATAAGCAATTGCATCATTATAACAATGCAAATATTGTTCACTGCAGAACCTATTAGAATACTGTGATTACATGTCCTTACTTTTTATTGAAGTATAACTGACCTACAGCACTATTTTAGTTCCTGATACACAGCACAGTGATTCTATATTTCTATAAACTACAAAATGGTCACCGTGACATGTCTAGTTACCATCTGCCACCATACAAGTTATTACAGTACTATTGACTATATTACAGGGATACATTTTTATCCCTGTAACTCATTTATTTTTTTTATAACAATGAATTTTATTTCAATTATAGGTGTACAAAGATCATCACAAGTCAATGTGACAGATTTTGTGTCCCAAGCCCACAGTGCATCCCCCCACCCCCCAGACTGTCTTATTTGAAAAACCAAGGTTTTCCAAAATCTCTGAGTCATTGTTCTTCAATTCAAAGAAGTTCATTGTGTCTCTTTAGTTTCCACATGTAAGTGGTAGCACTGGGTGTTGCTGTCTAATTGTCTGACTGGTTTCACTTCACATGATAATTTCTAGGTCCATCCATGTTGCTGTAAATGTTGCTATTTCGTTCCTTTTAATGGCTGAGTAATATTCCATTGTGTGTATGTACCATGTCTTCCCTATACACTCCTCTGCTGATGGGCATTTAGGTTGTTTCCATGACCTGGCTTCTTCCCTCTCCAGCTGCTTTAGATGTAAAGTTAGGTTGTTTAGGTGAGCTTTTTCTTGTTTCCTGAGGTAGGCTTGTATTGCTATCTACTTTCCTCTTAGAACTGCTTTTGCTGCATCCCAGAGGTTTTGGAGTGTCGTATCTTTGTTGTCATTTGCTTCTAGGTATTTTTTAATTTCCTCTTTGATTTCTTCAGTGATCCATTGGTTGTTTAGTAGCGTGTTGTTTAGTCTCCATGTGTTTGTATTTTTTGCCATTTTTTTCTTGTTGTTGATTTCCAGTCGTATAGCATTGTGACCAGAGAAGATGCTTGATATGATTTCAATCTTCTTAAAGTTACTGAGGCTTGAATTGTAGCCCAGGATGTGATCAATCTTAGAGAATGCTCCATGTGCACTTGAGAAGAATGTGTATTCTGTTGCTTTTGGATGGAATGTCCTATAAATATCTATTAAGTCCATCTGATCTAATGCTTCATTCAGGGCCTGTGTTTCCTTATTGATTTTCTGTCTGGATGACCTGTCCATTGCTGAAAGTGGGGTGTTAAATTCCCCTACTATGATTGTGTTATTGTTGATTTCTCCTTTTAAGGTTGTTGGCAGTTACCTTTATATTGTGGTGATCCTATATTGGGTGCATAGATATTTAAAATTATTACATCTTTTTCTTGGATTGATCCTTTGATCATTAAGTAGTGCCCTTCCTTGTCTCTTAAAATGTTCTTCATCTTAAAGTCTATTTTGACTGATAGGAGTATTGCTACTCTGGCTTTCTTTTAATGCCCGTTTGCATGGAATATTTTCTTCCATTGTCTCACTTTCAATTTGTATGTGTCTCTAGAAGTGAAGGGGGTCTCTTGAAGACAGCATATATATGGGTCTTGTTTTTGTATCCATTCGGCTAGTCTGTGTCTTTTGGTTGGGGCATTCAATCCATTAACATTTAAGGTAATTACTGATATATATGATCTTATTGCCATTGTATTAACTGTTTGGGGTTTTTGTTGCTCTTTTTTTTACCTTGAAGTTTTGATATAGGAGTCTGTATACAAATGAGATTGTTTTAAGTTGTTGGTTTCTTAATTGCACGTGTGTCTCCAGTGACCTGCATTTGTGCTCTCTTCTCACGATTTCTGATTTCGGTAACATAATTGTGCACGGATGATTTCGTATCTTTAGTGTATATATGCCTTTACTGGTGAGCCTTGTCATTTGTGGTATTTTTGTTTCTGGCTGTGGTCTTTTCTTTTCTGACTAGAGAAGTTCCCTTAAGATTTGTTGTAAAGCTGGTTTAGTGTTGCAGAAATCTCAGCTTTTGCTTATCTGTAAAGTTTTTGATCTCTCCTTCAAATCTGAATGAGAGCCTTGCAGGGTAAAGCAATCTTGGTTGGAAGTTTCTCCCTTTCATCACATTTAGTATATCTTGCCACTCCCTTCTGGCCTGCAGAGTTTCAGCTGAAAAATCTGCTTGTATGTCATTTGTTTCTTTTCCCTAGCTGCTCTCAATATTTTCTCTTTGTCTTTGATTTTGGTCATTTTGATTAATATGTGTCTGGAGGTGTTCCTCCTTGGGTTTATTTTATATGGTACTCGTTGCGCTTCCTGAATTTGACTGAGTGGTTCCTTTCCCATATTAGGGAAGTTTTTGGCTATTATCTCTTCAAATATTTTTTCTGTCCCCTTCTCTCTCTCTTCTCCCTCTGGCACCCCTATAATACGGATGTTGGTGCATTTAACATTATCCCAGAGTTCTCTGAGACTCTGCTCATTTCCTTTCAATCTTTTATCTCATTTCTCTTCCGCATAATGATTTCCACTAACCTGTCCTCCAGCTCACTGATTCGTTCTTCTGCCTCCTGTATTCTACCGTTGGCTGCTTCTAATGAATTTTTTATTTCAGTTATTGTATTTTGCACCTCTTCTTGTTTAATTTTTACAGCTTGTATTTCTTTGCTCAGTGTTTCCTGTATATTATCAATATTTGCCTCCAGTTTATTTCCAATGCCTTGCATCATCTTCAGAATCAACAGTCTAAAGTCTCTTTCTGGGAGGCTGATGATCTCGTCATCACTGAGCTGTTTTTCTGGGCTTTTCTCTTTCTCCCTTATCTGAGTTAGAGTTTTCTGTCTTTTCATTTGTATAGGTTTTTGGTGTGGTGAGCTTTTTGTAGACAATAGAGTTGTAGCCTCTCTTAGTTCTGGTGTTTGCCTCCCCTATGGCTAAAGTTGGTATGGAGGGGGCTTGCTGTACGCTTCCCAGTGGGAGGGAGTGATACCTGCTCACTGGTAGGTGGGGTTGATTCCTAGCCCTCTGGTGGGTGGGGCTTTGTCTCTGGATGAGATTAGAGGCTGGCTGTGTGCCTGAGGGGTCTTTAGGCAGCCTGTTTACTGATGGGTGGGGCTGAGATCCCACCTGGATTATTGTTTGGCCTGGGGCTTCTCAGTGCTGATGGGAGGGACCAGATTTTCCCAGAAATCGCCACCTCCAGAGAAATGCAGGCTGATGAATGTTCCCGAGAGCTTCACCTCCAATGCCCTTCCCCCACAACAAGGCACAGTCACCCCTGTTTTCCCAGGAGATCCTCCAAGAATTGCAGTCAGGTTCCACCCGGATTCCTATGGAGACTGCTTTGCCCTGGGACCCAGTGCACGTGAAAGTCTGTGTGTGCCTTTCAAGGATGGGGTCTCTGTTTCCCCCAGTCCTGTGGAGCTCCTGCACACAAGCCCCACTGGCTTTCAATGCCAGATGCTCCGGGGGCTCCTTCTCCCTGTGCCACATCCCCAGGCGTGGGGTTTTGACATGGGGCTCAGAGCTCTCAGTCCTGTGACTGAGTATCTGTGATGCAGTCACTTTCCAGTCTGTGGGGCTTCCCACGCAGGAGGTATAAGGTTGCTTCTATCGTGTAATCACCCCTCCTACCTCTTGATGTGGTCTCCTCTTTGTCTTCTGGAGTAGAATATCTTTTTTGGAAGTTTACAGTCCATTTGGTTGAAGGCTGCTCAACATTTGGTTGTAGTTTTGTTGTTTTTTGGGAGAGAAGTTGAGCTCCAGTCCTTCTATTCTGCCATCTTAATCCAATCTCTAACTCATTTATTTTGTAACTAGAAGTTTTTATCTCTTAATCTGCCCCCCACTCATCCCCCATCCTTCCTTGGGCTCATCTTGACCGTGATGGTTCTAGGCTTTTTTCGTTTGTTTTTGATGACTTTGATGATCTCGAGGAGTACTAGTCAGGTATTTTCCAGAATGCCTCCATATTGGAATTTAGTTTCTCTCATCATTAGACTGAGCTCATGGGTTTTTAAGAAGAGGATCTCACAGATGTAAAGAGCCACATCATATCAAGGGTATATACTAACACCATGATTTGTCGATGTTGATATTGAACTTGACCACTTTGCTGAGGTAGTATCTGTTAGGATTCTCTACTGTAAAGTTATTCTTTTTTCACCCCCTTCTATACCATACACTGGAAGGAAATTACTACCAGAAGTTACATTTCATTTCTAAGGTATAATTATGCTTTAACAAAATAAGTAGTGCCCTAAGTAACATCCACCATTGATTAACTGTCACAGCACTCTAAATGGGAAACCGAGAGTTTAAACTACAGCCCCAAGGCCATACAGTTAGTAAGAATGGAGATAAATTCAGTTTTATCTGACTCCAGAGTCAGACTCCCATGTGCTTTTTTACACTGCTTCCCTGGAATACTAGTCCACTAAATTCTTAACATGGTCTTCTATGTGTCCTGGGTCTTGCTCTGAGAATGAAACAGAAATCTAGACTGGAAGACGAATAATTTATTATATACATTGTCTTTGAAAGCAGTTTAACGTGCAGATCTAGTCTACATACTAACATAAACCTCTTAATTTCCCCCTCACCCCAACGCCATGAGCAAGACCCTTAAACACATCAGCTCTGCTTGAGGGTGTCAGATTCTGGTTTTGGCAATCTAGCTCAGCTATATAACACATTCAAAGCTGAGAGGAGTGGGAAGGCAGATAGTGCTTTAAGGTTATTTTCAAGGATGTAGGGAAGAAATGCAGTATAACATACCAGGCTATCAGAGTTTAAGTGACCCAAAAGTCCAGAGAGTGACAGCAACTCACCAAAGGCTACACAGGGAGATACTGACAGAGCTGAAACTAGAAACAATGTCTGCAATTTGGATCAGGACCCTTTTTATTTAAGGCAAGTGCTTCTAAGAAGTGACTTCATAACTGATCATTATTTGTACTTGGCAGGCTCTCCTGGTAAAGCAGGGTCTGAGAAATGGGCTTCCCATCACTGGTGTGCCATTGTCTTCATACCACCCTGGTGCCATTTGGGGGGGTCTGTGTTGGGACATATAATACTCTCTTATGAGTCTCATCTGTCCTCCCCAAGTAAATCCCTAGCCCTTTAGGTGAGCTAGAACTGACAAGTAAAGGAACCACACAGAGATATAAAAAGTTTGGAAGCACTAAAGAAAGAGAGGAAAAGCCAATGATTCAAGATCTGTTATCTTCCTTTCCAACAGGCAAGATATCCTGCTTCTCACAAAAGCCATTTCCAGAGCTTGGATGAGGACCAGTGAGACAACCCACTGGTCTATACAACCACAAACAGAAATCAAGTAACATGCGTTGGACGTGTTTTCTTTTATAGGGTTCTATGGGATCACCACATCAAGGGCTGCTATGACAAGACAAGGACATCTAAAATTGTTCAGAGTACACTCATTTTAACATATTTGTGTAATAACTTCCATACTGACAAACATGTACAGAGGTATTTCTCTTCTATATCATTTCCTTGGTATCTTTCAGTGATTTTGACATGATTGTTCCGATTTTACAGAGGAATAAATTAAAGCTTAGAGAAGTTAAATCTCTTACCTAAGGCTATGGAGCTAAAGCTGGGTTCAAGATTTCAATCATGACAGTTTGATGGCGATTACGTTTGTTTCCTGTTTCTTTTTGTAATATGCACTTATTGATTCTATATAACTCAGGCATTCTAATTAGCTAACAACTGAAGAAGTAGTTTTAGGAGATGTTCTAATTCCACAGTTTGAAAAATAGAAAGGGGAGTGTGGAGCTGAGGGATTTGTGGTGGATTCTTAGGGGATCTTGTTGCCCCAGGGAAGGCTGACGATGCCAGAAGAGCTAGGGATGTTGTGGCTGAGGAAGAAGAGAATAAGGTGTAAGAGAAGCTGCTGAAAGTGATGAGGTGAGTTTTAAGATGGGGGATAGAATGAGGAGAGGTCTTAGCTTTATACATCTTTGAGGTTTTCTCTGCCTCCCTTAAGCAGATCCCATCTCTCTTCCCTTTGCAGTCTCTACCCCTATCTGTTCTGGGTAGCTCCTGGCACTACAGCTGCTCTTATTTGGGTTTTCTCTCTCATTCTATGAGATTCCCGAGAGCAGGAGCTGTTCTGATTCATCTCCACCAACTGCACTGCTCTGCAGAGAGACTGGCACAATGTACACCTCTGACTAATGCTGGTTAGATGAAAAATGAACAATGAATGAATGACAATTGATGAGATGGGTTGAAGCAATCACTGGTCTACCTTCTTGGGACTTTCCTCTCTGGGATAAATCACAAAGTTCTTTTCAAGTGTACTATAAAGGTTATGCAAAAGGAATCTGCAGAAATAACAATGATGGAGGGACAGGAAGGATAACTAGCTATGAGGCTGAGCAGGCTGGGAATTTCTTTTGATAATGGATCAAATGGATATAGAGGGAAGACAAAGACATTGAGACAATAAAGTTTTGAGAGACAATGACTGAAAGAGTTGTGTCTTGAGGAGAAAAATCATAAGATGATAGAGACAGATGAAGATTAAAAAAAACTGCATTTTTGTATTAAGTCTAAATTCTAAGCAATAATCTAACTTCAAAGTGAGAAGGAAGGATGGGACAAGGGGGCCTGAGGGATGGGACAAGAAGCATTTTCTTCCCTTCCAGGGAGCGGTGGCTCAGGCATTTAGTCAGGGAGGGCTGCACTTAGAAATTGCTCCCTGCTCACTAAAGAGAAGATTTTGAATGTGAGGAAAATGAGGGTGTTTCCAGATGACAAGCAAGTTCTACCAGTCAGTAAATGATGGTTACTCATAGTCCCTTTTTCAAGATTCCTTTTTTGTTTAAAAACAAACTAAATGAGCCCTCCTATCATAGGATTTCAGACTATAGACATGACAACAGACTCAGCTCACCTTCCCCATTTCCATCCTCTCTTTAGGGCCCAAGAGTCAGGGATGAGGAGTGGGTGGAAGGTGACGTGGGAATGACAAGACAGGAGGTTCCTTGGCAAACACTGCTGGGGGCAGGGAGAATAACACTGGGAAAGAAAGCCAAATTACTGTGTGAGGGGCATTGCATGACATGTTTTTACCTAGATCATCTCGCTTCATCCTTACCACAGTTCTGAGACATGGGCATATATATTATTTCCATTTCAGCACTGAGGAAACAGAGGCTCAGAGAGGCTAAATAATTTGTCTAAGATTATATAGATCATTTGTGATGGAGTAAGGATTTGACTCCAGGTTCTATGCTCTTAATTACTATGGTGACAGCAACCATAGTAATTAACCATAAGTAATTAAGGGAAAGGTGGAGACCTTTCCCTAAATGTTAGCAAAATATGGGTTGATCATTGAAGCAGGCATCACTTTGGAAACAGAAGTCATTAAAACAAGAGATTTCTAGGAAGATCTAGAATATGATGGATACCACACTGCCTTGTATAAGTGGGTCTAAATCCAGTTTCCCTTCCTCATCACTCTGTCCCATGCACACACAGAGTGATAGTAGGGCCCTACCATTACTGCTTCCTTTAAAAGACAGACTTATTAGTGTGTGTTGTTTCCTAAGGTTCCCTTGGAGCAGGTGGGGTTGGCTTTCAAGCACCCATCCTACAGACAAGCAAGGACCTCTCTGTGAGACAAGGGTATAGGCCTGCTGGATATGTACCTCAGGTCCCTGGTGGGGCGGCAAGACACAGGCCACCTGCATGCTTCCTTCTTGCTGTATTGGTCTTTGCTGACTGAAGGAAGGAGGCTGCTTGTAGCTTCTTGGTCCAGCTACAAACTGGGCTGAGCTTATAGCTTCCACGCCTTTGCACAGCACCGGGACCAGGGCAGGACAAGAGAGGTGCCTAGGGCACACGGTTTAGGGGGACCTCAGGCTCATTGTCATGCAATGCAGAGTCTGTGAAGCCCTGCAATATTTTGCCTCTCATCCTTCAAACCACCTCAAGTGCCTCCTCTACTATAAAGCTTTTCCCCAACCCCCCCGGCCAGAAGTGGATCCCTTCCCCTGTGTCACCTCAGGTCTACATATAACCCTTTGCCATCCTCCTTCTCACACTCAGCCCCTGCCTGTTTCCCCATCTGCCTCTCTTCAGACCAGGGACCGTGAATCATTAACCTCCACATTCTCAGTGCTATCCTAACCAGAGAAGAGGTTTATTCCATGAACGCAAATCAAATTGTTGAATTGGATTTTTGTGGCCATGGAGGTCTTCCATTCTTCTGGCCTAATCCACAGTGATACCCTTCCCTGTCAACTTCAGACACGCTATGATTTGTGGTTAAGCTAGGACATACAATGCCAGCAAAGAGAAGTTACTCTTAGGACTTTAAATTCTCTTCTATATCCAGCTAGACTTCTCTGCAGGTACCTCATTCTCTACCAACTCCTGGCCCCTCTACCACATGGTGCCACCTTCTCTTGCCTCTGCCACAACACGACCTTGCTCTGTTGGCCTCAGCCTGACTTTGGACTCTGTCCCACCACTCTTACTTTCAGTAGAATTGGATGCTGTTGGTCTTGGCAACAACCTTGAGGATACACTTGTTCTTCTACCAGCACTAATTAGTTCCTGAATAAACAGCAAGAGAGACTCAGGATAGGCCCACAGGCAGGACTTTCAGACTGGGTGGAAAATGTTAAGACGTAATGAAACTTCTCCTCTGAATCATGTCTGGAGAATGAAATGTTAGAGAGAGCCAAATCCTGAAACACATGAGAAAAATAGGAGAATGGTGTACAGTTCTCCTCGGAGTTTCCGCGTCTTTGCAACATCATTGGGAGGGGAGAAAAACTCGTGTGATGGGCAGGGCCAGGAGACTGCTTAGCTAAACTAAACGTCCCTTCGCTATGGGTTTTGCTCTGTGAGGGCTGCGTAAGCCTGTGGTATTGATGCAAGGTTCATGTCTGTGGATGGTTTGGAAGAGGTAAAAGTGTTGAAGATTTCTCTAAAATGTAGAACACCTAATATGGGACAGGAACTTACAGCTACACAGGTTGCCTGGGATTAGGGCTCATCTCAAACACACTTCTTTTTTTTTTCTTGCCTTTTTTTTTGCCTTTATCTAGAGCCTCACCCACGGCATATGGAGGTTCCCAGGCTAGGGGTCTAACGGGAGCTATAGCTGCTGGCCTTCACCACAGCCACAGCAACGCGGGATCTGAGCCGTGTCTGCGACCTACACCACAGCTCACGGCAACGCCGGCTCCTTAACCCACTGAGCAAGGCCAGGGATCGAACCCGCAACCTCATGGTTCTTAGTCGGATTCGTTAACCACTGAGCCACGAAGGGAACTCCCTCAAACATACTTCTAATCAGAGAAGCTGCAGCCCAGAATGGGGAGAAGCCTTGCTGAGTGCACGAAGCACATCAGTAGCCAGGGATTCTGAGCCTTGAATCCCTTTCCCTGATTCCCAGGTGACTGCTCTTTCTTCTGTGGCTCAACAACAGAGGGACTGTGGGCTTGGGAAACACAAGGTACCTTCTTTCTTAGTTGTCTCCCCTTCCCTCCTTACAAATGTCCTTGGCAGAGAGGAGGTAAACTGAGAAATTCACAATCAGCTCTGAGGTCACATCTTCTTGGTGGAGTGGATGGGACAGGCTCGGAAGCTGGAGACAAATAACCTGGAGTCAAGTCCGGGTTCTTCCACTTGTTTGCTACTGACTCCGGGCACATTATGTAACGTTCTGACTTCAGCCTCTCATCTGTGAAGTGGGGCTGGTAAACCTGATCTTGCAGACAATTTATGGGGATCAAACAAGATAATGGATATAAGCTAATTCAACAGCTCCATTTATCAAATCAAGCAGCTTCCCTGTGCCTATTCTGGGGATTTAGAGGTGCCAATTGGATGCCTGGGAGGTGGCAGGTGTCCATCAAGGCCAGCTGGAAGGGACAGGCTAGGAGTGGGGACGCCAGTGAAGGCGGCCCACTCGCTGTAGGCGCCCGAACCCGAGGGGCTGTCCTCTCTCCCCATGCATCCAGCACAGCCCCACCTCAGGCCGGGCTGAGCTCCTGCTGCCTTTGTCACACCCCCTCCCCATCCCCCCAAGACATCTGGAGCAGCTGACTCAGGCACCAATGAGATAATGTTTTTATTTGCCCTCTTTGCTTTTTGTTTATAAACCTGGGCTCCTGGGAGAAGTCAGATCCAAAGGCAGGTCCTAGACATGAAGGCCTGCCCTAAGGCTGACCACAGGGCCACAGGACCACAGGGCCTGCGCCCAGCTGGGGAAAACACCAGGCTGCCACACCTAACGGGCCTGTCCCAACTGTCTTTCTCTTCCACTGTTCCAGCGCTTCTCCTCTGTGCTCAACCCTGGGCAGGAGGCTGCAGAGGCTGAGGCAAAGCTAACAAGGACCCTGCCCTGGGGACCCTCAGGGGCTCTCAGAATGGCCTAGAGGCTATTACACAGTGCAATATGGTCAAGCTGTGACAATAAACTCTCATAGGCTTATCTGTAGCGGGACCAGGAGGAAAGTTAACAATTAAGTTACAGAAAGGGAAACACAGAAGCTTTAGAAACAGCAAGAAGGCTTGGATCTAGTCTTGGGGGTGGGATGTGCTGGAATCCATGCTGGACTCTGCTTTGAGGAGATCACAGGGATGTGTTAAGACTCAGCCCCGGACCCCCAAAGCTCTTGGATCTGGTGAGAAAGAGGATGTGTGAATAACCACATGATTATGTGAATCCTGCAGGAATACTACCAGCATTGCAAGCTACTGAAATCCCCAGAGCCTGTCTCCTCCACCTGGATCCATATCCTCAGTATTATAACTACCCTATGTTACACGGCTTTTGTGAGGATGAAATGAAACAGTCTATGCAAAGCAGCAGAGCCCCTAGCCTGTTATAAGTGCTCAGTATACATGACTTAGCATGAAGATAACTGTGGTAACTGGCAAGGTGTTGTTATGAAAAAGCTGAAGTGGGTGGACATGTTGTGGGGATGAATGGGAGTGGGGCACTTGTAAAGCACCCCAGGGAAGGAGACATTGGGTTGGAACATGAAAGTCCAGCAGGCGGAGGGACCAATGGGGAAAGAGAACTGGCAAGGTGGTGTGAGATGGCATGGCATTTTTCAAAAACAATGGCAGCTTGATGTGAAGGCCAAGTTCCTTCTAGAGCATCTAGATATGGTTGGAAAGTTTAAGGAATCACCTCATGGATTTTAAGGACCTTGAATGCCAATGCAAGGAGTATAGATTGTGTCTTGCAGGACAGTGGTTTTCAATCCTCTGTTCATTCCCTTCTTTGCTCCCTTCGTCCCTCCTTTCCTCTCTCCATCTCTCTCTCTCTCTCTCTTTTTTTTTTTTTTTTTGCCTTATCTTGGGCCACACCAGCGGCATATGGAGGTTCCCAGGCTAGGGGTCTAACAGGAGCTGTAGCTGCCGGCCTTTGCCACAGCCACAGCAACGCGGGATCCGAGCCACGTCTGCAACCTACACCACAGCTCACGGCAACGCCAGATCCTTAACCCACTGAGCAAGGCCAGGGATCAAACCCGCAACCTCATGGTTCCTAGTCGGATTCATTAACCACTGAGCCACGACGGGAACGCCTCTCCCTCCCCTCTCTTCTTTAATCCCTTCCTTCCCTCCTTCCTTCTCTCCCTCCTTCCTTCCTACCTTCTCCCTCGTCTTAGCAGTGGAATCTTGTTTAAAAGCAATCTTAAACAGAAGCCCCATATAAAGAATGGCTTGAGGAGGAACTGCTCTGATAGCTAGGGAGCTGCCATAGCTGGAGTTCCCCCTAGAAGGCAGAGCTTGAGAAAAGGGCTTGTGGCCAGGCAGTTGCTTTTTGGACATAATCTCAGGGAACAGGAGCAAGGAAGCCGGGAAGCAGAGATACAAGGAAGGAAGACAGCCAATACAAGACTGCTATATTTAGCTGCTTATCACTATGGGCAATGGTGAGACCCCCTGAGGAGCACACAGAAAAGTGATTCAAAGTTGTCTGGCTGAGGATAGGAAATGGAGTCACCAATCCACCTGATTCCCTCCCCCATCAGATCTGAGGGATGTTAGCTCCCTTGAATTTTCACGTTTGCCCAGTCATAGGTGCTGAGCAGTTGCCCATGGATGTCCCACCCAATAACATTAAGAGAAATCCAGGGCAGCATGTGAGCGAGGTGGTGGTGCAGCTGGGGGACAGTGCCTCAGACCCTGCCAGTAGCGGCTGCAGTGAAAGGTGGGGTGAAAGGATGTGAGCTGGCGCAGAAGCATGTGAATGAAGATCTCTGAGATAGTATGAGTGTGGAAAGGTGAAGAGGAAAAGAATCCATTTAGG
The DNA here is from genome assembly GCA_004024745.2 of Catagonus wagneri. Classification (NCBI taxonomy): domain Eukaryota; kingdom Metazoa; phylum Chordata; class Mammalia; order Artiodactyla; family Tayassuidae; genus Catagonus; species Catagonus wagneri. The sequence continues at coordinate 24,582,840 of PVHT021183634.1, read as the reverse complement.
CAACAATTATGACCGACCAGGTGAAAAACAGTGAGGGAGGAAACCACACCACTTGGAATGAGAGGAAGAGGGAGGTGACATGTTGGAGAGGGGTCAGGGTGGCAGAATCCACAGGACTTGGTGACTGGGTGTGGGAGATCAGGGACAGGGAGGGTTTGGAACGATGGCTAGGTATCCAGCTGGGGCAGCTAGACAGCTGGTGAAGCTGCTCGCCCAAACAGCGAGTTTAAAAGGTGGAAGAGGTTTGTTTTTTCTCTGAAATGGAACAGGGGTTTTCCCTTTTCCAGGGGGAGAGAAAATGAGTCCTCAGCTTTCCTGTAAGCCTCTCCTAAGCAACTCACTGTCTACATGGAACAGAAGGAAATTCCCAAATCATGAAATAGGGCTGGTGCAGGAGTATATGCATGGGGATAGCTTTTTGTTTTTTTTCTCTCTCTCTCTATCCTCCACTCACTCTTATATCTACAGGGCTACCACCTTCTCCCTAGACACCTTTTCTTTTCTGGAAAGACCCTCTCTTTTCACAGGTGGAGAATCTGACCACAACAAAGAGATATACCCACCTTTGCAAGGTGAATTGGGATCAGAATTTCACCTGCTACCTCAGAAAACTAAACACAGAATTACCATATGACACAGCAATCCCACTCTTGGGCATATATTTGAACAAAACTTTCACTGAAAAAGACACATGCAGTATGTTCATCGCAGCACCATTCACAATAGCCAAGACCTGGAAACAACCTAAATGTCCATTGACAGATAAATGGATTAAGAAAATGTGGTATATATACACAATGGAATACTACTCAGCCATAAAAAGAACAAAATAATGCCATTTGCAGAAACATGGATGGAACTAAAGACTCTCATACTAAGTGAAGTAAGTCAGAAAGAGAAAGACAAATACCATATGATATCACTTGTAACTGGAATATAATATATGGCACAAATTAACCTTTCCACAGAAAAGAAACTCAAGAACTTGGAGAACAGACTTGTGTTACCAAGGGGGAGAGAGAGGGTGTGGCATGGACTGGGAATCAGGGGTTAATAGATGCAAACTATTGCATGTGGAGTGGATAAGCAATGAGATCCTGTTGTATAGCACAGAGAACTATATCCAGTTATTTGTGATGGAACATGATGGAGGATAATGTAAGAAAAAGAATATATACATATATACACACACACACACATATATATACACACACACATGTATGTATGACTGGGTCACTTGGTACAGTAGAAACTGACAGAACATTTTAAATAAACTGTAATGGAAAACATAAAAATCATACAATAAAAAAAATTTTTTTAAAAGAATTTCACCTGCAACTCAGGCCCAGTTCTCCTTCCTCTGCGCCTACCTCCCTGCACCTCATTTTTTGTATACTGCCAGCTTTCTCACCTGAGAATGGGCCTAGGGATTCTCTGAGGTTTGCTATCAGCATTCCCTAACCAAGAAAGCGAAGAAACAAAAGCCTTGCCTGTGCTCAGCCTTTTAGAATATCTGATACCATGTTCCAAGGATTACTTCTCTTAAGCCCCAATTTTCTCCTTGTTTCATCCAGGATAAAACTGGTCCTCAAAATAGTAATGCAATTCACCCAAAGGCTCATGGCCAGAGTGAGACCCAGGCCTGAAACCAATTTTCCTGGATGTCTCTTTATTTCTAACATCGGATTGAAACCATGTCCGTATACGAAACATACTAGCTCATAGCAGATTTCCATTAAATGTTCTTTTCCTTTCCTTCTCCTCTGATCTCTTTCAGCAAACCATGCTGTCACTCCCATTGTTCCTCTAGCCTGTGTATTCTGGAGAAGTTTCTCAGTTACTTTGTTCCTTTATGAAAGGACAAGAATGCTAAAGAGACTGCCTTCGGCTCAGACAACTTCTCGCATGTCTCTGAGCCCATGTTTTCTGAACCTCAGGACATGGAGGTGTCCCCTGTCTATTCCAGCCCTTATGATTCTGCCTTCTTTTTGAAACCAGCCTGACCATGCTGGGCATGGTTCTTTGCCATCTCAGTTACAGCTCTATAGTGAGAGCACTCAGTACCCTGCAAGTCCCTGCTTGTAGGAAATGGTACCTACCAGTAGATTGTGCTTCTTGAGAGTGAGACAAGCCTTATTCACATTACGTGTCTCTATGCCTCTATGGATTGTCATGAGCCTTGCACAGGGTAGGTCCTCAATAAATATTCATTGAATTAATGCAGCAATAGATAAGTACATAAATTCAGGGAAGCAATAAATGGGGATAATGATATGTGCCCTTAATAAACATGCAGAGTTACTGTGATAAAGACACAAGACGTGTGATGGCAGGATGATCTATGAGGTGCCAGACAAAGATGGACCACTATTTTCATGGATTTATAAAAAGGGCCCTGAAGAGTTTGCATGCATATGCCTATACACACTGTGTTGGTATTGCACGTGTTGCTGTTTGAGTGGCAGTGGCCGAGGAGAACCTTGCAAAGTACCCTTGTTTATTGTTATGGGAGGAACCATCTTACAGTTTCTAAATAGAGGTTGGCACAGAAAAAGCACTCCGATTATATTCAGATCAATAGGCAGATTCAAACCACAGGGCGGTCTACCCTTTCGCCTTAGTGGGTTCACCTGGAAACCCCAAGAGGCTCAAGCTGATCTTAATTCTTCATTTCATTCAACTTCTCTGAGATTCAATTTTCTCTACATTAAATGGAGACATAATAGCAACTGCCTCCCAGAGTCACTGTTAGGATTATGCAGACTAGACAGGGCATGGCTGGCAGGTGCCTATCCTAGTATCTGCTCCCTTGTGAAGGCTAAGTAAATGGTAGTGCTGCTTGCAATGAAAATGATATTGAAGAGGCTGGCAATCAGCTGCTCCCAGATTCCAGGGCAGCTCTGGGCTTGTAGGCTGAGCTAAGGAATGTTTGCTGAAGAACAAATAAAGTTAGATCCTCCAGGAAAACTGAATCAAGCAAGGGGGATAAACATGTGGAGTGAGTTACTTGGGAAAACAATTGAAGCCAAGACTAAATGAGTTCATGAAAAACCAGGTTTGTTTCTTTATAAGAGATGGATAAAAAACAGGGTGAGAAAAGAGGAAATTGGGATCCCGATGAACCAAAAAGAAGGGCAGTAATTGAAAAAAGCCAGATGGCTTCTTCTTTTGCTTAGCATTGGGTCTATACCACAACAAATGGGGAACAATTTTATTTGAATGATGGTGTGTTCGTTTAACTGGGCTGGACTGTAAGGCATGCTGGGATCTTGGGGACCCCTTGGGATCCCTTGGCTAGGTAACTGACAAGGTGAGATAAGGCCAATCCTCGATGAGAAATGAATGGTGGGGATGCACGTAGGAGATTGATTCTAAGTGCTTACTGGGCTACAGTGCCTTCAGTATAACTTGTCATGCTCTGTGGGCTGTGACCTCTCTACCCCAGTGACAAATGATTAGACCAAGATTCACTCTCTGGCTAGAACCAAGGCACCAGCAATTCCTATCATGGCTCAGTGGTTAATGAACCCAACTAGCATCCATGAGGACATGAGTTCCAACCCTGGCCTCGCTCAGTGGGTTAAGGATCTGGCATTGCCATGAGTTGTGGTGTAGGTCACAGACACGGCTCAGATCTTGCATCATGTGGCTGTGGTACAGGTTGGCAGCTATAGCTCCGATTTGGCCCCTAGCCTGGGAACCTCCATATGCTGCAAGTGAGGCCCTAAAAATACAAAAAAAGGGCAAAAAAAAGATATCAGATATCGAGCAGTAGCCTGGAGAATCTGGCTTGATCATTTGCCTACGGGAATATTACGTGCTGACAAAGGGATGTGAAGAGTTTCTCTCTAGAGATGTTATGAATATGACACTTAGTGAACAAGAGTAGAAACAGTACAAAAGCTGTGAGTAGAGGGAGAAGTCATTGAGGCTGAAAAGAGAGACAGAAGGATCTTTTCAGGTAGCCACAGGTAGGATTCATTAGTACATTACAGGCTTGAAGTAGCGGCAGCTATGACATGGAAAAAACAACTTCTTACTGGAGACACTGGTTCAAATCCTACCTCTAGTCTTTACTAGCTGGGGGCCTCACAGAGGGTTACCTAACATCTCTGGGTTTGTTTTCTCATCTATGAAATGAGGAGATAATGCCTATTCATGGAGTAACTGAGGATTTGGTGAGATGACACATGAAAAAAGAGCAGCCCACAGCACAGCTTGTTAAATGTTTGTTGAATGGCAAATGCCATTCTGGTGACTAAAGTTCACGATGGCTCAGTTCTGCTTTTTGCCTTGACTCATACCCTTTTGTTTGCCAAGAACAGCCTGGTTCTTTCACAAACCAAGAGGGACATTAACAAGGTGGGCTGGCATCTGGTTGGAAGCCACCCTTGGTCACCAACTGCCCATCTTTGGGAGACAGGCAGTGATAGACAGGTTCTAAAAGGGGGAGTCCTGGGCACTGAGCTTGTGAACATGTCACTGATGCCACTTCTCCAGGAAAGCAAGAGCACCTCTGAAGAACTGAGGGAGGGACTCAGTAGTGCCAGCTGACTGGCACCCCTGGCAGCAGAGGGTTCATATCTTAGCAAGCCTCTGTGCTTCTGCAGGTATCATTTGGGTCAGAGAAGCCACAAGTTTAGGTTTGCTAAATACAGGATTAAATAAAGCAGAATGTCAAGAGAGAGGGAGAGATGAAGACTGTGGACTTAAAAAGCTATATGTTGAGTAAAGTCTATGATAACTTCCTTATATCTTCCTTGAGAAAAATGTGCACATAGCTACAGACTTCAAGTGCAGAGAGCACGAGGGCTCATGCAGAGGGCTGTGGGGGGCGCTGTGGGGGGCTGTGGAGAGCTGCTGGCGGGCTGTGGGGTGGGGGCTGCAGGCTGAGATGCATCCCTGAGGAATAGGATGCCTCCCTGCATTCAGTGCCTGTGCAGTCTATTATTTCTCACCTGCACTGTAGTCGTGCATAGTAGAGGTTATGTCTATTTTATTGAATCAGAAACTGTTGCTCAGGTTTATTAAGCAATTCACCCAAACTCATAACATTATTGAGAGTGAGAGCTGAGATTTGTCTATCCAAAGAGTATTGTTCTCCTGAACCACACTGCTCAGGGACCTTTCTGGTTTATACATTGCCTTTCAATAGCACTTATTATAGCAAAAGTCAGATGAGCAAGATTGCAGGGTGAATTTTGTAATTAAGGAAGGTGTTGGGAATATTCTGACCAATCTTCCATAGTATGTCACTGATCTATCTATTTGACCTGTTACTATAAGGGCCCATTGCCAAATGGCTCTACTGAGAGGCTCTTGATCTCTCCAAGGCACGCAAGTCTGTGGACCCATCTTTCTTCTTGGCTGGGGACAGCGGCCATGGACTAATGCGGTAACCTGCTGGATATTCTACCTCTGCACGGTGCTCTCCACTCTAATCTATATTCCAACATGGAAGCCAGAGTGATCTTCCTGAAGTCTGGCTGTGCTTCATGTTCCAGCTTCACACTCAAATCCAGAAGGGCTTTCTCTTTAGTCCAGTTATGTGGTCTGACATTCAAGGACTCCTGCAATTCTTGCAATCTCTAACTTCTCACCTTCCGCCAATCAGAACTGACTAGTTACCGATCCCTGAACTCCACTGCTTTTTCTCGCCTCTGTGCCCTTGCTCATTCGATCCCTACAGGTTTCTCCTAGGGATAGGGATAAGAATAAGCATAGGATACTTCAGGCCTGAGGACAAATGCTGCCTCTTTTCCAAATTCTGCGTTCCTTCCCCTTTGCACTGAATACAGCACCTAGAAAATGATTTGTGATAAGAAGTTCTTAGACGCTCATGCATGTGTTAATGGAGCCCCTACTACAGAAGCACTGTGCTGGGTGATGGAGAATGGTTGAGCAGTGCTGCAGGAAACCAAGCTTTTACTATCTGGATAGACAGGTTAATTTTAGAGTCTCTTTTTGTGTTGCAGTTAGTTCACATGTATGGTGAACTTTGCAGTTTGAAAAATATATTCATATCCATGCTCTCATTTGATCTTCAACACAGTCTTCTCTAAGCCTAGTTCTGAGAGGTTTGAATGATTCGTTTCAGATCACATACATAAGAAGTAAGGAACTGCCTTTTCATCTCTTAAATTCAAATTACTTCTGTTTTTGAAACTGCCAGTTTCTATAGAGCTTGAAGTATATGTCTTTGTTTTCCTTTATTTAAATAAATTTTTAATTTTTCAACTATGTAATGCATAAATAGGACTTTTTAAAAACCAAAAACAACTAAAAGTCATATAACAAAGAATGGTAATCCTTTCTTTCTCCATCCCTATGTACCAGCTCTGACCCAATATTCAGACATTTCAACTACTTTATTATTTAATCAATATTTGTGAATAAAATTTGTATGCTGTTTCTTTTTTCTTTTTTTGTCTTTTTTGCCTTTATCTAGAGCTGCACCTGTGGCATATGGAGATTCCCAGGCTAGGGGTCTAACAGGAGCTGTAGCTGCCAGCCTTCCCCATAGCCACAGCAACGTGGGATCCGAGCCGCGTCTGCAACCTACACCACAGCTCACAGCAACGCCGGATCCTTAACCCACTGAGCAAGGCCAGGGATCGAACCCGCAACCTCATGGTTCTTAGTCGGATTCGTTAACCACTGAGCCACAAAGGGAACTCCAGCTGTTTCTTGATATATCGATTTTAGACATGTATTGAGCTAAGCATTATTTGTTGACATTATCCTGATATGATAATTGAGTAATTAGTTCTCACACACCACCATCTTGGTGGGTATGAAGTGGTATTTCAGTGTGGTTTTGATTTGCATGTCTCTAATGGCTAATGATATTGAACATCTTTTCATGTGCTTACTGGTTTGTAGAGCTTCTTTAGAGAAATGTCTATTCAGATCTTTTGTCCATTTTTTTTAATTGGGTGTTCATTTTATTATTGGGTTGTAAGAGTTCTTCATACATTCTAGATATAAGTCCCTTGTCAGATATAGGAGTTATAAATATGCTTTCCTTATGAGGGGGTTATTTTTCACTTTATTGATAGTGTTCTTTGAAGTACAAAAGTTGTAAGTTTTAAGTCCAATTAATCTATATTTGTGCTTTTGATGCCATACATAAGAAGACTGCCTAATGCACTGTAATTTAAATGTATTCTTATTTTTTTCTCTAAGGGTTATAAAATTATAGCTCTTATATTTAGGTCTATACAAATATTGAGCTATTTTTATTTATAATGTTATTAAATTTATTTTAGATATTTAATAATTTATAATTTATCCTTTTTATTAATATTTCAATTACCAACTAAAGCTATATAGAGAAGTTATTGATTTTTTATATATTCATTTGTATATATTTATTTGCAACTGGTACTTTTTCTAAACTCTAAGTGCTTAAGTTTTTTTTTTCCTTTTGGGCTTTGATTTAATAATTGATTTTAAAACCTCTTTTTTAATAGATTTAGCTCTTTGTAGCTTATTTCACTGACATGTTCTAGAGCAATGTTAAATCATAACAGATAATGGTGGACATCTGTGTTTTGTTCTTAAATTTAATGGGAATGCACTTGGTATTTAATTATTAAGTTTGATATTAACTTCTCATATTCTTTACCATATAAGAATTTCCTTCTAGTCCTTCTATATTATTTCAAGTTCGAAAAGGGCAGTATGGTAAATTTCATCAAGATGACCATGTTTTTTCTCCTTTACCATCTGATGAATGATGTAATGCAGTTATCAGCATTTTCAGTATTGAACCATCCTTGCGTTTCTTTTAAGATACTGCTGGTTTGGATCTGCTCACATTTTATTTCTGATGCTTGCACAAATGATGTTGCCCAACATCAATATATGCCAAATCCCCTTTCTCGAGCCAAACCAAACTGCATTAAGAAAGTAAGAGGAGGTTAGCAGGGAAAAACCCAGATGAGATTTCATGATCTCATTTCTATTCATTTTGGAGAACCTGGTCATTGTCCATCTGACAAAGTGCTTGTTGTATATCACAATTCTCACTCCAAGGTCCCGCCCCTATTTTAGTAAAGCATAGAAAGAAAGTGCTGAAGCATCACAGGGCAGTTCCAGTAACATAAAACTGCAATACCACAGTAGATATGCCACCACTTACTAAGTGTTTATAATATGCTGTACTGTACTTGACACTACATACATCATTTCTTCCTCTCCTTCCTCCTCTCCTTTTCTTCCTCCTTGTTCTCCTCTTCCTCCTCCTTCTCATTTATTATTATAATTGGCAGGAAAACATATTGGGATATTAATTTGTGTTTTCTATTTGATAGGAGGTTGGAAAAATGTGTCTGGAGATAATTTCCCTCTTCTTGATGGAGTTATTAAAGACCTTTGTGTTGCAGGCCTGCAAAGAGAAAGCATCTAAAAGCACCCTTGTGCCTATTTCCACCTCCAGGTCTTTGTCTGAGGAACTTACTGAGAAAACTTAGTATTTGGAGTGGAGAAGGGGACAGAATTGGCCCTACAAGGTAAGCAAAGGTTATCATCCTAGAGCCTAGGATGGGGGAGCATGCTGTGACAGGTCCCAGAAGTGCCAGGAACTTAGGCAGTACCCTTCAAAGTGCCAGGATTTCTGATGGGCTGGTGCATGGATGCCACAGAATTGACCACTGAGAGCAGGAGACTCGGGAGTCTGAGACCACTGGGATATTTACAAAATAGTCCAATGCTCATGCTTAGTATGATAGCAAAGAGTTTTCTGTTTGTGAATGGAAATATTTTCATTTTACCATCTTAGTGCATAGTTATGAACTTAAAAATAGAGTACATTCTTCCATCTTTCAGGCACCATGTACATAGCCACGAAAAGAGACTATTGTCCTCAACTCCACCAAAGTAGTGGTTGAGGAGCAGATTCCTATCTTTTATCTACACAACTCTCATGTAAACCTTAGATAGTTTTTTTGGGTTTTAATTCTTATTCCTATTTTCAGATAAAAAAATATCTGGAGACATTAAGTAACTTGTTCAAGGTCATGACATCATTTTAAGTTGACCTGAGTTCAGAAACCATAGCTCAACAATTCTCTATGCTGCTTCAGTTTAAAAAAAAAAAAAAGATATTTCTTACTGAGGGAACATTTTGTGCCAAGCAAAATGCTAAATGCCATATGTATATACATTTTATACATGTATGCATTAATTTATTTATATAATCTCTAACCTTTATATGAAATTTTCAAGGAAGTCCTTATTATATTAATAATCTCATCTTATCATAAAGTAAAAGATGGAGAATAATTCCATTAGTTGCTAGACCTAGTGTCTAGCCCCTGTTCTGCAGCTAACCCTATACTTCAGATTTTTTTCATTTGTGACAGGAAAGCAGCAAAACTTGCCTTTTCATATTATTATGGGTATTGAGTGAGGTATTGGAAATAGCAGGATCCTGTTAACTGTAAAAAGATGTGCACACATGGGCCCTGCCTTCTATTGAGATTACAGTCTGTATTGGTCATCGCAACTGAGAGCCTTTCTCAGCAGTTACCAGGATACTGAGACATACATTACAATGCAGAGGGGACCAAGACACCAGGAGTTGGACAGTGGCCTTAGAAACTGATTGTTTACATTTGTTTGCAGTCTCCTTGAAGCAGAGGTTAGGTCATAGTTCTTCTGAGCCTGGCAAAGTCTGCTGGAAACTGCTAATGGCCAAGCCATCTCATCTGATTGCTTCTTTCCAGTCCTTCCCTGCATTCAGGGAGGACAAACAAGATGCACTCCCATGACCACTCCAAGGAATCTCCCTAAGATAGCTCTTCCATGTAACAGAAATGCTGGAGATTCCTTTATGCAGCCCATCCACAGTACCCAGAAAATGATCTCCTGGTATATATCAAGCCATTCCAGGGAAGGTCCAAAGAAACTTGTGCAGGTGTCTGCACTCAGGATGACATCAAGGCATGCGTCGGTGCTCTGAGGTTGCTGCTTGGCATTGAACACAGCCAGAGTTGCTAAGGATAAGCTGCTAGTCCAGGCTAGTGAGGGAGGGGTCTAAAGTACTGGTAAAATAGTTATTATAGTCAGCTTTGCTTGGGTCACAGCTCTATAGCACTCCCCCCAAAGCAGCAAGACTATGTTAAAGGCAATGGGGGATTCAGGGGGAAAGTCAGGAGGAAACCTCTGAGATGTAGAGATGTCTTTTTCCATCAATATTGGGAAAATGAGTCTGGTACAGAAGGCATTTGGGGGACTCAATAAGTACCTTGAGGACAGAGACCTATCTTTTACTCTGTGCTCATTCTGTGCTCCCAGGTACTTGATGATGCCTGACATACTAGATGCTCTGTAAGTACTGGCTGGCAACAGAGTGAATGAATATTTTGGCAGCAAGTTGGCTGGTCCCACTTGCTGTAAGTCTTTGTAAAATTCAACAATTTCTTTTTATGAAGGATAAATTCTATATTAACCCATAGTCTATTTTGCCCACGTGAAATTTTAGAACTTCATCAAGAATTACAATGCCAGGTATGAGGAGAGAAACAGCCCCAGGAACAGAGTCAAAGGTTCTAGGGTATGAATCCCTATGTTTCCCCTGACCCGTTGTGTGGCCATGGAGAAGTCACATAAGGGTTTTTACTTGAGTGCCCTTATCTGAGAATTTAGAGCAATAATTCCTCCCTCATGAGGGCTTTTTGAAAAAAAAAAATATATATATAATTCACATCACACATATGTGTGGGATCTGCCAGTCCAGTTTCTGGGAGGTGGCAGCTAAGGGTAAGAGCACACATGCTCTGGCACCAGAGCATCAGAGCGTATTAACATCCTGGTTCTGCCACTCATCAACTGCATATCCTTGGGTAACTACTTAGCTTTTCTGTCTCCTTCATCTCTATGAGGAAGAATAGTCATATCTGTCCCATTGGGTTGAGGGGGGTAATGATTGTAAAGTACTTAACATGCTGCCTAGAATACGATAAGAACTTGTTATTATTATTAGAAAGAGGAAGCAATTTCTCAGTTGTATATCAGTCTTTGATAAGATAAAAATGCTTATTGCTTCTTAAAGATTTTCCTTTCTTTAAAATAAACTTTTCAGAGTATAGCCATTCCACACCCTTGTGTTTCACTATATAATTTTAAGATAGCATATCATTTTTTGCATTTCCCCCCTCTTGCTTCTTTTGGAATAGAGCCACTAAGACATGAAAAAACTTTATAAACTGGATAGCATCCTCTGTTAAGGATCCTTCCCCAGATCTTTAGGATATAATCCAAATTAATGATGCAATTAAGAAAGAAGTGTAAACCATGGGACACCTATCCTACCAAGGCAACATGTGGCTATTTCTCCAGTGTGATCTCGCAGAGAATTCTCAGGTCAGACAAGGTTTCTGTGCCTGAAATTTCTCATCTCTCAAAAGATTTCTGACTCATAGTGTTGGGGTGAGGCTCAAAATACATGTTATATATGGAAAAGCTTTTTAACTGGAAGAAGACTGAGGATACCAGTGCTGCAATGTGGTCCTTGGAGCAAATCCTTCACGCTCCCTTCTTCTGGGTGATTGAAACTCACTACAAGGACCCCCCTTTCCAGAAGACTTCTGATTTCTCCTCTACCCTGATCTCTGCCCACATGAAATTGCAGCTTTCCATGATCTTCTTGTTTCATAGCTGATATCCCCCTCCTTATTCGATTCTAATTTTTTTTTTTCTTTTTCAGACTGCACCCTTGGCATATGGAAGTTCCCAGACTAGGGGTCAAATCAGAGCTGCAGCTATTGGCCTACACCACAGCCACAGTAATGTCAGATCCGACCCGTTTCTGTGACCATGCCACAGCTCATGGCAAGGCAGGATCTTTAACCTGCTGAGTGAGGACAGGGATCAAACCTACGTCCTCATGGATACTAGTTAAGGTCATTACTACTGAGCCATGATGGGACCCCCCTGCCCCGCCCCCCTGCGTATTCTAAAGCAAAGAGGTTGCTTATGGAAATCCTGAAGGTCGGAATTCTCAATTGCATACTCCGGTTGCTCTGCAATCTTAATGACTGACAGATGGCATTCCCATGAGAAAGTCTGTTCCTACAAGAGCTGGCTTAACACCACCACCTCCCTTCCTATCTTATTCTCATCCTGTGAAGCCCTGGGGAGAGTCTGAATAAATCCCATGAGGAGTTTGGAGAGAGGAGTGAGGGTCTGGAGGGCCCAGAACTAGTGCAGGTTCCTATCTTGGCCATGCAGGGCCCAAGATTCAGAGGATTAGTCAAGCCAGGTTCCCTGTGGGCAAGGCTGGGTCCAAACACCTGGGTGTCTGTGTTGTACCCAATTGTTTTACCAGATGCTGTTCTATATCTAACTTTATTTTCATAACATTGTGAGGTACAAATAATTTCCAGATTAGAGAACTGAAGCTCAGAGAGGTAAAGTCACCTATCTGAAATCACACAGCAGAGCTGAAATTTAAATGTGAATCTACCTGACACTCAACCTCTGGTTCTTTTCCCCATAACGAACTACCTCCAGATGGTGACACAAGTTCACCGGCCAAATCCTGGAAAAAAATTTGTCTTGATAGTAAAGACGTTTTCCTTGAAAATGAAATTAGAGTTTTAATGAATAACTTCCCAAGGAGACTGAAATGCTGGAATGCTGGTGATAGCACTAGTGAAAAGCAGCAATTGTTTCAGTGGGGCAGTTTTCCTCCTGAATCTTCTAGTCTCAAAGACCCAAAGGTTATTTCTGATTGCATCAGCAGCCACACAGTCCCAGTATAGGAATCTCGAAACCACATATGTGACTCACATGTCGTTGTTATAACAGTAGGAAACACATTAACTCGGCTTTAAAGAGCGTTCGGTGAAAAGCCAGGCTTCCAGAAACCAGTTTCTCGGTTTGTGAAGCATACAATCTAAGCCTTACCCCTGATGACAATGTCATAGTGTGAGGCTGTACATTATGTGACCTGACGGCTCAACAAGACTATCTATCTGCTTTCACAGACTCCATGTCCCAGCACATTCCATTGAACTTATAGCAAGTGACTAATGAGTATTTCACCATCGTGACATTTTGAGTTGCAAGCCATAGGGATTGCCATTTGATTGAACAATATATTAAAAGCGTTTTTTAAAACACATTACAAAATCATTCTGTGGAAATCATAAACAGTTCTCTAGGTCTCATCAGGGCTGACAATGCTGGTCGATTACAGGCATATCTGACTGAAGAAAGAGGTCACTTTTTCTTTTTCCAGGTATAAGGCATTGAGGTTTTTAATAGCTTTCTATGTGCTTAAAATCAGAGATTTTTCATAGTTGGATCATCAATGTGGGGCCTCAGAAATACTCAGCATTCTGTAGTGTTCACATGGGATTTGAATAATTTCTCTCCTACCCAATTTCTAGGGACTAGAAATTGGGTAGGAGAGAAATTATTAGACTTAGATACAGCCAAACATAAATTTGGTGTCAAGTTCTGCTCCCTTCTTCACTGCATGATCTTAGAACAGTCATGGAACTTCTTTGTACTTCATTTTTCTTGTATCTAAAAAGGGGAAAACAATTTTACCTCCCAGGGGAGTCTGTGAGGATCAAAATAAGACAGTGGGTGGAAGTTGCCACCTGGTACCCAGTAAATGCTCAGAAATGTGGTTTTATTCATTTTTTTGTCTCCGTGGGAGCAGCGGACAACCAGATGAGCAGTGAAACAAGTTCTCAGGCAAGACGCAGGGGCTGGGAGAGAGCAAAGGGGCAGGGATTTGGTAGGGCCAGAGTTACAGAAAGGGAGGGAGAGAGGGAGGGAGGGACTGGGAGAGCTCTTACTTAAGGCCTACCATCAAGTGCCAGAGATTTAGAATAGGTGTCAGAGGAAAGGGGATGAATTCTGTTAAGAGACATGAGAATCTAACTCGAGTGCAACTGTTTGACTTAAGAGCCTTGCTCTTTGGGGTTTTCTCTCTCCTGCTTTTTTAGGTGATACAAGGAGAGGACAAAGGAACATATGCTTTTATTTACTCAAGGAAGGGAAAAAAGAGAAAAAGAAAAAAATCAGAACCTAATGTTATGCCGTTAAAACTGTGGTGAAAACTGAAATGGCAATGCCTTGAGATTTCCTTGTCATGTTATAGGTTCTTGGGCGTAAAAGGACAGAGCACCAACCAGGGGTCTACTAGATATTATTGGAAAATTTAAAAATACACCCACAAAATAAAGACCTAATTTGATAGTTCTCTGGATTTTGATTTGTTTACTCTAAGGAAAGTAAAAGCAGCTTTTATTTGAGTTTGTATCTGTCCTTGCAGGGGAGTTTTTTTGTGGCTGATGTTGCATATACACAAGTACTGTCTTCCAAAAGATGCCAGCATCTGCAGAACTAGGAGACACACTCCGGATTTGCTCAGTAAAGCCTTTATCGTCTTTTGGGAGAGGATTTGACTGGTCTTGATGGGCAGCTGGATGGAAGAGTCCCCTGAAGGGGGGGATATGACCAAGCTCATATGCACACAGAGGTTCAGCAAACAAGACTGCACAGCAGCCTCTATAAAGTGACTTCAAAAGACTTATCTGAACAGTGTCCATCAAAATGTGAATGTACACTAAAAATCTAGTGTGGACCTAGACTGCATTGTATCTACTCAGTGAAGTGAGTGATAAGGCAACCTTCCCGGTCTTACCCTGTCTTGAGAACTCCACTAAAAGTTTGTTGACCATTTTTCATAGTACAGATATCAACTTATGCTAGATGTACAGCAAACTCACAGAAGGTGATGTAGGTGAATGATTGGACATGCTGATACACCGTCCAGATCCCCTTTACATTTCTATGCACCCATTCCCTTGCTTCTGGTGCGTTTGATTCTAACAGAGGCTACCCTCAGGCTGCTGGAGCCACTGTATTCAACAGCTCTGAGAGACGGAAATACTCAGGAGTTTACAACTTGCTCGGGTGGCCCTTTGCCAAGAACTGACTGGAGTGAACAATCTGAATACTCAGGTCCCTGGCCTTGAGTCTTGATGACTCCAGAGCTTCCTGTGGGATCAGGCTGAGGCTGGACTTTGCCTGAAATTGCACCTTGCTTGCCTTCTTGCCCTTCCTTATCTTGCTTCCCTCACGTCTTTACTAAACTCTCCTGGGAACACTTCCCTAATAAATCACTTGCATTTGAATTTTGATCTCAGGATCTACTTAACGCAATTAATCCAAAGGCTTCATATTGAAATGGTGTGTGTGAGTGTGTGTGTGTGTGTGCGTGCGTGCGCGTGCATGCACACGCGTGCATGCACGTATGCCCTTGCAAGCAATTTTAACTACTGTAAACATCCTCTCAAGGCATAAAAGGAGCCTCTTTGATAGGGGGATCTTGTAGCTCTCTTTGGAGGGATAAAATTGATTCTTTCTACTCAATGTTGGGAGTGAGGCAGGGGTCCTTAGAATGGGACTACACACTATGGATCTTAAGAGAAATCTGCTAGGAGCTACGAGAAAGTTGGTGCTTTGACTCACGGTGAATCAGAAGAAAAAGAAAGAGAGAGCTGGGAGAAGTCACAAGTGGCCCCCTTCACAAATGTGTGCAGTATGCAAGTTTTCCTTGGGAATTTCTAGAAAATAATGGAGACCATGAGATCCTGATACTTTTCAAGAGACAGCTATCAACTCAGTAGGCATTCAGGCTATGTCATTATACATTTCTAATGATACAAACAGTCCCAAGAAATATTATTTACTCAAGGAAGGGAAAAAAGAGAAAAAGTAAAAAATCAGAACCTAACACTGGGCTGTTAAAACTGATGAAAACTGAAATGGCAGTGCTTTGAGATGTATACGCTTGGCTGCCTCTGAGGGTCAGACGCTTGCCATTAATAAAAACATCCAAGCGGGACAGGAGGAGTTTCAATAAGGCACTGTAGCTGGGATTCTGGTGTCAACTGGGTGACAGAAGTAATCAACTAGGTGATCCTTTCAGCTCCAGGAGACCAGGGATTCCATAACTAGAGGATGAGCTTGGTAGAGACACTGTGGCATTTGCTGTTTTTTTCCCACAAGAAAACATTCACTGGCATTTGGTACAGTCCTTATAACTCCTCCTACTAAAGAGTGACAAGGATTGAGGCTAGATAAACTAAAGGTTCTGAATTCTGTAACTCAGGCAGGAAAATGATTCCCTCACTCATCAGTAGCTGGTATTTCATCAACTGTATTTTTATTACATAGAATTGGTTTTTGGAGGTTTGGGACGTACCGCAGGTAGGCTTGGTGCTGCCATACCTTCACTGACACTAAATTATGAGACCCTCTGAGCCCCCTCACCATTTGCCTCACCTGACCCTACCTGTAGGCCGCTTCATACCGTCAGGCCTACCAGGTACACAAATTTCATCATGGTGCTGTTGGTCCGATGGGAGGCTAAATTTGAGCTCCATGGACAATGCAGAAGGGATAACAAGCAGAGACTAAGGAAGTGGAAAAAAAAAGTGTTAAAAAATTGACATTAAGTCGGATGAATTCAGTCACCTCAACTTTTTTTTTTTAACTTCCTAATGTTCAAATGAGTCTTTGAAAGAATAAAGTATATTTGACTCTGATAATGAAGTTGCAAATATGTTTTCATTTCAATATGAATGCTCACTCTGGGCTCTGAACTGGATTGTCCAGGGTCTCTTCTCTAGGAAAGTATCAAAAAGAGCCGCAAACCCAAGGAGTGGTGGAAGGTGGGGAAGAAATCTCTCCTTACCGTACGGGAAAATAACAATGGCAATAGCATTAGGGGATCCAGGGCTATCAAGGCCAACAAAAGGATAATTATTCATGGGAGCAACCAAATGGTACAGAAGAGAACTAGCAAATAGCATCATGATGAATGTGCGGCTGTAAACTCTTGTAACATTTCACAGATCAGAGTGGTAACAAGGGGAGAGAGAGCAGGTCTGTGCCCTTGCCCTTCCCCATAGACAATGCAGCCTGGGAAAGAGAGGGTTACACTGTGCATGGAGGGCTTGCTTACTCTCCCTCTCCATTCACCCGCAATCCCACTGGGATATTCTAATCTCCTTGGAACACGCTGCATTCTCTGTACTTTTAGCACAGCTCACGTTTCAGATGGCAGGCTACAGAGCTTTCTGATTGTTTTATAGGCGCGGCCAAGAGAGGAGCTCCGATTCCTTTCTCTTGGCCAGGTGCCCTCTTAGAGGGAGAAGACCTGTGGTGTATAGAGACCAGCCAAGTGCTTAAAGATTTCAGAAACTTCAAAGGCAGGGGAGGAGCCAGAAACAATAAAAAGGAAAATGATAAACATTCAGCTTAAAGACGGCTGAGTTAAAATCCCTGAGAAATTACTCCGAGCAGAGTAAGGGGCCAATTCTCAGACGCCCGTGGCAACATTCCATGGTGTTACACAACCTTCCAAGAAGCAATTATTAGCTTTGTTTTAGTTGTGATTAGCACAGTTAATGACTCATAGAGGCAGAAAGACAATGAAAGTGGGGAAGATGAGCCCATGGAAAGGGCTTTCTGCTCCAGTCCAGTGCTCTCCAAGTAAGGGGGGTACATCCCACCTTACACGGGGCCGATGACGCCTCCACTCATTTTGAAACTTCAATTTTGGAGCTACTGTATAAGAAGAAACAGGATTTTCTCAAAAGGCAAAAGCTATTTCTGTAGAAAAGCTAGACGAGATCTGTAGTGTTAAAGGACTCATCACTTCCTGCGGGTGAAGCTGTGCTATGGGACCTGACCTCTTTAGGGTCATGTCTACACAAAGGCCAAGGGACAAAGTCATCAGCCGAAATATTAGGTCCAAAATATTGGAAGAGCTCAGCCTAATGGTTCTGGGGAGACTTAAAAAGTTCAAGTAGAAGAAATAAAAGTCAGTAGATTTAATTCAATTCAACAGCTGTATGCGCGCATTTACTGTGTGTCTGATGCTTTTCTAGGGAAATGAGATATACCAGTGAACAGGGAAAAAACTCTTTGCTCACACAGCTCACATGCTAGAGGAGGAGACGGATAGTAAATAAAAGTCACAGCACCAAACAGTATGTTCCAAGTTGGTAACGGCTGTGGAAGGGAAAAAACGTTGAACGTGGGAAGGGCGTGGGGAATGTTGGGAAATAAGCTGCAGAATTAAACAGGTGGTCAAGTTCAGTGTCCTGAAGAGGAGATCAAAATCAAAGATGTGAGGGAGGCGATGAAGTTAGCCTAGAGGTTCTGCGGGAGAAGAATTCCAGAAAGAGAGGAGTTCCCTGAAAGAGGCAAGGCAGGATTGTGCCCTGTGTGTGCCACACAGCAAGGAAGCCAGCGAGGCTATCGCGAAATGAGTAATGCGGGGAGAGCCTGAGATTCAGAGAGACAAGGGATTAGGGGAAATCCTTTAAGGTCTTTGAGGCCACTGTTAAGATGCTGTCAGGGTACAATATTATGAAGTCTGAATGCCTAGGGGACTTGCATAGCTCAGACAGAAAAAAAAAGAGGGCGAAAACAAAATCACAGTCCCTGCCTTCAAGCTGTGGGAAAAGTAGGTGAGTGTATACATAATAATAATACATGTGATAAGCAGGTAATGCAGTAGACAAAGACTGTGATGTCAGGATGGAAAGGAAAATCAATGAGCCTATCTGGAGGAATCAGAGAAGACTTAGAGGAAAAGCATCCTATCCAAGTCAATGGGTTCAAGTCAAGGATAAGATTGATGGGCATTTTACATTACAGATGTGCCTGTGGGGACACTGAGGCTCCCAGGAGGTAGGTGGCTTGCTCCAATCACCCAGCACTCAGCCTCTAGTCCAGGATACTTCCTACTTCAGAACGGTCACCTCGCCCACATATAGACCAAGTGGGAGTTCTGTTTGAAGTGACTCTTCCAGCTTCCCTCGGCCAGGGCATAAAGAGCTGTTGCTGAGCCTATGCTCTCTGCTTCTGACATTACTGGCTGAACTCTGTGGGAGCATCTCTCAATAGATACGCCTCTTCAATAAAATCTAGACTGTGGACATTGTACAGATGACCCTGTGCAAATGAATTTCCCATGCTGGTAAATCCTAGAGCAGAACAAGGGAGATCTACAATCAAACAAAAAAAATATGTGGGTAATCTAATAAAGGATTCACTGGAAATTTAAGGTCTTCCAGGTCAGTAAACCAGAACACTGAAATGTATTCTCGGTCGAGCAGAAAGTTTGCAAAAGTTGGTATTAGGCAGACCTGGGATCATATCCAGGTTCAATCATTTGTTAGCTATGTGACCACGGGCCTGTTTTCCTTCTCTGTTACATGGGATCATAATATTTGCCCTTCCCCTCTCCCAGGACTGTTCTGAGGAGCATGGCTATGAAATTATGTGGTAAATTATAAAGTGCTGTACCCATGTTGAATGTCTCCATTCTAGAGGGGACATTTAAAAAAAATTGATTGGCTCATTTGATCAACATAATAAGCTTTTGCAATCTTTTGAATCCACAGCCTCTTTGTATTAGAAACTTAAAATCTCACAGAACTTCTTGTTAAAGCCTTCATGTTACAGGTGATCAAACAAGGACCCATTTACGATTGCACAGCAAAGTAGAGGCAAATCCGGGCTTGGTTCCACTGACTCATCTTTCAGTGCTCTTTCAAATTGACTACAGAATATAACTAACGTGAACGAAGGTTCTTTCTGATCTGGGTTGAATCAGAGACAGGAAGTATCATCTCCTCCTGGGGCTCTTCCACTGGTAGCACCTTGCATTTCCTTCCACAGTAAGTACTTGCCCTGCTTTTAAAAGCATTCCTTTTTTTCATAAAATACTATTTATCAAGCACCTATTGGGTACTAGACTGACATAAGTGCTTTCATGAAACCTGCTCTCTTTAATCCTCTCAGTAACCTAGTGAGTTGTTGGTACTACCATTTTGCAGATGAGAAAACTGAGGCTCTGGGAGCTGGAGTGTCTCTCCCAAGATCATACGTTGGGGAAAAACAAAGGTGAGTTGGAACTCACCTCTGAAGGCACCATGCCTCATTGTCTTTCCACTTTACCTACACTATATATTCCATTTTCCCTTTTAGCCTCTGGCAGAAGCTAGAAGTCTGGATAAGAAAAAACCTAATTAAAGAAGCAATTGAAAAAGTGTAATCTGTTTTTATGAAGAGACGATGAGTAGAATTAACATTACAAATCAGACTTTGGGGATGACCTGATTTTTTCTTACAAGTTACAAAAAATAGAGCTAATGATATTCTCCACATACACAGTCACTTTCATCTAAAGCAGTTTCACAAATACAATGCAGATGAATCACAGGTAGGATTTATGAGTGAGTCTAATATGTAGCAATGTGGGAGGGCCTATTAGAGACAGTGTCTATGTAATAACAGAGGCACTAAAATCAGAACTGCTTAAATCAGAGACAGTTGGCAGATGTGATGGATCTTTTTTTTTGCTATTGTAAATATACCCAAGTATAAAGAAAAGAGTGAAAATCACCCAAGCTTGGCTATCTAGAAGCAATCACTGCTGATACTGTAGTACATTTTTTCCTTTTTTGTCCTCAAACTTCACTTGTTGAAAACATTAGGCGAAATTAGGCTGTATGTAAATTAATATCTTTTGCTTTTTCACTTGGTGGTATTAGTATTATTTACTATGATAAAAATCACACTTCAAAAATAATATTTAGGGATAAATCATATTCTATTACTGGAATGAAAGAAAAACATATCAAAGAAATACCCTGGAGGGGTGAAAAATGAGGACAAAAACCAAATGTGGAAAAAGAAAAGGTGATATGGGTTCCAGGTTTTTGAAGCAAAAGATAAGGTCTTTGTGAGAGAAGACGGAATGAACGCTCTCATTTCAGGATCTCCGGCCTCCCCAATTCTAGTTAACATTCTTGTGGTAACAGTTTGGTTGACTCAAACTGGCTGGGTGCCATAGTCTAGGGGTTGGTAAACTTTTTCTATAAAGGGCCAGATAGTGAATAGTTTAGGTTTTGAGAGTCGTATGTTCTCTGCTGCAACCACTCGACTCTGCCATTGTAGCAGGAAAGCAGCAGTAAACGATATGTATGCAAATGAGCCTGGCTGTATTCCCGTAAAATATTATTTACAAAAATAGGCAATGGATGGGATTTGGTCCTCTCAAGGGGATTTTTTTTAAAGTAGTCTTAGTCTGGGCTGGGCTCTGTGTAGACCCTGTATAGACACAGAGTAGGATAAAATTTTGTCTTTACCATCAAGGAATGGAAAGAGATAAGAAAAAGGATTATTGCAAGGCAGCATATCAAGAGCAATAAACAAGAGATCAAAGAGAAAGAGGCCAAGTGGTGTCCTCTGAGCAATGAGGAAAGCTTCTCAAATGGAAGGATGTCTAGCCTGGGCTCTGCAGAGTGGGAGTTCATATACATATGTCCATTCTGTTGGTTGCTTGTTGGAATTCCTTCTCCTATAAGGTTTGGGTGTGTCTCCATGGAAACACCCACATCCTGGACCAGGCCCAGACCAATAAAATTTCCCAGGAAACTGGTGTGCACTTTCCAGAGGAAACTTCAGTAAACTATTGCCCTGGCTTAGTTTTCACCCTTATTTGATCAACCTATGAAACAGCCGGTACTTCTTTGAAATCCTTCGGTGTTGTATTTATTTGGTGTGTATACATGTTATACAAGGTACTAAAGATTAAATCACAGGCAGTTGTTTCAAGATACAAATTACACCCCCAGCTATGGGGTAACCGTGGTCTTCATTCAGTCCCACGATGAGTGCCTACTATGTGCAAAAGGAGGTTTTCCTAGGCTCCTGTCCAAGATAAGTATCAGCCCTCAGTTTCTAGCACCACCTACACCAGCAGCTATAGGACAATTGTCAAAGAGACAAAGGGTTCTGGGATGTTTGGCTAAAAGAGAGCCAGGGGAATGAAGAAGTGGAAGGAAAGGGTAATTGTACTGGGATGAGGTTGATTCTTTTGTGCAGGAATCAGGCTGAGGTGAGTGTTAATGATTCTGTTTCTAGTCTTGTTAAGAGTAACCAAGCTCTCCAGAGATTCTTGAAAAAACAGTGCTCTCTAAATACCCAGTGTTTTTCCTGTACTTGCACATTAATCCCTCCATCTCTGCCTAAACCAGCTGCTAAGAAAAACTTGCAAAAATCCCAACAGACTTCGGTGAGAACAGTGTGTCAGGAGTTCTAGAAATCTTTCTACTTAGGGGTCCAGGAGGTTTTTCTAATTTACATCTAATTAAAATGTGATTAAAATATGAAAAGAAATGTAATGTTCAAGTCTTCTACTATGAAAATCATGAACAGGGAACACAATTTTTTAAAATAAATAAATAGTAGATACATAATGAGAAGTTAAGAGAAAGATGTTGAGAGGCAGAGAAGGAGATGATGATACGGGCAAGAGAAAGAAAAGCAGGGAATGGAATTCATAATTTAAAAAAGTCAAATTTTCTACAGATGGTGAGAGGAAAAGAGTAAAGGCTGAGGAGGAAGAATCAACTCTTAGTAAAGACAGAAGAAGAGTTGGAAGAGAAAACGGGGGCAGGGTGGGGAAAGAGCTGTCATAGGCTCATTAAACTTGAGAAGAAATTATCATCTGGAATCTTCCTAGGTAGAACACAGGCCCACCGCTTTCAGCTTTTCATATTCGCACCCTTTAAATTCCAAAGGCTCTGATCTTAATGGAACTACCAGAGCTGCCCTAACCAGGAGGAGGGTTTGCTCTCAGTTGCTATGGCATGACTCAAAATTATTTTCAGATACTGACTTGGAGGCAGTTGATGATGGATTTGTACCCCGGTTTATTGGTTAACAGTTCAATATTCTTCCTGCTGCCCTGTGTAAAAAAGAAGCAAGACCCTGAAGCTGGGGAAGAAGCAGGACCCCAAAGCTTTGGATTTAGGTTGGTCATTTTAAAGCATTTTTCAGCCAAGATAAAAGTCTTCCTTTGTATCAAGAAAAACTGCATCGAAGTGATGAGGATAATTGCATCTGAGTCAGCACATATTTATTGAAGAACTACAGTGTGCCAAACACTACATTTGTCTCTTTACACACACGTCATCTCATCTAATCTTCAAAACAATCCACTCAAGTACTTATTATTATCTTCACTCTCTTGGCGAGGAGATTGAGGCTTGGTGAGCTTATATGTGATTTGTCCTACAGCTACTAAGGACGTACAGCTACCAAGTAGTGTGGCTGGGATAGTGCCCAACACCGAAGTCCAAGTGCTTTCCACCATCTCAGCTTTACTAGCCTCTTGGAACTGCTACGAATCCACCAAGAAAGAACACTTGGCTTAAGAGTCCACTAAACCAGGGATACTCAGGGGACATCTGGCATTGTCTAGAGACATTTTTTGGTGTCACAACTGGCTGGGGGACACTACTGGCATCTAGTGGATAGAGGCCGGCTATGCTACTGAATATCTATGCTCAGGACAGTCCCCATAACAAAGAACTATCTGGTCCAAAATGTACACAATGCCAACACTGAGAAACCCTGCATGAGACAGAAGGCCTTGGCCAGAGCCACTCTCTTAAAAGAGCAACAGTTACCAGGACACTCAGATGTAGTCAAAAGGCAGAATTTTTAATACTTTAAGCATGCTGCAGGCCTCTCAGGGCAGAAAAAAGTGGAAAAATCACCTTTTCTATTCTGTTGCATAAATATAAAATTTAGCTCTGTAGTCCCCAATTAATTCCTTTTAATACAGTGTAAAGGAAGAAAATAGAAAATGCTAAACAAAATATTGCTGAAACTTTTCTCTGACTGCAATTTATTTAGGCCTCTTCATCTTCTGCCTAAAACTCTGCAACAGTGACTTGATTGTTCTTTCTGTCTCCATCTGGCTTCCTTCAAGGCTACTCCTCACCTGTCACCCTTCTAAAACACAGGTAAGGCCATGCCACTGCTACACCCTTCCAAGCACCTTCTTACCCCCAGAATCAGGTTAGTTCATCTTGCCTAGCCTGGCCCTTGGGGCTTCTATGACCCTGCTCCATCTGACTCTCCCAATTTTATTTCCACCATATTCTTTTCCAAACATCCCTTAGATTCTAACCAAGCTAAAACACTTGCTCTTATGGGTTGGTGGTGACCAGAGTCATAACCTACTTCTTCTTACCTCTGTCATTTTGTTAAAGCAATTCTTTTTTCTTGGAATGTATTTTGACTTGACAGTTACAACCAACTCCTACCTTAAGGTATGGTTCAAATGCCACATACTCATTACATTGTTCTCTATTTTCCAGTATTACAAAAAATTATTTTACCTCTGAAATCCTATAGCCTTTTTTACAGTATCTCAAAATTTGAATGTGTGTGTGCATATATGCAGATTATGTAAGTAAAAGATATATGTATAATCTGCATATATACACACACATATTTCACACACATATATGCACACACATATGTATTTAAAATATATATAGTATATATTATGCACATACATACATATATGTATATACTGTATGGATTATATATAATATACATATATAATATATAATATAAAGAGCATTATATATCATATATACTATATATGATACTAAAATAATTTTGCGTACTGCTGTAAGAATAGCTATATAACTAATGGAAGAGAACAGAGAATCCAGGAATGGACTCGAGTGTGTAATTTAGTATAAATTTAATATACAGTAAAAAGGTATTTTATTTTCTTTTTTTTAACCACACTTCAGCTGAAACAGCCTGACAGAGACACCCTAAGGAGCCACACACCCTAATGAACACAGCTAATTGGCAGATAAATAAATGGGGAGTTCCCGTTGTGGCGGCGCAGTGGAAACAAATCTGACTAGGAATCATGAGGTTGTGGGTTCACCCTGGCCTTGCTCAGTGGGTTAACGATCTGCCATTGCTGTGAGCTGTGGTGTAGGTTGCAGACGTGGCTCGGATCTGGCATTGCTGTGGCTGTGGCGTAGGTCGGTGGCTACAGCTCTGATTCGACCCCTAGCCTGGGAACCTCCATATGCCACAGGTGTGGCCCTGAAAACCAAAAAATAAAATAAAAATAAATGGAAAAAAAGATTTGTTTATATATCCAAATTCATGAATTAATGGTTTCAAATGAAGTAATATTATTATTAATGTCTTTTTTTTTTCTTTTTAGGGTTGCACCCACGGCACATGGAAGTTTCCAGATTATGGGTCAAATTGGAGCTGTAGCTGCTGGCCTACGCCACAGCCATAGCAACAAGGGATCCGAGCCACATCTGTAACCTACACCACAGCTCATGGCAATGCTGGATTCTTAACCCACTGAAAGAGGCCAGGGATCAAACCTGCATCTTCATGGATGCTAGCTGGGTTCTTTATTGCTGAGCTGCAACTGGAACTCCAATATTAATGTCTTTGAATGTTTCTATTAATGCCCTGATTCACTGTCTATTCACCCCTTCCACTGGTACCAGTGGAATGGCTGCTCTGATTTGTGTTTTTTTTCTGATTATTAACAAGTATGAGCATGTCTTATGTACATTCATTAGCCATTCAGGTTTCCTCTCCTGTGAAATACTTGTCTACATCTTCATATGACTTCTGGTTGGTTGTCTGTACTTGCAGAAGTCTTTTTTATATCCTAGATTCTTTACATACTATATATCAAATATTCTCCTTATTTGGCATAACTCCATTAAACTTCTTATTTATATCCTTAAAAGAACAGAAGTATTGAATGCTTTAATGTTGTTAAATCCATCAATTTTTTTAATCTAATAGTTTGAGTTTGGGGTCTTATTTAAGAAGTCCTTATCCACATAAATTCACAAAAAATATAATCATTTTTATTAGCTTCATATTCTTCTATTTCCTATTAAGAGAGGGTGAGGGTATTCAGGAAGGAGGGTGAACTGGCAGCAGGGGCTGGGAAAGGTGGGGTACAGCACATGAACCAGTCAAAGTTGGGCAGAGCCAAGGAGAGATACAGGTACAAACCTTAGAAAGCGCCAAGAGGCCATGGGGAAGGATACACATGAGCAGTACTGTCAGTCCAGCCCAGTGAGAGGCATTGCACTGTAGTGACCACATGGAAGGGAGGGCAGAAGTCAGGTGCTTGTAAAGGCACAGGGACAAAGCTCAGAGGATCTCCCTATAGAAGAAGGAGTTAATTTGTTCTGGAAAATCCTGCTGGATAGGGAGAAGGATAGAAGGGCAGAATTCAGCTCAAAAAAATAGTTCTAAGTATATTTCTTTAATATCTAGACAATTTTGAAGGAAAAAAAACAAAAGCCTGGGCTGACGGTAAGGAAAGCAATTCCCATTACTGGAGAAGTCCTGTCTCGGTCAGGAATGCTATATGATAAACTGAACCATGACCTTGCAGGTGATTCCCAGTGTTCAGAGTCTCTATCAATAGAACTGTGGGATATATATATTTTTTTTTCATGAAAATGAACTGGTGTGGAATGCTGTTATTTTTCTCCACTGCCCAGCAAACTCCCCTCACCCTCACTCCAGCTCCTCCTTTTCTTTTTTTCTTTCTTTTTTTTTTTTTTTTTTT
>PVHT021183634.1:24543891-24556255 GCA_004024745.2 Catagonus wagneri | reverse complement strand
GAGGCCAGGGATGGAACCCGCAACCTCATGGTTCCTAGTTGGATTTGTTAACCACTGCGCCACGATGGGAACTCCTGGAATTTGAATCTTAAGCTGAGCCATACAAGGACTGAATAAAGTGGTTAGAGTTTTTTTCTTTTTCCACCCAAAAGGTAGTGACTTGCAAAGGCTACCTAGTCACTTGAAGTCTCTCAAGAGACTGCCCTATTGCAGGTCTAAGCAGTTAGCTACACTCTCTCATCCCAGTGAATTCCATGTATGACCTAGGTTGGATACAGTTGGCTTCCTTTACAGAATTCTGCCAAAGAAACTTGAGTGATACAAGAGGATTTACAAGTTACCAGTGCCTAGAATTGGTTCTTCTGGTCATTCATTCATTCAGAGCCTTAGATTTGTTAGGCTCTGTTCTTGACACTACGGATAGAGTCCAAGGATCCCAGGCATAAGAGTAAAACAAGCCCAAGGAGCTGAAGGAATCAACCATTGAAGTCTATAAACCTATAATGTGGGATGGAGGGTGGATGTAAGGAAAGATTTCCTAGGGGAGATGACACTTGAATTGTCATGGAATTAACCTGCTCCCCATTTGCTTCTCTTCCATCCTGCCTCATTTCCACATTAGCAAGTCCACTTCCATTAGCTACTCATCACCATTGAACTTGTGTTCCTAAAAGCACCAGTGGTAATAAAGGTGTTAAACAGATTTTCATAGGAAAGTTTGGGAGGCTACACATTTATAAAGTTTCTTTGGGAGAATGGTATGAGTTTTAAAAAAACAACGAAAAATGAACTCCTGGAGTCCAGCCCAATTCTGATTTAGTGAGGCAAGACTCACTGTGTAATTGCATACTTTTTTATTGCAAAGATAATGGCATCGTAAAATATAAAGAACACTGGTAAAAATTAGAGATATGACCTAAATGTGGTCACATGGAGTATTCTGTCACAATGTAGTGGAGAGGAGTGGTCTCTCCTTTTTAAGGTTGTCCATCTTGCATATTTAGCACTTTGCATGACTGTGTCTCATTAATTATAGTTCTCAGAGTCTGAAATTCCATGACACCTGGGGGATATATTGCATACTTGTGTTTATACACAATCATTAGAGGCAAGTAGGGTTTGGGGCAGACTTTTGGAATGATGACATTAAACTATAATATAATTTATTTGAGCAAATGTTTATTAAGCATTCTCTTTATGCCATCCCATATTAGAGGAATTAGGGCATACAAAAATGAAAAGGACATTCTGCCTGTGAGTAACTCTCTGTCTAGTGGGGAAGACAGATGCAAAAAGAACAACTGATATGATCAAAATGAACTTGGGACTACGAACACACAGAGGAAAAAGCAACTAATTTTACCCAGGCCACCAGAAAGGTTTCACACAGGAAGAGACATTCAAAAAGGGTTTGGAAGGGTATGGAGAAGAATAACCTAGGCAGTGCAAGGACACTTGAAAGGGAATGAGCCCAGGGGGCTCATCCGGCACAGTCTGCAGTGTTAAGGGGGAAGGAGCCAGGGGGCTTTAGCCACACATGTGATCATATCTCCCACTCTACTCTTTATTATGGGATTATCATCGTTATGGTCAGTGCAGCATGAGAAACTGGATTGCTTCATTTCTTCATTCCTTTCCCACATAAGAGCACATTTTCACCTGCCAATGTCTACAAATTTGATGGGTTGCAAATGTTCAGTCTTTCAATGAACATCCTCCATATATGCTGCAGTAAGATTTTTCAGAATATTATTATCCAGGTCTACTTATACTTTTAAATTAAGGACAAGTCAGGTGATCACGGAGCTTCTACTTGTTCAGAAGAGCTAGCTACAGGCCATCAGGTTGACGGTGTTTGTGCAGCTTCATTTATTTTAGGGCTTTGGAATTTCATATTATGAACAGTGATGGGAGTTTTTCTTTTGTCTTATCTATGAGAAAAATGATTAATAAACAAATGAATGACAAGCACAAATACTGAGTTGATATTTTACCTGCTTGAGGGATGAAACTTTGGCCACAAAAAGAAACTATTTCCAAACAAAGATATGTGAATTTACTTGTTTAAAA
This sequence comes from Catagonus wagneri, assembly GCA_004024745.2. NCBI lineage: Eukaryota > Metazoa > Chordata > Mammalia > Artiodactyla > Tayassuidae > Catagonus > Catagonus wagneri. The sequence goes on along the minus strand of PVHT021183634.1, from coordinate 24,554,185 downwards.
TTAATTCTTATTCATCCATTAAAGCTGTATAAGATGGGCTTCTTAGACTTTTTACAACATGTGTTCTAAGGACTTATAGCTAGAGTTTCATCCTCATTTAAGCCCCCCACAATGCTGAATCATATCTCTTTATGGCACATCACACCATCCTGTATTAGAGACACTCAAGGGTGTTTGAACTTTTCTACACTCCTATAATTTTCATTCACAGTAGACTTTATGTCCAGATCACCTTTTCTTCCTTCAACCTATCAAAGTACCTAGAGCTTTTAATCATTATATGACTTAATTATATGTTGTATAATAAATATTTTATACAAAGAGTACTCTGAAACAGACTCATTATTTTTGTAATTATTTAAATGTGTATTCTTTCTCTTGATTTTTTTTTTTACTGCCTCCCCATCCAATTATTCCAAATGAATGGCTTTTTAACCATAACAGGTTCCTTTTTGAAACTGTCTCCCAGGTTAAATATCTCATCATCATACTACTGCTCTTCTGGCTAAACAGAATGGATGTGTCTTATAATTTAGATTTGAAGATTTTCTACTTTGCCAGAAAAGGGCTGTATGACTGACTTTGGACAAGGCATTTCAGCTCTGACTTCTGAATTGATAAATAATGACTTGTTTGCCTTCATTGTAGGATTTTGACAAAGATGAACACAACAGGTATGAATATGCGAAGGATGATACACAAACTTATTAGTCATTGCCATTAAATATTAAACCAGAACTTGTGCCTCAAGTTTGGGCTAGTACTTCCATTGTCAGAGAAGCAATAGGTCATGCGAAGTTTCATTTGTTTAAAAGCACCACTGAGGCTCATCGTCAGGAAGAAGCAATTAAAAAATGAATGAAACTTGTCTTGGCTTTCAAAGCTGTGTGGGGTCAGCAATTACATAAGCCACTTACTGCAAACTACTGTGGTAAAGCCTTCAAAAGAGGCATATTTTCAAACAAACACTTTGCTCTGCCTGAGGAAACAGAAAATGCTCAGAAGTAATGCTGGAGATGAATACTGAAAGACAGGAAAATGTAATGGTATGGTAGGCAGAATAATGTTCTCCCTAAAAGATGCCCATGTCCTAATCCCTGGAACCTGGGGATATGTTGTATTCCGTGGGGTAAAAGAACTTTGCAGCTGTGATTAAGGATCTCAGGTAAGGAGACTGGCCTGGATTGTCCAGGTGGGCCCAGTCTAGTCATGTGAGTCCTTAAAAATGGATAACCCTTCTTTTCTGGTCACAAAGAGAGCTGTGGATACATAAGAATGGTCAGAGGGATGTGATGTAAGAACTCAAACCACTATTGCTGCCTTTAAAGTTGGAGGAAGAAGCCATGAGCCAAAGAACACAGGTGACCTGGAAAAGGCAAGAAAAGGGATTGTGACCTAGAGGCTACAGCAAGGAATGCAGCCTCACTGACCCCTGGTCTTTATCCAGCAAGATCCGTGGTGGACCTCCGACCTCCAGAACTGTCAGATAATAGATTTGTGTTTTTTTCTGACCACTAACCTTGTGGTAATTTGTTACAACAACAACAGAGCACTAATGGAGTGGAGAAGGTTTACCAAAATGGAAGCACGAGCAAATGCCCAGAGGCACATGAGAAAACGGAAAGTTCTGGCAACTACGAGCAGCTCCACGTGGCTGGAACGTAAATTGTACAGAGGAGAAGAGACAGGAGAAGGGCTGGAAAGAATTAAACCCTTAGTGATAACAGCAGCAATAACAATAGCAGCAACAATATAATTATGTTAACATTGATTGGGCATTTAATGGGTGCCTGATGCATGTCTAAGCGTTTTCCGTGTATTAATTCAAAAACTCAAAACCATCCTATGATATAGTAACCATTATGATCTCTGAAATCAAGTCACAGAGAAGGCTAAGTAGCTTGCTCGAGCTTAACACAGTCCAGTCCAGCCCTGCTAGGATTCAAACCCTCCAGTTTCCTCCCTCTAAACACAACACTCTAGTGGACAGTGTTGGAGGCCTTGGAGGAGTTTAAACAGTGGGGAGACCATCAGAACTGGGGTTGGGGAGAAGAGCAGAGAGAAATAGAACTTCACTTCTTTATTATCCGTGAGCTCTCACTCTCTGTGCTGGTCTTGTTTATCATCAAGAGATAGCAATACAGGAGCAGATAAAGAACTAGAAAAGTCTAAGGGGAAAAAACATGGGGGGAATTGAGGAAAATGAAACTGAGGGCCAAAGAGATATATCTCAAGGATGGATACATCTGCTGCAAATATTTCCAGTGAAATTGGCTGTTATTATTTCACAACTCCCGGTACCTCTTTGCTTCCTGTGTTTTCATAAGAATTAGGAACCACTTCCTTGATCCATCCTATCACTAGTGATCATTCGGGGTGGGGTGGGGGCAGTGGTCACTTTAAAGACCAAAATGTTCTGGATACACGGTGCAACATCATTAGATCATTTAAAATAAGCAGTATCGATGTGTCTTCTAGTGGATCCCAGCGGCGATCCCGTCTGGATGCCTGTCCACGTGTGCAGACGGATTCCCACAGATCATAGGTCTTCTGCTAGTTGCTCCTTGCCCTTGTCTACTAAAGGATCTCCTCAACAAGTAAGTGAATGGACAAAGGAATGAACGAATCCCTCTGGAAGGAGACTTGATGCTGGCTCCAGATGAACCAGGAGCTCCTCTGAACATTATAGGTAACAAAACAAGGCAAAACAAAATAAACTGGTTGCATCTTAGAATCATCCAGAGTTTTTAAGTTAGACCAGTGCCCAGAGCCCACCCCAAATCATGAAAACAGAACTGTTAGGGGGAAGGCTTGGGTATGATTGTTTTTTAAATGGGCTGCTCCTCATCTTAGGTGATTCCAGTGTTCTCTATGATTGGAAAACTACCTCTCTAAGCTTAAAAGAGTATTTGCAACCCCAACATAAAAGGAAAACCCTGTCTTTGGAGTCAGAAACGCAGGTAGGATTCCCGTGTCTCTCCTTCAATAATTTGAGGAAGTTGTTCATTCTTTCTGGACTTTAGAGCTTCATCATTAAACTGTGATTTAGTACTTTTCTGATATGGTTTTTGGAAGAATTAAATGACATCAAATACAGGAAGCAATTGGCACAACCTGACACACATAGTCGGTGTTTAATACATCGGAATTCTTTTTTTGTTTGCTTGTTAGGACCGCACCCACGACATATGGAGGTTCCTAGGCTAGGGGTCAAATTGGAGCTAGAGCTGCCAGCCTACCCCACAGCCACAGCAACACAGGATCCAGGCCATGTCTGCGACCTATACCACAGCTCACGGCAATGCCGGATCCTTAACCCACTGATCGAGGCCAGGGATCAAACCCACACCTTCATGGTTCCTAGTTGGATTCATTTCTGCTGTGCCACAAAAGTAACTCCCTACATTGGAATTCTTGTCTCCTTTCCCCACATTTCTTCCCCCAGATATTCTGGTAGGACATCTGTGGGGAAACAAGGAGGGTTTGATAACCTCAGTGACTCTCTCAGGCCAGAAGACATGGGCACAAACTGTCTTTCACCAAGTCTTCCAGGTCTCTTCCTAGCAGTGGCCCACATCTCCTGGGCAGCTGATGCCTGACCTCGAACACACTGTCCCCAGGCTTACAGGAATGCTCTCCCTCTTGCTCTGTGCCAAAGAGGGTCATTGGGGCGGTCCCGCTTCTAGGGTGTAACTTACGTGCATTCAGCTGTGCCCTGGCCCTGGCCACCTTTGCACTGGGCATTTGTGTAAGTTCCAGCCTGTACCCAGGTACTCAACACCTTTCGAAGAGCTTGCCAGGGACCAAAATTTGAATACCTCTGCTACAAGGATGAGTTTTGAGGAACAACAGTCAATAATTCTTTCACTATCTGCAACCATCAAGCTTTTGGCATTCTTCTAAATGATCTATATGTAAAAACTGCTTGAGATGCTACAATTTTGCTCCCAATTCTGAAGTAGGTTTCTTCCCCACATCAAACAATTCTCTGACACCAGTTGGTGTCCTATAATTCAACTCAGTTCTCATGCTATCTACCTGGAAATGGCTCTAGCTCCCACAAGTTAAGGGCTCCATCCTAGTCCTACCAAGACTATCCCCCACCCATCTCACTTCAGACACCAAATGCAGGTCCAGGTTGTCACCTGTGCTTCTGACTGATTAGCTATAGATCAGAGGTTCGAACAACCCATTCCTTGCATTTGATTAACTTGCTAGAGCAGCTCACATAACTCAAAGAAACATTTTACATACCAGATCACCAGTTTATTATAGAAGGCAGTAACTCAGGAATAGCCAAATGGAAGAGATGCATAGGGCAAGGCATGTGGGAAGGGTCTCATTTGTGAAAGCTTTCCCTGCCTTCTAAGAGCACGCTGCTCTCCCCAAATCTTCATGTGTTCATCAACCCAGAAGCTCTCTAAGCCCTATCCATTGAGTTTTTGTACAGGCTTCATTTCATGGAGGCATGATTAATTAAATCACTGGCCCCTGGTGACTGAATTCAATCTCCAGCCTCTCTTTACTCCAGGAGGTCCAGTAGGTAGGGGACTAGTCAATCCTACCCTCTCATATCATTGGTTTCTTTAGTGACCAGCTCTTAGTTTTAAGTGACCTAGGGGCATTCCAAAGTCACCTCATGAACATAATAAAACACACCTTTACTGCTCTCATCAATTAAGAAATTCCAAGGGTTTTAGGATCTCTGTGCCAGAAAAGGGGACAGAGACCGAACATATATTTATTATAAATCGTAACACTGAAATTGCACTTAGGAATGTGTCCCTTACAGTATCACTGTTGTCTAAATAGTCATATCCCATTGGGGCAGGTAAAGCAATAGCATTACCATTCCTGTTACTCAGGACTGCCACGCAGAACTGGGGAACTCTCAGGCTAATCCGCCCATGATGTACAAAACACTTTACAGTTGACAATCGCTTGCTTTCATGGTCCTAACTTCCTATGATCCTCCTGTAGATGCTCATGGGAGGACAGCAAACAGACATCATCCCCATTTCACCAAAGGAAACTGAGGTTCACAATCAGACTTCAAAACTATGTTTCCTCTCACTGAATCACATGCAAAATCACGGATATGTACTTTAGATGTTTTAGGCGATGAGTCCTGGTTTTTGTTTACATATAGGCATGTTGACCGGCTATTTATTACCAAATGACTCAGTTGAGATAGGAACTGTAGCTCAACAGACACAGGTCATTGTTGCTCTTGAAAAAATGAAAAGCGCCACAACCTAGGTTGATACACTGGCAGGTAAATGAAGTGGGCCTCTTCCCTTCTCTCCCCAGATCCACACACGTTGTCCAAGCTGTTCTAGATATCTGTCGAAAATTTTTCCAGAAAATTGCTGAAAGTCATTACTCTTTATTTGCACGACAGAAAGAATTTCTCCTTCCTTGGCTGGGCTTTGGGAGCTAAAATCATCTTCTGTTTGGAGATGTCCCGTGGCTTTCCTGGGATGTGTCTCCATTTGGCGTGGAGTGATCGAGGCTTTTTCCCTAAGCCCCAGCTCTTCATGCCTGAAACCACAGACTCCTTTTCAATAAGACCAATAAGCTGAAATTTCTGGGGCCCGGGAAAACACTCCACTTCCTCAACTCCAACTACTGGAGGATTTGGGCTGGATCTCTGAGTCTTGCATAAGCTAAACAGAGAGAAAGAGAGAGGGAGAGAGCGAGATCCCTTCAGGGAGCCCCAAACAGCTGCCTTACTAGTTGTTTGCTGACAGTCAGCAGATCCTTCAGAGGCACAGTTCAGTTCTGAGAGACTCACTTCCCTGTGTCCTGATATTACAGCCCACCTAGGAAGCCAGGTCCGAGGGCTGTGGGAATCCAGAACACTCCAGATGCCTCTGGGATGGACTTCAAGTACAGATTTGCCAGGTGGCTACTGATAAAGAAGACAGATGACTGACCATGTGATTCTGTGGCCACCAGTAAGCCCAACTGATGCAGAAGAACCAGGTGCAAGAGAAAGAAGAACCGCAGGGAGTCATCTGCTGCTCACTATGCAGGCGGCCACCGCTCGGCCACCCACATGGTCACCTCATTAACCTCACAGCACTCTCTGAAGAAGGGCATGGTACCCCTATTTCTAAAATACTTAGAGAGGTCAAAACAAAGCCAAATAAAACTCAACTGAGAATTTGAGCTCTAAAGCCACTGAGGAATGGAGCACAGAAATGACTCCAGTTTATACCCCTTGGCAAGATGTGTGCTAGCAAATTCATAAAATCCTTCATTGTTTCTAGACACTGTAAAAGAATGCCCAATTTGTGTCTCTTTCCTATTCCATCCCCCAGAGATCTTTAAGCTGCCAAATGCTAATTAGAAATTGACCTGGAACATTTCTCTTAATTTTAGGGAGAAGAAGTAACAGATACAAAAGTTTCTTTATGCTCAAAAATCTTAATTTTCGGCTACCTGTTGGTAGACCATCTGCAATACAACCCATATAACTAGTTCTTGTTATCTCTTTCCAGACTCCTGGTCCTTTTCCTGCCTTCCTGTCTGGGAAAGAGGAGGGTAGGAGGAAAGTGTGAGAGTCTTCACTGAGCCTGCTTTCTGGCTGCTGTGTGGATCTAACCAGGAGACAGTGATGTTCACAGACTCCATAGCACTCTTCAAGTGCTGTTTATTAGCAATAGGGGTGCTTTTTTCATACAAAAGCAAGGTGTCTTCCTTGGTCTCCCTCGTCTGCATGAACCTATTCTATGACGCTGTCTTTCTACCAGAGCACTGTTTATCATTGCAATGGGAGACAGAGACAGAGACACACACACAGAGAGAAAGAGGGAGATGGGGATTTCTCGGAATTGTGCTAGCCAGTAGATGTCATCTTGATGTCTATTGCTGACAGAATTCAGACCCTGAAAACTGGTAAATGATATAACTTGCTATAACAAAGCCCCCCCCCCTTTTTTCCTTCAAAGAGATGGTTGTTAAATATTTACCAACACACCCTTGACCTAGGGCTGCATTCAACTGTGGGGACCCACAATTTTGCTGGTACTTTCTGGATTATATTCCCTTGCCCTTCCTCCCATGGTGCTATTGAATCCTACCCCGATAGCTCTTTGTGTGCACTTCTGGAGAAATTCAAGTGTGATGTTCATAGAATTCAATGCAAATAGAATGTTTATTTGTATACAGCTTTTACATTGTTTGAAGAGATTTCACACACATTTCTTCATTTTGATCTGTACCGCCACCTTGAGAAAGGCAGAGTTTGCACTAATTTCCAACTTGCAGATGGGAAATCTGCAGTTCGGCATGGCTCCATGGGAATGATGGATCAAGGTAAGGACCCAGGGATTTTCCCCACAACTTTGCTGCCTCTGAAAGTCCCTAGACAAAGCAGTCACTATTCCCAGGACAGACTGTGGCCAGCCAGGGAAAGCCAAACTGCAGCGAGAGCAGAAACAGCTTTTATGTGGTTTGGGGCTGCATTCTGTGATTCTTTATGTAGAAGCAAATTGTCCTTTTAATTATTGTGTGGGCTTTACTGAAATAGATGCACATTCCTTGAGCCACTGGCAGCAGCCAGAATGGCCCAGGTGTTCAGCCTGTAGATCCGCCAACTTTCAAACTTGATGCTCATCGTTGGGAGTGGTATCTGTATTTCTAAGCAGAAAGGTGTGTGTGTGTGTGTGTGTGTGTGTGTTGTGTGTGTGTGTTTAACTAAGCCTTTGGAATATTGTATCAGAAAGCACAATGGAAACACAAAGGCATTTACAACATATTCCATTACGTGAAAGAGCTGGGGACAAGGTCATGGTGAGCAGTGAGTGACTGTTCACTGGGACATTACAGGACTAGGTCCTGCTCACCCTGATCTGCTGTGGGCATGAGGATCTTATAATTGTTGCCAAAGGGTAAGCTCATTTGGTTGAATGGCTGGGACTGCTGTCTTTGGGAAATATCCTCCTATATTCTCACATAAGATTGATAAAGGGAAGTATATTAGCCTATACTATGTAGCTTACATATAGAATTGGGTTTTCCAGACAATGAAAGCCAAGAAAAAGTCGCACTCCTGTCATGTGCTCCTCTTTGTCCTGCTTTGGGGCCAGAGTGATCCCTCCCTACTTGTTTCCCAGCTCAGGTGACCAACAATACCCATCCCTCTGCTCTTACCCAAGGGCTTTTCCACAAACCAAGCCTGGTCACTATCTCCTCAGAGACTAGGCCCCCCACACCCCCAAACAACCTGAAAAGGAGGCACAGAGCTCACCCTAAATATGAATGACCTGAGCAGCATGGCTCTGGCTTACCGCCTGGAGGACCACAGGATTCCCTAAATGGAGGTCATTGCTTTGCCAGCGTCCCCTCCCTCCCCTTTGCACAACATTACCCAAACTGCTCTTTAGGGCACTTTGCACCTCTGTGTCATGCTGTCTGTGTGGGACTGAGCATTAGTCTGGTGGGATTTTTACTTAGAGCTTCTCCCCTCTCCTGGCCAAGGGGAGCCCCTGTCCCATCTAAACCACTCAGACTCTCTCCTAGGAGTTCTGAGCAGCTCCAGGAGGGAGAATCCAACTAGCACTTAGCTCATCCCAGGAGCTTAGATGTGAGAAGCCCATCCATAGCTTCCTGCAGCTTGGATCCTGAGGATTGCCCTGGATCCTGGTTTATCCCTGGACTGATTATCTTTCCTGTGAATTCACTTATACTTTTTCAATATATTATTTTTTTTTAGGGTTTGGTTTTCTCAAGTAAACCAGCAGATCTATTGCTCATGATCAAGACAACTCTAATTGGTAGGGTCTCAAATAAATAAGCATTTCACCTGCTGAGGCTAAGGGCTCTCTCTAGTCACAGTCCATTGGCATCTCCAGGCAGGTTGGAACGTAAACTAGTGATGGCATATACCCACTGAGCTACTTGAACCAAAGTGGGAGGTGAGATGTTCGGAATGAACCTGAAAACAATGTAAAACTGTGGGTTATAAATGACCAAGACCTTCACTGACACTGAATGAGCACAAACTAGGAACTTGGGTATCTTCTCCAATTTGTTTCTGAGTTCACTCATCTCTAATGTGATGGAGCTGGGCCAGATCCTGGGAATCGATGATGTTATCACATGGGAGTTTACGTTCACTTGGTAATCACAAACTGAGCACCTTCTCTGTGCTAAGCACTGTCCCAAAGAGATGGGTAGGATACAGCCCTTAGGTGACATTGTCAGATTTGTGTTGGAGGAAAATGGCACAGGCTAGAGGCAGAGGGTAGTGACATCAGGGCATAGAATAATCGGGGTTACAGCCATGCCATGGAGGCAGAGGGCGTTTCAGTGACCCAGTGACCTGGTGAATAATGTAGAGGGAGAAGTCCTCGTGAGCCAGTTTCCTGACTTAGGTGATAGTAGGTCCCTGTTACTAAATGGCCATCATTTTTTTTTTCCCTTGTGGTGGGTTCTTAGGAGGGAATTGAGCCACAGAGGCTCAGAAGTCAGTCACTTTTTACTGTGTTTCTCAGGATAGTTGCACTTCTCCTGGCTGCCCAAGAAGAGCAGCCCCACCACTGCAGAGATTTCGGCGACCACACAGCGCACCTCCTGGACACCTGCTTCCCTCAGAGGCCTCGTACTTTCTAAGACCACGAGAAACGCACACCGCAGGAAATTGCTTAGCAACTGCACGTAGCAAATTAGGATTCCAAATTATTACTATGGGGTTTCTTCCTCCCTGCTTTGTTCTCCTGGTTTGTTTTCAGTTGCTCGTGATTCAGGCATTGTTCTATCACACAACAACATGCTAACCGGTTCTGCAGGCCCTGGGATGGGAACTGCACTGAGGCCACAGCTTAGCTTCCTGGGAAGCTGCAGGCAATGGTCCTAAGCTGTCGCCCCAGGAGCTGGCCAGCCAGGGGCAGATGCAGGGGTTCAGGGTGGGCAGCCCAGCAGCCCCAGGGTGAGGCTGTTCTTAGGGCCTCTGCGTTTCTCTGGGGCCGATGCTGAGGGAGTTTCCTTCATTCTCATCTCTGAACTTGTCAGGCCCCTTGTTATCAATCTCTCTCCTTATCTCTGCACTCTGGCCAACTCCCGGCCTTTCCGTGTTTCCCCGTTTCCTCTTTTGGCAGGATGAGTCTCTCACCCATCAATCTCTCTCATTTCCAAATATACATCTCTGTCTCTGTGTTCCTACACTGTTCTTTCTCGAACTTACTGTCTCTGTGTTCTCTGTCTCTATCTCTGTCTCCCTTTGTTTCTTTTTGCCCCCTCCCCCTTTCTGTCTTCTTGTCTCTCTCTGCTCCTCTTTGTTTCTGACTCT
>PVHT021183634.1:24524163-24542891 GCA_004024745.2 Catagonus wagneri | reverse complement strand
GGGTCTAATCGGAGCTGTGGCCACTGGCCTGCGCCGCAGCCACAGCAACGCAGGATCCGAGCCGCGTCTGCGACCTACACCACAGCTCACGGCAACGCCGGATCGTTAACCCACTGAGCAAGGGCAGGGATCGAACCCGCAACCTCACGGTTCCTAGTCGGATTCGTTAACCACTGCGCCACGACGGGAACTCCTATGTCTATTTCTTGGTTTTTCCTTTCTCTTCCTCTCTGTTTCTCTCTGCTGTTTTTCTCTCTTTGTATTTCCCTCGCTCTTTCTGCCTCTCTTCTCTTTCTCTCATGCTCTCTTTTCCCTGCCCCCCTCCCTCTCTCTTTCTGAGTTTTTTTGAAGCTCAGCAGCTTGGCCCGGATCCCAAACAAAATGGGCCCAGTTTCCAGGACAGCTAATATTGCACGTTGAGGTTCATTTTTCTCCCTCATCATCGTCTTTCCTTCCATGTCAGAATCCCTGAGTCTGGCCAAAAGCACTTCCTAGAAGAGGGCCCACGTGCCATGGCAGAAGCCACCCAGCCACACTGCACCCCAGAGGACTCCAAAGAAGGCAGGATCGACAACTGCAGCACACAGCGTGCCGGGATTTCTCTGGCCGCGCGCCAGCTAGTCAGAGGCAATTAATATGAAATCAATAGGCCAAATCGACGTTTTCAGAAGTTAGCTCAAAAAAAATCCCTGAAGATTAACCAGCCTGTGGCCTTTGCTATGAAATTGTTACCACACCACTTTCTTTTCTTTTGAAAGTCCAGATGGGCAGATAAATCCAAAGTGGATCAACCACATCTGTCATTCCTCCACACAAATTACACCCCCTCCCACCACTTCCCTCTTTCCTCTGCAACATGCAACAGCACTCAGGGCCTGGGCCCAATTCATACTGTATGCCGCACTATATGTTTTGAATTCCCCATTGTATTAAGAGGAACCGCATTATGACCCTTCTGAGGCAAAGAGCTGGCAAATTCCGAAGTCTGCTTTTTCCGAAGGGGGGAGGGGGCTGCTTTCTTCCAGGCTCAAACTGGGCAATAGAACCCAGCCCCGTTGACTACATTCTCCATTCTTCTGAAATAGTATTCAAACCAGAATAGTATATGTGGCTGTTTTCCATTTCCAAAACCCCCTTTCCTAGATTTGCTAGGGAACGGAGTATCATGTCCAATTTAGAGATGAGGTTACTATTCAAGTCCTTTCTGAGATGAACTTGAGAAGGAGAGAGATGGAGGGCTCCTTGGGTGAGTGTCGCACACAGAGTGGCCAGGGCAGCCGCTAGTGCTAGAATCACGGGAGCCTTCAGGGGCTTTGAGGCAAGTCTGAAAAGTTAAGACTGGTCCCCCAGGATGTCTGTCTAAATGGGTCCTTGAAACAAGGAGGACTCAAAGTAGATGTCAGAAATGAAAAAAACCTTGGGAAGAGCCAAATCAAGGATATTGAGGAACAGCATTAGGAAAGTCTAAAGAGATTGATAGCCATGCTTCTTATGAACTCTTCATGAATGGATAGATACAAAGGGGTGTTAAAAGGCTAAGGACAGACAGAATCTCAAGCAAAGTCAGGAGACTTTTCAAGCCCAAGCCCAAGTCCTCTGATTCCAATACATGTGCTCCAAAGTCTCTTTATGACTAAAAGAGTAAGTGTTTCCCAAAGTTTCTTTATGACAAAGCGGCCAAGTGAATGGACATTATTCCAGGTTGGGGATACCTATTACTTTCCCTTTGGGATCATTAAGAAAAGTATTGGGAAAGCTCTGTTTTGTGTGATCTGAGACTCTTGACAAAAACTGAGGTTTCTCATGAAAAACTAAAATTGTAGAGCTATTGAAAACCAAGTATATACCAGAGCTAGAAGACGTTCAGAGCCTGACGGATCCATCCTCTTGGTTTGACAGACAAAGGAAAGAAACCAAGAGATAGCATGTCATATATGAGGTCACACAGCAAGTGTGCTGGAAGATGGCCATTCTCCTCAATTCCAACTGCAAGTTCGTCACGTGGTTGTGACACGTCTGCATGCCATGCTCAGAAAGCCAGGGAATGAAAAAGATGTTGCCTGAATAGAATGACACTCGTGGGGTTTGAGGCTATAAAATACAGTTGTTTGGGAAGTTTAGAGAAAAGTGACTTGTGTTTTGAGTGTCTGTATTAACACGACATGCTGCAGCCCTGGTCTGTTCTGAGGTTCTGACACCGCTGGTCTTCGCGGTCTGGCCAGAGTGCCTCTTTGCTCCTGATCAGAGAATGGCTTGGGTAGGATCCCCCATCCCTGTTTCCTTGCTGGACCCCACCTTGCTGGACACTGAGAAGCCCTGGCTATGTCAGCATCTTGCCTGGCCCTGCAGACCTGAGCACGTTGGTCCCTTCTTTGCCTGGCCTGACTCCAAAGCTTGCTGCCTGCTCTTTGTCCTAACGTTGACTTGAACCGGACAGTCTCTCTCATTATCTCTCCTACTTGTTCAAGCCTCTGTGACAGAGACAGACTCCTGGCACTGAGAATCAGCAGCTTCTGCCATGTGCCACATGTGACTTTGAAGTGCAGAGTTAGATCATCGCCTGGCCCAACCACAGTTTCTCCCCAACCCTCCTGCCATCTGCTAACACCTGCATGCATGCACATGCACCTGTGTGCACATTTTGCACATCAGTAAGTTGAATCTCACGAAAGAGAAGCAACTTGCCCCCAGACACAGTCCTTTGTGACAGTTTTGACTCAAGGTAGAGACTTCACTATACCAAGCCACCTCTCCATTTTCAGTTCTAATGAAGAGAATTCCTTTGAGTTATTGTTTCCACCTGCATTTTATAGAAGCACATTCTTAGTTCCAGTCTAAATGTTAGATGATGTCAGGAGAAGGACAGCAAAGCCAGGTCTGGATCATTTCCTATGATTGCAAAGTAATTGGAACGCAAAAATATATTTTTGAAAAATATTAAATGTTAAAGGCCAATATTCAGTGCTCCCTAGTTCTGGGTCCTGTTTTAAGAGTTTTATGTGTACTAACTCATTTAATCTTTACAATAGCCCCATGAGGCATGAACTAGCATTTTCCAGCTTTCAGATGAGGAAACTAAGGAATGTGAAGATTAGGTTACTTGCCCAAGACCACAGTGCAGTAAATAGCAGGGCCAGGATGCAACCCAGGTGGTCTGGCTCCAGAGCCACACTTTTTAAGTGCTATGCTAGGCTGTCGAAAATGTTGTGGCAGCCTAAGAAATAGTCCAAATCAAATACAATTAGGCTTATTGAAGAATAACCGCTAATCTCCACGGCTCTCTGAATGCAGCTTTGCATCTTCTTTTTCAGTGTATGGTCAGTCTCTTGCTAGCTGCTCAGACCCCATGCAAGATGGGGAGTCTGGGAAAGGAAGCTGATTCAAGTGGTAAGCAACAGCATCAGTCCAGATTAAGAACTATTACTTCATCCCCCATTTTACATAAGGGGAAAATGAGGCCCAGGGGCTTCAGTGAGGATTAGCCCTATCTCTGCAGGGAGTCTCGCACAGTTTGCCTGGGGCCAGTGCTGAACATATATGAAGTTCTAAGTCAGATCCCAGTCTCTGAAGTGCGTAAGCTGAGGCCACTGTACTCCTTAGACCCCTTGGGGGAGGCCTGGGTTTCCACTGTACTCACGCTAGAGAGACAAGGTTTTCCTGAGACCTGGGCAAAACACTACAGTTGAACAGGAAGAGGATCAGTTTGAGAACTGAGGTACAGGGTGAGCAGGGTTGAGCCCTTCTGAGAATACAAAGTGCAGGTTCCTGTATGTAGGAGATGGACCCTTGATCTGGACACTGTTGTGCAGTAAGCAAAGAGCAATAATTTGGTCCTGCAGGATGTAGGGTTTGCCACTTGGAACTGTGTTCCAACCCCGGACTGGAGTCTCGCTTGCTTCATTTGTAAAATGTGGTTGAAATACTACTGATCACGCTAAACTGTTTAGTGATTAAGATAACAGAGTTATTTCCTTACCAATGGTACATAATGGGCCATCTAAACTCTTTTCCTCTCCCATCTTCTCTGTCAAATTCTATCCTTCTTGACAATGATCTAGCTAAGGCATTGGGGGGGATTTTATTTCCTCGCAAGAATGAAATGAAAAGTAATTTTTAATGGTTTGCTGGTGTTAGGGATTTTCAACTGCCTTGTGGAACTGACAGCAATGAGTAACTTAGGTGAAGGCAGTTTCTTAGAGCTACTATAACAAATTACCACAAACCAGGTGTCTTAAAAAAATGCATTTTCTTACAATTTTGATGGTCAGGAGTCCAAAATCAAGGTGTGGTCAGAGTTTGGCTCTTTCTGAAGAAGAATCCACCCCATGCCTCTCATAGTTTCTGGTGCCTACTGGCAACCCTCGGCGTTCTTTGGCTTGCAGACTCATCACTCCAGTCTCCATCTCTGTCTTCACATGGCCATCCCCTCTGCGAGCTGTGTCTTCTTCCTTTCTGTCCTTATAGGACACCTGTTATTGGGTTTAAGGCCCATCCTAATCCAGGACAACCTCATCTTGAGATCCTTATCTTAATTGTATCTGCAAAGACTTTTGTGTCTACTAAGGTACTGAGATTCTGGATGGACATGAGCTTTGGGGAGGTGGTCCTTATTCAACCCAACACAGACAGATGCATCAAAAGAAAAGGATATAACAGATAGGACTGGCTGTGGATTTGCCACTCAATTGCCGGGTAATTCTTTTTTTTTTTTTTTGCCTTTTGTCATTTTAGGGCCGCACCTGCGGCATGTGGAGGTACCCAGGCTAGGGGTCTAATTGGAGCTGTAGCCACTGGCCTACACCACAGCCACAGCAACGCAGGATCCGAGCCGCGTCTGCGACCTACACCACAGCTCACAGCAACGCCGGATCGTTAACCCACTGAGCAAGGGCAGGGATCCAACCCGCAACCTCATGGTTCCTAGTCGGATTCGTTAACCACTGCACCATGACGGGAACTCCTCCTGCTGGGTAATTCTGACCATATTGTTTCCTCTCTCTCATCCTCAGGTTATTCGCCACATCAGCTCTAATGAGACTGTGCATAAGAGAGAATTTTGTAAAATGTTACCCGAGGCTGTGCAGCCTTCATAACAGGATAGTGGAGAAATGAGAACTCAGTGAGAAAAGAGACTGATCATGTGGAGTTTTGCTGGCATCCCATGAGCAGCGGCTAAGATTATTTTCCCAAAATGTCCCAAAATGTCAGGGTGCCCCACAGCCCTGTACAGAAATGACCAACTTGTCCCCCTCTCAACTCAGCTGCTATTCCTTTCTGGAACTCACATCTCCAGGTTTTAGCAAGGAGGGGTGGCACCCAAGCTGCCTGCCCACTGGTCCACACTCCCAAGATACCATATAACTGCTTTGATAAAAACTCATGTGACCTGACACCCATTCATTCTGTGTGACTTGTGGGCAGGCTATCTGGGTAGACTAGAACTACTGAAATGTGTGTGTTCCAGATGTTTATCTCCTAATTACGAGTCTCTGATGTGCTTGTCCATGCTAATATCGTCTCTCCCCCAGAGGATCTGCCAGGATGGATTTGACACAAGGAAAGACAATGTCTCTAGAGTGTTTAAATTAGGCAATTGTGCCCCAGTCACCATAAGTTCCAGGTGCCAGACCTACTGCAAAGATGTTCAGATCAACTGCTATCCACTGATGTCTGTTCTGACCAGAGGGTCCTTGCTTTTGAGGGCTCTCAGCCTCCAGGGAGGGGATACAACAGGTAGGGGCTGCTAAATAGCATGCAAGGTGATTAGGGCTCCAATCCAGTTTCCGGGGAGCAGGTTGTGGGCTGAAAAACTCCATAGGAGGTTTGGAGTTCAAGTAAGGATGGGGCAATTTAGCTGAGCTCTTCATATGGGATGAGTAGGAAACGATCAGGCCACTGTGGAGCAGGATGGCAGTCCTGGCAGAGGACACAGCCTGAGCAAAGGCACAGAGGTTTGGCAAATGGCTGTCCCTGGGATGTGTGGAAAGAGTGGGAAGGGATGAGGCCAGAGAGGTAGGCTGGGGACACATCACCCAGTACCTTGAAAGTCAGGCCAAAGGAGGTATGGCCAGGTTTAAATGGAAAGAAAAACTACAGGGCAGTAGATAAGTCACTTGCTATAGCCCAGAAGACTAATGAGAGGCGGCCAAGGGAAGGAAGAAGGGAGAGGAGCTCTCCGTTCAAGGCGATGGTGGCCTGAATAAATGGACAAGGCCAGGGAACTGGGTTAGTAGAATGATAGGATGAAAGGATTGTCTGTGGGAGGGTGAGGCAGGGAGGAGTGAAGGAAGATACTGACATTTCTGGCTGGACTGACTTAGATGCGTGAAGTCCTCTCGGATGAGGACTGCAGGAGGAGACAGTGGGAGGAAGTGGTAGAAAGGGTACAGGAGAGATGAGAGGAATAGATTTTGGAAGCACCAGGTTGTAAGTGCGTGTGTAAGTCCCGCTGTACCCCAGGTGCCTAAGGAGAATATCAGCTTGTATGTTCCAAAAAGCCTGACCTGACCATGCACAGCAAGGACTGCAGCCCAGGTTCTAACCCACGGTTCCAGCCTTGCTCTCAAAGCCCTCTCCACATCCTCCTAGGTGTCAAGGAGGGGGTTGCTCCCACTCTGGGCTCCCACCCTCAGATCCCAGCCCCTACTCCTCCCCCTCAACACAGGCCAGTAATTGCCCAGCTCTCTTGAGACAGCCCTCCGCCCCCCACCTCTGTGCCTTTAGCTCGCTCTCCTGGCTCTGCCTTCCCCCGCCCCTCTCCCTCCTCTCTCCACTGCTTTGCCTGGGCTTGCTCAGAACAAGAATCCCCTGAGCCTCTTACTGTGCCAGGGTACACGGCTGGCGTTAGGTGGTTGGTGGGGAGGTGACGGGTAGGGAGAAGGTAGCATCTCTTGGTCCTCTCCTTCATTTCTCTCCCCATTTTTCTCACTCCTCCCACCATACTTCCTTTTCTTTCCTTTTCCTTTTTTTTTCTTTCCCTTTCTTTTCTTTTCTTCTGAATCTTTCTGAGGAAGACCTTGGGTCAGTTGGGGCTATAAGCTGAGGCTTGTAGAGAGGTAGGGAGGGTGCCTGGTGGGCCTGAGAAAGTCATAGGCATTGAAAAAACTGGTCCCGTGTAACAGGCAACACCACAGTGAACCAACTGCTCTGGAGACTCCACATCTGTAGGTCTTCCCTCTCCGCAACCACTCACTCAGTTTCTTTCTTCTCTCTTCCTTCTTCCTCCTTCCTTTTTTCAATGAATGTGAACAGAGCACTTCCTCTGTGCAAGGTGGGGCTAGACTTTGGGGACACAGAAGCAGGTATAGCATGGAGGGTGTCCTTTAGGAGCACTGGGTCTCGTGGCAGAAAAGAAAGCAGATATTCACCATTCCCTCTCCTGAGGTCCATGAGGGAAGTTCAGAGGAAATGACACAGGAGATGGGACTCAGGATGAACTTTCCCAGGGAGAGGGCATTTCAGGCAGAGACACAGAAAACCACAGGCCAGGCCCACTCCTTTTCTGTTCCTTACCTTCCCTCACTCCTTTCTCCATCTCCCCAACTCTTCCTGTCTTCCACATTTTCATCCCAACAAAGTATTAATGAAACCCTTTGGCTACACATATACCAAGTCCTATGCTAAACACTATATATATACAGTTACTATTATTACTATTATTATTATTATTATTCTTATTCTTATTTTGTCTTTTGTCTTTTTAGGGCCGTACTCGTGGCATATGGAGGTTCCCAGGCTAGGGGGTCAAATCAGAGCTATAGCTGATGGCCTACACCACAGCAATGAGGGATCCAAGCCACATCTGTGACCTACACCACAGCTTACAGCTACATATATTATTTTTATCTAATGATGCCTATGATGTAAAGGCAATCTCTACTTTTATTATTCCCATTCTAGAGATGGAGGAAATATTGCTCGGAGATATCATCTGACATCCTAGAAGAAGGTCAGTGGAGATGACCAGTGAGTGGTGAACTTTGGAATTGGATGATAGATACTTTCAACCCAACTTTGTAAACTACTTTTAGACATTTTAGAAAGTGATATATTTGTTTCTTAATGCTTCCTTGCCTTCCAAGCCAGTGGACGTGGTCCCGTTATCTTTCCATAGGGGGCCTGAGGAAGAGGAGGAGGAAGGTCTGGCCCCTTGGTATCCCCTGCCCTACTCAGCAAGGGGTTCCCTGAACAGAACAAAGGGGACCAACCACACAGGCCAGAGGTTTGGTGTGGCTCTTACACAGCTGCCCAGAACCTGTGTTTGGTTTAAGGCTCTGTTGTTGCCATCTTCAAATTCTTAATAATTTTAACCAGAGGCTCCACATTTTCCTTTTGCGCCAAGCCTGGAAATTATGTAGCTGGTCATTCTGAGGAAACCAGCTTTCCCGCCCATCCCCTGTCACTCTCTGGCTGAAGCCCCTGCAGGGATTCTCCTCCAGCTCCCCTGCGGCCCAACTGCTCCTTTGATCTGAGATACAGGCTGGTTCCTGGGTCCGCACAGAATAGCAGAATGATCATGTCCAGCACCAGATGTGATTACCCAAATCATTTCCTCCTGTGACCAGGACCTGGCTTAATACTTCCCAGGTACCAGGTGTTCCCCAAAGATCTGCATGTGGAAGGGTTTGGGTGGCTCCATTCTTTTCTCTTTCGATAAAACAATTAGGTCATTTAGAATATGAAAAGCTTTGAAATCATGAAAGTACTTTATTTGAAGTTTGGGGAAGAAAGGACTTTGATGGTGAAAGAAAAGACAGCTATTTCCATTTTAAACAAGGGAACAGCAGGAGAGATTTCTGTAAGAAGGTTACTGCTTGTACTCTACTGTCCAGGATACTAGTTAGGGACACCGGAGAATCACTTTTTTAGTAAACTGGGACTAGGATCAATAGGTAGAAGTTGCAGAAAGAAATCTTTGGACTTGGAGTAAGGAAGTTTCTAGTATACAGAAATTTCTAGACAGGGAGTTGACCAACTCTGGAGGCCCTGAGCCTGCTACATGTCCTTGCCGATTCCATCGAGGGGTAGAGGAGCTCTAAGCATCAAATGGGCACTTGCACAGATGGAGTTTTAAGATTCTTAACAACCCTGGCAATGTGTGTTTAGTTGATTAGAATGACTCTGAAAAACTGAATTTTCCTGGTCCAGTGGGTTTATCATTCTTCTTGTTTATATGTAAAAGCTAAGGTCACTGGCTTTTTATATTTCTGCCAGAGACAAATGAGGAGTCCACATTCTTCTATCTACTATCTAATAGATCAGCAGGAGAATACTGATTTGCTTCCAATTCCGACACAGTTCCCTGAAGTAGGGGGCCTTCTCTGAAATGAATGAAATAGAATAAATGAATGAGGACAATGAGAAACACGCAATGCAGAAACAAGCAGTGTAGAGCCTTTTAAGATGAACAAGATCATATAGGACAGACCCCAGGTGGTGGTTCCCCCAGGACGTGGGTTCCCACAGTCCTCACCAATCCTCCTGACTCAGTCAGCTGCTGCAGTGTCCACCTCCCCTCAGAGCAGAGCTAACAGCATTAACACATGCCTGGCTGAGGGCCTGGGGAGAGGATGTTCATGATACGCTAACAGAAACTTCTATGACCCTTTAACGTCACAGTGTTCCTAGCATTTCCTCAGGCATAAGCCACATCCTGGAAACAAGTCACACACAGGTACATGAAGACACAGCTGGAAAATGCTTGTGTTTACTCAGTTAAAAGCATGGAAAGCCTGGTTCTGAGAGTTAGGAGGTCTTGGTGCTCATCCTAGATCTGCCTTTGAAGACCTAGGTGGCTTTGGCCAAGTTCCTTCTCTTCTTGTTGTCTCATTTTTCCCAGTTTAAAAAAAAATGCAGACAGTAATAGTCCGACCCAATATGATGGTTCTAAGGATTAAATGAGTTAACATAAGTAAAATGCTTAGAAAAGTTCCTGTAACATTGTAAAAAGTGAAAAGAAAAGAATCAAAGTCTTTACAGCATCCTTTTATGATAGGCATTCACATCCCCATTTTACATGGGGAATCAAGTGGGTCATATACCTGGACCCATTTTTCACTGCTACCAGGGCTAGATCAGCTATAAGATGGCTTACAACTCTGATATTCGGTGCTTCTGTCTATAAACTGACAACTTTGCCTGGATTTCATCTGTCCCTTGGTTCTGGTGGGCATCAGCTAGATGCAGGAAAAGTTCACTTTCAGGTTTATCTCTAATTCCATTGATTACATGGAAAGTCATTTTCAGCATCATCATTTTGCTCAGTATTGATATGGCCTCAGAGGTTCTGATAAGCCATGGCTCTGAAACCCAGAACTGCTAGGTCTACTTTCCATCAGTGATATGGAGACTGGTTCTTTTTAGCTCAGCAGCAATTCTGAATATGTTCCAAAGTTGCCAAAACAAATGCCTAATCCTGTTACTCCCCTGGTAGTCCTTGTGTAGGTCAATGGTATCAACATCCCACAGCCAGGGGGAATGTCAGTACCATTCCCCTCCCTCACTCCCATAGGTAATTGGTAAATAGTCATCAGTCCTGGCTATAAGGGAAGTCACATCATATTGCTTGAAATTGCTGAATGAATAACCATTATTTATATGATACAGGATAAATTTATCACTCCAGGTCTTTCCAGTGTGAGCCCCTTTGCTCCTATTTTCCCGTTCTCCTCCTACAGCTTCCTCTAAGCCCTCCAGCCATGGAGAAGCACTTGCGTAACCTGAACATACCAAGTACCACCCAGATTTCTTACTCTGCACCAGACACTTCCAAGAGAACTACATCATCCTTTCCTTTTCTCCTGCCAAGAAATCTAAACGCCCCTTCTCTCTAACTCTGGTTCCCATCCCCTGTTGCCTTCTCAGGGACCTCATTTTGTCTCTAGTTTCTTCCCTTTTTCGTTTACTTGTTCTATCTATAAACTTCAAAATTCTGACTCTCTCTCACTGAAATAAAACCTCCTGATGCCCATGTTTCCCTCCAGTGACCACCCTTCTCAGCCAATGCTTCCTACCTCCCACTCTCTACCTCCTACTCACTCCGCGGTCCATTGTACTCTGACTTCTGATCTTTCCATTCTACTGAAATGGCTCCTTCCTATGCCTTCCCAAGACATCTTTTCCCTAAACCTAAGAACCTAATCATTCCCAAGGCATTTCAGATTCGACCTCTTGGAGATACTGGATTACTCCCCACCTCTTGAAAGACTCTCGTCCTTAATCCTGAAAATTGTTGGATTTTTCTTCTGTCTCCCTGGTCACTTCTCAGTTTCCATTGCAGACTCCTCTGCCTTCCCTTCACAGGCCTTTCCTCTCACCACAGCTCCACCAGTCACACTGGGCTAGGTTACACTGCACTAAAAAACAACACATACAATCTCAGTGACACACAGTTATTTTTGTTTGGCCTGCATGTCCAATGCAAGGCAACAGCAGGGCAGATCCAAGAATAATGGAGTGTCAAGGACTGTTCCTCAGCTTAAGCAAGACTGGGTACTAATCAAAGGAATTCCACCACTTTCCTGGCTAGATTTCAGAACTGTTCTCGTGAGTTCTTTAGAACAGGAATGTCTACAGCTGTTAGCCAATGCCTGCCTCACCACTCTATTGGGGGCAGATAATTTTTCTCTTAAGTTTACAGGAGTTCAGATCAAGAGGATGAGATTCTGGACTTCAATTTGATACAGTAATAGAATGAGGTTTTAGGGAGCCCTGGGGAGGAGTGAGTGTGTTTTATATGTGGGAGGGATAAGAACCACTGGACACTGAGGTCAGATAGTCCTCTAAGACAGGTCTCCATGGTCCCAGCCCTCTGGTATTTACATTCTTGTACAGTATAGCATTCTCCCACATTGGATAGGACTGGACTGGGTACCGAATACAGTACTTCAGAAATGATGGAATGTGGCCTTTGAAGCTAGGTCTTAATATATAGCCGCCTACTCATCTTGGAAAAAAACAGATACCATATCATGGGGGAATCAAGCAGCCTTTTGGAAAGGTCCACATGGCAAGGAACTGAGACATGTTGCCAACATCTACATGAGTGAGACATTTTGGAAACAGATCCTCCAGCCCCATTCAGGGTCTTCAGATAACTGCAGTGCCTGTCAACTTTCTGACTGCAACCTCATGAGAAACCCTGAGCCAGAACCTCAAGACAAGCTGATCCCAAATTCTTGACCCACCAAAACTATGTGAGATATGAATGTTCACTATTAAGCCTTTATTCTATTTTTGTGCAGACTATGTTAACTCTTGTCTAAACTACTGTAGCTGCTTCTCTAATCTTTCTTTCTTTTTCTCTTTTTTGTCTTTTTAGAGCCACACCCATGGCATATGGAAATTCCCAGGCTAGGGGGTGAACTGGAGCTACAGCTGCTGGCTACACCACAGTCTGAGCCATGTCTGCAACCTACACTGCAGTTCACAGCAACACCAGATCCTTAACCCACTGATCAGGGCCAGGGATGGAAGCCACATCCTCATGGTTGCTGGTTGGGTTTGTTACCGCAGAGCTACAACAGGAACTCCTCTAATCTTTCTTTTTGTTTTCAAATTTCTTCCTTTTCCCCAAATTACTTTCCTCACAGGAACCTGAATGATATGTCAAAACATGAATTTATTAAAATTTCTTTTAAGATTTCCATTTTTCTGAAGCTAAACTTTAAACTTCTCAATATGGCCTGTAAGTCCTACACAATTCTAACTTATATAGTCTGATCTTTTAGACTTAACTCTCAAGACTCTTAACTCAAAATCAGACAACCAAATTTCTTTCATTTTCTAGAATAAACCTTCCTTTTTCTTGACCCTTGGTTGGACCTTTCATACAAACTTCTCCACTCCCTTTTCTCCCCCAAATCTCTATTAATCTCCTGTTGATCCTGTATCCTTGTGAAGCATGTCCTAACTTTCTTGCTCATGTGTAGAAAGTGACTCTTATCTAGGTTCCAAGATAAGCTATACCATATCCCTATCACATTCTGTGGTATTAACTGATAATTAATGGCAATATTAAAAATCCCTACAGGACACAGATGCTGCCTGGACCTACCTCTGTCTTCTGCAGATGTTTCCTCTGTTCAAGAGATTCCTGTGCCTCTGCCTGAAGATGTTCTTTGGTCACTGAGCATGTCTGACCCACACCCAGGGCAGGCCAGAAGCTCTGCAAGGTTATCTTCAATCAATGAAGTACATGAGTTGGTAGATAAATAACCCATCTTCATGGCTCTGTTGGGACAATCCTGAGGTGTGCTCTACACTGTGTTTCAGAGTCTCCAGTGGGATTGAGCTCCAGTTGCCCACAGAAGTAACCTGCTCATTAACACACTCTTTATTAATTGCTTCCTTTCCCTCTGTCACTTTTGGTTACTCCCTCATAGCTTCTTGAATCCTTTTCCAAATAAACTGCTTGCACATATAATCTCTTTTCAGGAACTGATTTTGGAGTAGCACACACTAGTCACAACCAGTCAGTCAGTACTCACCATGAGCTGGACACTGGGTCAAGCTCTTTAAGTGGATTATGTTTTAATTCACTTAGAAACCTAATGAGATAGGTGCTAATCCATAAAATTGAGGTAATAATAATACTTACTCATAGGGTCGTCATGAGGATTAAATGGGATAATTCATATAAAGAGCTTAGCACTTGGTATGTATGATAATGCACGTAAAGAACTTAGCATTGGAAGAGAAGATGGATCTGAAGAGTTTAGCAAGGTCTTTTGCTTAGTAAGCAGTTAGTTTTCCAAAATTTCATAAATGCTATGTGATAGATTTTTACCAAATTCTTTGAGATTCTAGAGCTCTCAGTTATCACTCTAAACTGTCTAACTCTATTCTTCTATTGAACTATTTTTCCACCACAGACTGTAAGCACCATGACAACAGGAACCATCCTGTTTTATATTTTGCTTTTTTTTTTTAGGGCCACACTTGCAGCATGTGAAAGTTCCCAGGCTAGGAGTCAAATAGGAGCTATAGCTGCTGGCCTATGCTACAGCTGCAGCAATGCAGGATCCAAGCCATGTCTGTGACCTACACCATGGCTCATGGCAACACCGGATCCTTAACCCACTGAGTGAGGCCAGGGATCGAACTCACATCCTCATAGATACTAGTCGGGTTTGTTACTGCTGAGCCACAATGGGAACTCCCCAACAACTCTGTTTTATATTCAGTTTAGAGTACTCATTATTCAAAGTATTTCATTGGAACTTCAGTTAGAGTAACTGCAAAAATTATATATAAGAAGAAAGTATTTTCCCTGAAAAGCCTAGCTTTTATATTTATTTTTTCCCCTCTTTGGGATATTATACATTGTGGGAAGGCAGAATATTTAGTGGTAAGATTGGTTTTGATGTAAAAAAGATTTGGTTCAAATCTAGTATTTTCAACTGTATGGCCTTGGAAAAATACCTAGCATCTCTGATTTGTAGTTTTCTCATCTATAAATAGGAGTGATCATACCTCCTATATTAGTTATTCATTGTTACATAACAAATTAACTCAACACAGTGGCTGAAGACAACATTCATTATCTTACACAGTTTCGGTGGGTCATGAATAAATGAGTAGCTTAGCTGAGTGGTTCAAGCTCAGAGCTTCACATGAGGTTGCTATCTAGTTGTCTACTGGGGCTGCAGTCATCCGAAGGCTTGACTGGGGCTAGAAGATCCACTTCCAAGTCCACTCATATGGTTGTTGGAAGGGGTCTCCATTTCTTGCCTTGTGAGCCTCTCATACCATGGCATATGATTTCTCCAAAGCACAAGTTCTGAGAGGGAGAAGGACAGAACACCCATGATAGAAGCCACAGTGTGTTTTAAAATCTAATTTGGAAGTAGCATACCATAATCTCTGCCATATTCTACTAGTCACAGTGTGCATATGGGGAGGGCTACACAAAGATGTGAATAGCAAAAGACAGGATCCCTGGGGCCATCTTGGAGGCTAAGTACAACACAATCCTACACTATAGCTGTAGTGGAAGGCCTTATATGCTTTATACATAGTTGTCTCTCAAAAAAAATATTAGTTCTGTTCCATGCATTCAAGAGAAGTTCTGGAACCTGAATAATACATTCAGCAACCCAGAGCCTAAGAGTCATCCCATAATAATTACTATCAAAGAAATCTAATCACTAAGGCTCCCATCCAGCTGAGGACAAAACTAATGACACAGATGACAGTCAATATCTATCTACAAAGCTACACTTATCATTCAGTTTTAATTTTATGTCATCATATATTTAACCTTTCTTCACAACTCTATGGCATACTAATTATTACAGACATACTTTTCAAGTAAGTACAGTGAGCTTTAGGAAGATTACATGACTTGTCTAAGTGCACTCGGCAACTCAGCAATCAAGTCAGGAGTCAAACTCAGGACTTCTGACTCCAATGTCTAATCTTTTTTAATTAATTATCATATGCTGCATTGATAGTAAGTCTGTGTGTGTGTGTGTGTGTGTGTGTGTGTGTGTGTATACATATAAATAGATAAAGAACAGAGAATGTTGCTATTTTTGCCCTTTGAAGTGACCTCTATATAAGCACACAGTACTTTCCTTGGGGTTCTCTTTCATGTGATTGTTGCCTGTTACATGGCCCAGTGTCTCTCAGAGCATGTCCAGGTTAACACACAGTACTAACGCTATAGTACCGGTAGGAATGCCTTAGGGCTGTTTTCATTTTATGGCACCATAGGTAGCAGCTGGTACATTTTGCTTGACCCTTCTCCCTCCTCATTACCCTCCACACACGTATACATAAGCAGGGAGAAGAAGGTGATTAGAAAAGACTTCTTACTCATAGATTCCCAGTAATTAATAACAGACAAATGTTTTCTATCCAGGACCTGCTAAGCCATGGGGTGGCAGGTGAATAAAGGGCTGCATGTGTAAGCAGCATGACCCACCAGCCAGCAAAGAAACCAGACAGAGCCTGTTCCTGCCAGGCCTTGGAGTCCTGAGAGCAGGTAAGGACAAGATACAGACCTGTATAGGGTAGCACTTACTCTAGGGACTTGGACCTGCTACATTCACAGGTCATGATGCCAGCTTTGGTACAGCCACAGTGGGGAGGTTTACCATTCAACCTACCAAGTGAAGGATAAAGGAAGCAAGAGCATGAGACCTGGCTATGCTAGGCCAAGGGGCTAGAAGTGCTGCCTGTGTTGTACTGGCCACTTCCTGAACACTCTCTCACTCCATCCCACCTGCATGGGATGGGCTATTCTTATCGTTATATGACAGATGAGGAGACTGTGACTCAAGTAAATGACTTGGCTAAGTCTAACAACTAACAGTAACCACAGAGTAATGATTTTTAAGCTATTGATTAACCTCATAACCACTAACACATTAGAAACTGGCCTTTTGGTTGGGACATATTAGTAAGACTCTTTAGGTCATTTATCAAAGATAACTATGCAGCCCTTCCTCTGCACCCAAGTTGATACCACCTGGCTGTTTCCATCTGGTCCTTCTCAACTCTTACCTCAGTCCTAGGATTCTAGTGATCCCAGCCTCCCAACTACTACCACCAGTTTCCTTCCCCACTCCAAAATGATTCCAATGAGTGAGTAGAGAGGTGAACTCCCCTCAACACACACACAGAATTTTCTCTTCCACGTGGTCCACAACTGGTCCATAGCAAATACAAATCTCTTGCTCCAACAACCTGGGAAAGCAGATTGATGCCAAAACAAACATTCTCTCCTGACTCTGGCCTTGACACTCTTAGTCTCTTATTCCCTAGATTTTCCAGGCAGGAGGCCCACCAATTTCTGCACCAACAAAATGCAGGTAATACATTTCAAAGTTCTCCAAGTTGTTCTTTTGAAGTCCCATCACCTGTCTTGAGTTGAAAAGAACTTAGCAGTGAGGAGTTCCCATTGTGGCGAGGTGGAAACAAACCTGACTAGTATCCATGAGGATGCGGGTTCCATCCCTGGCCTTGCTCAGCGGGTTGGGGATCTGGCATTGTGGTGAGCTCTAGTGTAGATCACAGGCACAGCTAGGATTCCACATTGCTGTGGCTGCGGCACAGGCTGGCAGCTATAGCTCTGATTTGACCCCTAGCCCAGAAACTATGCCATGGATGTGCCCCCCCCAAAAAAAATTAGCAGTGGAATGGTTCTGTCCAAGTAATTTTCATAACAAAAATCGACCCACTCTTATTCAGAAGTGGCTGAGGAGATTGAATTGAGACAAGTAATAGCTTTTGTTCTTACTTTCAACTTGCCTAGTTTTAAATGGTTGTGCCATATGATCTTGGGCAAAGCTATATATTTTCTCTATGCCTCAGTTTCATTATCTGTAAAATTTGGGTAAGAACAGGACTTAGCTATACATTTTCTATGAGGATTAAATAAGATAGTGCATGGAGAACACTTACTAAATACACTGAAAGTACCAGCTGTTAGCCTTGATAACAAACTGCAAATCTCTGTGTAAATAGTAGATATTATCACTATAACAGAATGACCTGATAGGTTCCCTCATTGATTTTGGAATCAGAATTTATAAATTTCCCTGACTCTGTGAGCTAAAATATTCATGAATAAGAATACTCGAAGAAAAGCCCCAGACAATTTTTATCACTATTTCCACATAATTTGCTGACAAATTGCAAATGATTATCTAAATTGCAGTGATAACACTTCTACAGAAAATGAATGGGGCTGCTACTCCCTTACCCTCTGGTGTGATCACTCATTTATCTCCCTGGTTGCTGGGAATATTGATGACAAGGGCCTAGGATATCCTTCCTTCCTTTTTAAGACTGGCAAATACAAACTCATCAGAATTCAGCTCAAATGCCATCTGCTCTGTGAAAGCTGACCTTGACCAACCTCCACAAGAAGAATTATTTCTTTCCCTCCTCCAGATTCCCATAGTACTTTCTAGTTTCCTCTTCTTGTCTGACTACAGGGCATCCGTCTTCTGCTCATCAGTCTGACTCGCCCTGAATTGAACCCTTTGCCCTCATTCTTAATATGACCTTGAGTCTTCATACCTGTGCTCGACCCACACAGTGTAGCTAGTGTGACCATACACTCTGATTTGTCTTCCTTTCCCATCCTGATACCTTAATTTCACCTTTCAGACCTGTACTTGTATCTGACACTCCAGGGTCTCCTTGTCTCTAACAAAAATTTAGAAACTAAATAGAGGTGGAAATAGAAGCTAAAAGAGCATAGAAAAGGAAATTCCTATATTTGAGAGTGAAGAGGATGGAGAAGAGAGGAAGAAGACAAAAGGTCTGAGATCTGTGTTTTGAAGGCAGATGTGTTTTCTGGGTGAGGATGTGTAACGGTAGGTTTAGTTAAAGCAGACAGAATGGCATTGGCAAAGCCTAGAGAGGCATAGAAAAGGTTGCCATGACAGAAACCATGAAAACAATTGATGCATGGAACTGTAGGATGGGAGGGCTGAGGAAAATGACAGAAGGTGGCATTGGGAAGAAAGGATGAAAGTCAATGAACACTAGCTTAAAGAGTTTGGACTTTGGGGAGATCTAAAATTGTTAAAAGGAGAAGTCTAGAGTGAAAAGGTAGGAATTATTTTTCAGATGGTTCACCTTCACTGCCGGAGGTTGGTTTGGAGGAGAGACTCAAGAGCCTCAGCCTAGAAGTTCAGCCCTTCAGTCTGTTTCAACCCAGTGAATGTTTCCCATCACATTAGTACACATCTGCTATGGCTGAGGAATGTCTCTAG
>PVHT021183634.1:24472903-24523163 GCA_004024745.2 Catagonus wagneri | reverse complement strand
TAAAATTGTTAAAAGGAGAAGTCTAGAGTGAAAAGGTAGGAATTATTTTTCAGATGGTTCACCTTCACTGCCGGAGGTTGGTTTGGAGGAGAGACTCAAGAGCCTCAGCCTAGAAGTTCAGCCCTTCAGTCTGTTTCAACCCAGTGAATGTTTCCCATCACATTAGTACACATCTGCTATGGCTGAGGAATGTCTCTAGAGATGAGATATAATGAGGAGGATTCTTTGGATGGTGGAGCAATGAGGGTTCAGGGAAGAATGCACAGGATTCCAAATCCTGGTCAATGTTGGAGGAAACATACAGCCAGGTGTGTGGTCTTAACTCAGGAAGAAGACAAGGTAACCAGAAGGATACTTTGTGAAGAAAAGATATAAGGAGCCAAGAGGAGCAAATGGGAAGGAGAGAAAAAAAAAACAGAAAGCTACAAAAGATGATCCCTGAGCCATCGTGGCATGAGTAGGAATTCTGCTTCGTCAGTCTGCTTATTTGTTCTGAGCTTGGATTTCCCTGGGCCCTGTTTCTGCTGCTGTGTAGACAGGACAGTCCCTGGATAACATGCCCCTCCTTCTGGCCAGAATCCTCTGTTCTTGGCTGAAGACCATAGCTCAAGTCCAGGCTCTTCTGTCACTTGCAGGATGGGATGGTCAGTGGAAAGAGTTTGCTCAACAAACGGAGTGGAGAACTGGACCCTAGCTTCCTAAATTTTTCACTTCCTCTTGTGGCTTACCACCTTCATGGGACTGGTATGGGGAAGTGGACCCTGGGTATAGAGTTCAAGGGCTGATAGATTTTTGGCTGATACTGCATTTTGCTTCCAAGTTTGGAAATAGGTACAACCGAGACATGATCTTAATAACTAAATTCATTCTCTGGCCTCCAGAGAAAAGGAGTTACCAGAAGCATTTCATCACTATGGAATCCTAATTGTGGCCCCAGGTCATTAGGTTTTAATAAATCAGTGTGGCTGAATGATGGCTTAAGAGACTTTCTATTTCCAGGAGAACTGACAGGATTATGAGAAAAGCTCCTAATGACTAATATCTCATGGCAGAATCTTAATTACCACAGAATTCATAGGAAGCACCTGATGGCTCTAAGATGATTTGATTAGAAACCATGCTTTTAAATCTCTCTTGGATGAGTCAGTGATAGCATTCTTTGGGAGCCAAGTGTACATGTAAGGTCTCATGCACACAATAAATCTCAATTTTGAAGAAAAACAAAATTCCCTCAAAACCTCCATTTTAAATTTCTAGCCTAAAAAAACTGCTATTTATTCCTTTCTTAACCAGAACTGTCCAGGCCAAGGTTGGAGTTAAAGTGCTATTCTAGTTGCTATTTCTTTTCATTTATCAATCATTATAGGTAGAGATTATATATATCCCATGGCATGATATATGAAGTTCCACAACATATGACACCAACTTATTCATTCATGGACATATTTAGCTGCTAAGCCTTTGGAACAGCTACATGCTGGAGGCTGGAGCAGCAGCCAAGAATGAGGAAAAACACTCTTACACTTACAAGTTATTGAAGCAAATGTACCTAATCAAAAGGCTATCCAAAGAAATGTAAAGGAGCAGATACTGGTGCAGTGAAACCAATAATATAGGAAATCAATTTATATTCATCAGAGGAACCTGACTTTCTGAGAAAACATTCATTGGGCTGAGATCTAGAAGAAGAGGAAGATTAGTTAGTGAAGGGAAGTCAGGGGAATGGTTGGGTGGCAGGGGGTTAAGATAGGAAGGGGGCATGATGGGAACAGGAAAAGGAAGGCACAAAGGCTCTGGGGCAGGATGGAAGTGGAAGGCAGTCAGCATGGTTGGAGAGCAATGGGGATTGTGAGTAAGATGTCAAACTATAACATGGAGACTGATCATAATAGCCATGCGTGCTATGCATCCAGATGAATAATTTAGGCAGTAAATGTTAGAAAGAGAAAAAGTGTTGAAGTGGTTTCAAAGATTATCAAAACGTGGGCCTGGGTCTCATTAAAAGAAATCGGGGTGGCCGAGTGTGGAGTGGTGGGTGGATGATATCTAATTTATGTTGCAGGCTCAGGGAGGACTTTCCAGAGGAAGTGGTATGTGAACTGGGTACCAAATGGCCAGGAATTAGTGGTGGGAATCATGCAAAGGGGAGTGAGATCCAATGGTGCAGCTTAGGATGGTTGGGACGAAGGTACCTGAGGACACCTACAGAATGTGAGGGCGGAAAGCAAGGGAGGCCCAATAACAAGAGGCCCTGAAAGTCAGGCAAAGGAGTTTCAACCCCAAGAGCACCCGGGAAAGAGGTAATGGCAGACATTAGGAAGTGCTGGGGCCTCTGAGCTGGAGGGGAGGGGACCTGTCTGATCTAAATGCAAATTCAGTTTGTATAAGTCAGAGTGGTGGCTAAGTAAAATCTATCTGAAAGTCTTTATTTTCTCTCCTTGATCTGGAAAATGGTTCCTGTGATAATAAGTGGAAAAAGGATATTTTACATGGGAAAGGGAAAAGGAGAAGTGTGTGAATGTATGTGCACGTGTGTGTGTGTGCGCGCAAGTGTGTGCTTCTGTACGGAGAACTGGAGTGAGGGGAGACGGCAGAGAAACGTTTTCAGGTATGTGACAGCTTCTGCATCCGAGAAATCTCTTCAATGGCAAACAGATTGGAAACTAAACTCTGCAAGAGTTCAGACTCTTTACTCTGCTTCCAGACATCTTTCCCACACTCACATGTTCTTCCTTGTCACTCTAGTCAAGTCACCTGCCATCTCACTTCCCATGTGGCTTTCTCCACCTAGGTTTTTAACTGAGGCATCACCAATCTCTAACTACCCAAATCCTTCTAAATATTATCTAGAACATTCCTTCCAGGTAACTTCCAGATCCCCTCTGGGAAGTTTGCACTTTTCCTCTGAGCTCACGTGGTCATTGCACTCCATTCTGTATTTGGATCACAGTCTCCAAAGCAGGATAAGCAGTTATTTGGCGCAAATTTTCAAAAGAATGGGCAGATATTTTAACAGTTTTGTGTGTGTGTGTGTTTCTTAACAGTTGTGTTTATCTTTTCTTCTTACTTGGAGTAAGACTAAGTAGGTGCCTTCCTCCTTTCGGTAACCCTCACAGCATGTTGACAACTAAAGATGCATAAAAGCACTTAGGTGCTTTGTTTTTGTAAGATTTACATGAATGAATCAATAATTGAGACTCAATTAAAACTAAGCTTGGTGCCATTACCCAAGGGCTCTCAGTTGGGGGTGGAACTGTTCTTCTGTGAGTGGGTGTTTGGGAAAGTGTAGGACATTTCTGGCTGTCTCCACGGCTGGTGAGGACTCTACTCACATTTAGTGGCAAAGATCAAGGAGGATAAATATCCTGCAAATCAAGAAAGAGTCAGTATAACGACAAAAAAATGGTTGCAAACCAAATTCCACCTGCACCACTTAAGAACTGCCTGCTTTAAATAATGATGAGAGACCAGAAAATATTTTGAAGAGAGTTACAGACTCTTTGCCTCTGGGGAAATTAAAAGAAAATGTTGTCCTAATGGCCTCTCAACTTTGCCCAGCCCTGTGATACTAAAATCCTAGGGAATGTAAAATCCAGGCCAAATGGTCCAGATACGGTGACCCACCCCTTTGCATCATGCAGGGACAGCCTCAGAGATTCCTGCTTCCATCAGAAAGGGCTTAGGGCTATGCTGTGCTCCCTCTGGCCAGGGGAGAGGTTGCTTTCCTTTTTGAAACAAAGGATGCATTAAACGTTGTTTCCTTTTCCCTTCCCTTTAAGCAACTACTTGGAGCAATGGCAATTCTCAGTGCCTTTGAGAAAAGTTGGTTGCTCTGGGTTTATAAGTTAGACTTTTTAAACAAATTATTGAAGGTCCATGATGTTTCTTTTCAACAAGGAACAAGAAGAGCGTCACAGAGAAAGGCTACTGAAGAATCTTCCTTCTCTTCTGCCACCAATGGCTCTGTCTTGCCTCTTTGCGACAACTCACAAAATTTGACATGGTTCTCATTCTGAGCAAAGGAAGGGGTTAGAGAGTATATAAACCAGCCAATCTTTTATTGACTCCACAGAGGAAAAGATAACAGTACTGCTTAACTGGTAAGTATTTCTGAGTTTTAGTGTCTGTCTCTCTGAAAATACAGATTCTTTGTGGCAGCAGCCTCTCTTCCTTGTTTAATCAATACTCTAAACATCAATAACCATCTTCTGCAATCATGATAATACTAACTCCCTATTGGCTTAATAATGACGATAGTAATCGTAATCATGATCTGGATATGCTTTCCATGGAGAGTATCAACCTACCATTTTCAAAATATTTCTATGGTCCCTTTAGAATTTTTTGTCTCAATACATTTACAATAAAAGCTTATGAAAAATCACTCAACAATTTCAGCCCCAGATAGTTACAGTTCTCTGATTATTTACGTTTTTCTGTCTCACAGGAAAGATATACAGCCAGACTCATCTAGTTTAGTCTTGGACAAGGCAAATCTAGGAGAAAATGCATTAGAAAGGTCTCTGATCAAAGTCAGAGATCAAAGGCCTCTAATTATTTAAAACACGTTATCACAGACATCTGAGTACCCTACTGTGGCCTCAAGTTCTTCAACATATTCACTCATGTTCATCTCCAACAAGAAGTGGGAAATGATCCTGATCATTTAGGTTGACAAATATGAGGCCTGAAAAATAACATTAATTGAACATTTACTCTGCTTTAGACATTGGGCCAAGACTTTTGAAAATATTATTACACTTTTCCCCAGAAAAACTCTGTCCATTTTCTAGACGAGGACCTTGAAACTCAGAGAGACAAACTGCCCAAGGCCAACTGACCACTAATTAAGAAGCTGGGATTTGAGTTCTGGAATCTATGCTCCTCACTTTACAGGGTGAGTGCTTCTCCATGATTTCCCTCACCTGGACCTGGTATATCCCTCCAGCAGAGTAGTTTCCACAATGAATTGTCATTATTTACTTAAAACTTTGATGACTCCATCAGTTTCTGAACTCAATTTTATTTATCTCCCTATGAACTGAACATTGCTTGGCTATCAGTATAGGCTCAGTACATGCTTGTATGCTAATGGAATGAATGCATGAATGCATGAATGAACGAATAAAGGAATGATAAAACAAAAACATTGAACATAAGTGCTTATTTTCTTCCCTAGCCTCTTATTTGAAGTCTTTTTCACAATTTAGTGAACTTCTACAGAATAGACTTCTGGGCAGGTCCTTTAGGATGTAAACTTGATCTAAGCCAAATCCTGCTCAGCAATGCTCATGATGTAGGGAAGCTGGCAGGAACAATCATCCAGCTACAGCTGATGTATGCCAAACAGATTTACATGAAGAATTCATTTGAGCAGGATTAGGTATTTGAAGGTTTCACAAAGAAATCAGTGTTTGGGATGGGCCTTAAAGAATGAGTTCCTGAAAACGAGTGTTTCACCATCAAAGAATTTGTTTCTTTCTCTTGGGGCTGTATGTTTTCTATGTGCTCTTCAACAGTTCTCAGTGGACAGGGAAAAGACTGAGAGGTATAATAACTACAAGAACTGACTATGGTGTAAGAAGCTGAGCCAGGGTGACATGGCTGGGAAGGGTCCAAACTAAGGTTCTGCCTTCTGGGGTGGGGTAAGCTGTGCATAGCACCATGCCTGGCTTTGGCAGCAT
Source organism: Catagonus wagneri (assembly GCA_004024745.2). Lineage (NCBI taxonomy): Eukaryota > Metazoa > Chordata > Mammalia > Artiodactyla > Tayassuidae > Catagonus > Catagonus wagneri. The sequence continues at coordinate 24,517,479 of PVHT021183634.1, read as the reverse complement.
CTTTGCATTCCTAGGAAACGGTCTACTTGTCTTACCTCGGTGTACTCAGCAACTTGCCCTGCAGAGTACAGCTCTTCTTCCTGTCAGTTGTGAATGGGAGTAATTTGTTTATGGTTAACAGAGATCCTATCAGGCAGGGAGACTAGGAACCACATCTTATCATCCAATCTGCCACTGCCTTTCTTCAGTGTCCATTACTGTGTTATAACCATGGAACCCAGACACTCAGAACAAAACAGATGCCTGGGCTGGCCACATAATACTCCTGTTCCAAACTCCGGTCACCATGGATAGATAAAGGGCCAAATGAGATACTCATCTGATTAAGACCCAATGGCATGATGAAACAGAGGCAAGGAGACTCCAGAGAGGTCACATGAACTTGGGAGACTGCCCTCAGTCCCATAGCCAGGAACAAAGCTTGAGGATTGGGACTTGGAGCCAAAGGGTGCTCGCGACAAGAGATGAAACCGGTATCTCCCTCAACTCCCATCAAATCCCAAGTGGCAAACTGCATTGATTACCATGGTCTTTGGTTTCTTGATACTTTATAACCTGCAAGATTGTCTTGGTTCCCTCCTGCATCATGACAGTCCATGCTCCCAATTAGCTCTCATCATTTCTTATCTAGAGTGTTTTAATAACTCCCTTACTATTTTCCCTGTCTTTGCTTTTACCCACCTCAAATCATTCTACATATTACAGACAAATCTATCCACAACCACCCCCTTGAAATCCACCACACATTCTATATCATATATAATAGAACTATCCATAGATTTTTATGCAATGATGAAAATGTGCTAAATCTATGATATCCAATATGGCAGCCACTAGCCGCATAAGCCTATTGAGCATTGAAATGTAGTTACTACAACTGATGAACTGAATTTTAAATTTTGTTCAACTTTAACTATATTTATATTTAAAGAGACACATGTGCCTAGTGGCAACCCCATAAGACACTGTAAATCTGCAGGATGATATCCAAGCCTTTTGCCTGGCATTGAAAGTCCTTTATGATATACTCCAAATTTACATTACCAGTCTTATTTTCTACCATATTTCCTATCTGATTTCTCCAAAAATAGGCTAAAGTCTTTATTTTAAACTTCTATGCCTATTTCCCAGCTATTTTTTCTATTCAAGCATTCTTTTCTTCATCATATGCTTAACACACTTCTACTCAAATTTTAAGATCTAAATTAAATGCCACATTGTCTGAGAAGCCCATCTCAATTTCTTTTCCCCCACATAATGAATCACTCCCTCCCCTGTGCTCCCAAAGCTCACTCCATCTGCTTCTATTACAGCAGTTATCACATTGTATTTTAATTATTTGTTTATTGGGGCCTCTCACCCACTAGTCCGGGAACTATAAAGGGTAGGGACTAATTCTTATCCATCTCTGTAACCCTGTTACCCAAGGAAGTCCACATTGGCAAATGTGTGGTGAACAGATGCAAACCTGAAGATTGAATTCATCCTTTTAATAAATCAGTGTTTGGCTCAAAGAGCTCCCAGAACTGACACAGCCATTAGTAAACTACTGTAACATCAAAGCAGCGGAGGTCAACCCGTTATGTCAGGGAGATATCTGTATCCATGAGACGGTGTCTCTAGTTATAGGAAGGGTCAACACGGATCTCCCAAATACACTTTAAATCTGAAAACTCATGGACTTGGGTGGTTGGTGCTTAGGGATGGCAGATTAAGCTGGAGGATCCTGGAAACTGCAGATGCCTAGATAAGAAACCAGAATCCTGAGGCCTCTTAAGGCTCAGTATCTTTGAATAGTTACTTGGAGGTGCCTTTAATAAGCTAGACACAGAAAGATTTATTGTGTGATCTCACTTATATGTGGAATCTAAGAAACAAACAAATAAAGAATCCCTTATCCTTTACTTAAGAGTGGGAGGAGGATCTACTGTAAACACAATATCTGAGTTAACAATATGGTATTGTGCACTTTAAAATATGTTGAGAGAATAGACCTCATGTTAAATGCACTTACCATTTAAAAATGACACAAGGTCATTTTTGGAGGTGATAGATGTTTAGTACCTTGATTGTGGTGACGGCATCACTGGTGTACACATATGTCCAAACTCATCAAGATGTATGCATTGTCTGTGAATCTAAGTTTTGTTTGTTTAGTTTTTCAGATTCTACATATAAGTGAAAATATGCAGTATTTGTCCTTCTCTGTCTTAACATACCCTCCAGGTCCATGGTTGCCAGAGGGGAGGGTAGGGGAGTGGGTGAAATAGATGAAGGGCATTAAGAAGTACAAACTACCAGTTATAAAATAAATAACTCATAGGGATATCACGTATAGCACAGGTAATATAGTCAATAATATTAAAAAATATGTTGTTTACCTAAAACAAATATAATATTGTAAATCAACTATATACTGACAAATGGATCTATATATTAAGTATGTGCAGTTTTTATACATCAATTATATCTAATAAAGCTAAAATCATATCATATGTATAAAAATAATAATTATTTAAAATAAAAATGAGACCATATACTAAAAAGAGTGAGAAAAAGGGAAGTATTACACTGTCCTCTATAAAGAGAACTACTGTTTATTGAGTTCGTACTTTGTGCCATGTTTTATGTACTTAGTCTCATTTAACATGTCTAAAATCCCATGACATTGTTATATATCTCCCATAGATGAGAAAATCAGAGCTCAGAAAGGAGAAATAATTTTGCGTAATCTCCTACATAGTATCTGGAGAAGATAGGATTAAAATCCAAGCCTACCTCTAAAATGCAATTTCCTAGCTTCTTTTTATATACAGTTGGAGATGTCACATGAAATCTTGTCCAACTGATGTTTCTGAGCCTCCTATTGCTTGAAGAGGTTTTATATTCTCCCAAAGCATCAAGGAATATTTCAACTGAAGAAGCTTACAGGATATGATCTGTTTTGCCTCCCCCATTTCACACTTGAGAAACTGTGACCCAGAGAGAGACAAGCACTAACCCAAAGTCACACACGGTTAATAGCGAAGTAGAGACCACATTTCTAATCCCAGGCCAGAATCTTTCCAGCTTGTTTTCAGGTTTGTTAAAAAGATGGACTTCTGTCACTCTCTCCACTGTGCATCACAGTATAAGCAAGGCTTTGGATATACCAACAAGCACATGCCCTGCTAGACTCAGGGTGCACTGGCACAACCTTCCAGAAAGCACTTGGGCGATTTGCATCAAGGGTCTTAAAATTACTCAAAAGAACTGACTGAGGAGTTACCATTGTGGTGCAGCGGAAACGAATCCAACTAGGAACCATGCTGTTGTGGGTTCGATCCCTGGCCTTGCTTAGTGGGTTAAGGATCTGGTGTTGCCATGAGCTGTGGTGTAGGTTGCAGACGTGGCTCAGATCCCACGTTGCTGTGGGTGTGGTTTAGGCCAGCAGCTGTAGCTCCAATTAGACCCCTAACCTGGGAACCTCCACATGCCATGGGTGCAGCCCTAAAACAACAAAAGACAAAAAAAAAAAAAAAAAAAGGAACTGAGTAACTTGTCTCATTTCCTGGAAATCACCCTAAGGAAATTATCTACAAAAATGGTCATCTCAGTCTTACTTATAATGACAAAAGCAAAACAAACACCAAAAAGCTGCAAATCTAAATGTCCTCAAATCAGGGCAATAATACTTCTCACTACATAGCCACTGTTAGAAGAAATAATTAATATATGCTTAACCTACTACTTGACCCATAGTTAGCACTTAGTTAAATTAGATACCAAAAGCCTTTGTATTTGTCACTTCTAGATAATAATGAATCCAAAGACAAAAGTATGTGAACTGAGCTAGACTGAAAAGAGAAATTCCAGGTTTGAAGATTGCCAAAAACAGAGACTCAGATTTGGCCAAGTTGACTTTCACTTTGACTTATTATAGAACCAGGTAGCAAGGAACTCTCAAGTAATGATACCAAAGAGTGAGCCTGTTTCTTGAAGACTCCCTTTTCTCTTTATAATGATATTTCCAAGTTCTCAGTCTCCCAAACTGTACAGAGTGAAAATAGACCAAGTGAAATGATAAAAACCCTAGCCAAAGTGAGTAGAGAGGGAACATATCTCAACATAATAAGAGCCATTTATCAGAGTTCCCCTTGTGGCTCAGTGGTGACAAACCCAACTAGTCTCCATGAGGACATGGGTTTGATCCCTGGTCCTGCTAAGTAGGTTAAAGATTTCATGTTGCTGTGGCTGTGGTGTTGGCTGGCAGCTGTGGCTCTGATTCGACTCCTAGCCTGGGAATCTCCACATGCCACAGGTGCAGCCCTAAAAAGACCAAAAAAAAAAAAAAAGTGCCATTTATGACAAATTCATAGCCAACATAATGGAAAAAAGCTAAAAGCCTTCCCACTAAATTCTAGAACAAGACATGGATGCCCACTCTCACTTCTTCTACTCAACACAGTATTAGAAGTCCTAGTCACAGCAATCAGACAAGAAAAAGAAATAAAAAATATCCAAATCTGAAGGGAAGGGGTAAAATTGTCATTACATAGAGATGACATGTTACTCTACGTAGAAAACCCTAAGGACTCCACACAAAAACTATTAGAATAAATGAATTTAACAGGATACAAGATTATCATACAGAGGTCTGTTGCATTGCTTTACACTAACAATGAAATATTAGAAAGAGAAGATTTAAAAAATCCTATTTAAAATCACAAGAAAAAATAAAATAAAATACCTAGGAATAAACCTAACCAAGGAGGTGAAAGACTTATACACTAAGAATTATAAAACACTGATAAAGGAAACCGAAGATGATTCAGGGAAATGGAAAGATACCCCTTGCTCTCGCGTTGGAAGAATTAACAAAGTTTACATGGGCCATACTACCCAAAGCAATCTACAGATTTAATATGATCCCTATCAAATTACTCATGACATTTTTCACGGAACTAGAACAGATAATCCTAAAATTTATATGGAACCACAAAAGACCCAAAATTGCCAAATCAATCCTGAGGAAAAAGAACAAAGCTATAGGCAGACCCTTCCCAGATTTAGACAACGTTAAAAGATACAATAATGAAAACATCATGGTATCACCACAAGAAAAGACATATGGATCAATGGAACAGAATAGAGAGCCCAGAAAAAATCCCACACACGTATGATCAATTACTCTTTGACAGAGGAGGCAAAAATATACAAAGAAAATGATAGTCTCTTCAGAAAGTGGCACAGGGAAAACTGAACAGCCACATGTAAATCAATGAAGTTAGAACACTCTCTCACAGCATATACAAAAATAGCCTCAAAATGGCTTAAAGACTTAAATATAAGATATAATACCATAAAACTCCTAGAAGAGAACATAGATAAAAATTCTCTGACATAAATCATAGTAATGCTTTCTTAGGTCAGTCTCCCAAGGCAATAGGGTAAAAAGCAAAAACAGACAAATGGGACTTAATCAAACAAGCTTTTGCACAGCAAAAGAAACCATAAACAAAATGAAAAGACAATCTACAGACTGGGAGAAAATATTTGCAAATGATGAGACCTACCATGGGTTAATATCCGAAACATATGTGGAGAAAAGGGAACCCTCCTACACTGTGAGTGGGAATGTAAATTGGTGTTCCACTATGGAAAACAGTGTGGAGGATCCTTAAAAAATTAAGACTAGAAATACCACATGATCCAGGAATCCCACTCCTGGGTATACATCTGGAATAGACAAAAGCTCTAACTCAAAAAGAAACATGTGGAGTTCCCTTCGTGGTTCAGTGGTTAACGAATCCGACTAAGAACCATGAGGTTGTGGGTTTGATCCCTGGCCTTGCTCAGTGGGTTAAGGATCCGGCGCTGCTGTGAGCTGTGGTGTAGGTTGCAGACACAGCTCGGATCCTGCGTTGCTGTGGCTGTGGCGTAGGCCGGCAGCTACAGCTCCTGTTAGACCCTAGCCTGGGAACCTCCATATGCCGCGGGTGCGGCTCTACATTAAAAAAAAAGGCAAAAAGACAAAAAAAAAACGAAAAGAAACATGAACCTCAATGTTCATAGCAGCACTATTTACAATATCTAAGACATTGAAGAAAACTAAATGCCCATCAATAGATGAATGGATAAAGAAGATGTGGAATGTGTGTATACACACACACACACACACACACACACACACTACAATGAAATATTATTCAGCCATAAAAAAGAATGAAATAATGCCATTTATAGCAATATAGGTGGGCCTAGAGATTATCATTCTAAGTGAAGTAAATCAGACAAAGATAAATATTATAAATATCACTTATAAGTGGAATCTAAAAATTAGAACAAATGAACTTACTTACAAAACAGAAACAGACTCACAGATGTAGAAAACAAATTTATGGTTACCAAAGGGGAAGGTGGGAGACGGATAAATTGAGAATATAGGATTAACAGATGCATACTACCATATATAAAATGGAAAAACAACAAGGATTTATTATTGATCACAGGGAACTACATTCAATATCCCAATAGTAAACTATAATGGAGAAGAATTAAAAAAAAGGAATATAGACACATACACATACACATAACCAAATCACCTTGCTATATACCTGAAACTAATGCAAACTGTAAATCAACTATACTTCAATAAAAATGTGTTTATTAAAATCTAACATATTATATATTACATATAAAATATATATTAGATTTTTTAAAACCTAAGGAGATAAGGTCAAATGCAGAAAAAAACATAGGCCAAGTGAGAGGAGCCCAGAGCAAGGCCTCACTTGCTTTCTATGCCTATTTCTATTTCCGAAGGAACAAGCATCCAAGGGTCTACCCTACTACCATAAAAGGAATTTTTCTGCTATGACCCTATTACTACCCTTATTTTCTTCTGCGATTTATTTCCTCCACTATCTTCAGGTCTATCGGAGGTTTGCTGGTAAGGTGCCTATTCATGGCCTAACTCCTCCTGGTATATCGCTGGCTTTGAAGGGTTAAAAAAAAAATCCCTTTTCTTTCACTAACAGCTGCGTTTAATCTCCTTGAGCCTCCTTCTCTTATCTGCAAAACAGGGTTAATATCAACTTTCTGGAGATTGTGTGAGGATCAAATAGTACATGTGTGAATGTGTTCGCACAGAGCCTGGAACACAGTGGGGATGGCACCAAAGGGAATTTCACCTATTTTGATCCTTGACACTTAACTCGAAAGAAAGGAAAGCTATTGAACTGTGGAGCTGGTATGTACGATGGGGAAACAGAGACTAAGCATTAGTGACAGCCGAGGCACCAAGTCCTGGACATTCAGCTAAATGTGGTGGCAGAATCAGAACAACTGGATAATATCCACTCAGTTGACAAACTGTTTTCATTTCTTCTGTATTATTGAAATGTCCTTTCTTAGTCCTGCCTAGTTCATATTTTGCAAGTGAGGAGCATCAGGTTTTAAGAGGCTACAGAAGTCCTGGTGAGTGCTGGGCAAAACCAGGACTCATGCCAAGTCTCCCGGCATCACCGGCTGTCCTCTTTCCTCCACACTGAGTTGTTTCTGCATCACACATATCTGGTAGGAGGGTGTCTCACGAATACATTACATATGAGGTTAATAATTAAAACACGAGGATAAGCAATGAGATCTGCTATATAGCACAGGGAACTCTATGCAGTCACTTGTGATGGAACATGGTGGAGGATAATGTGATATACGGCTGGGTCACTTTGCTGTACAGTAGAAACTGACACAACACTAAATCAACCACAATGGAAAAAATAAAAATCATCAAAAAAAATGAGGACCTATTTGAGGTGGTTTTGTGTTTTCTCTGGCAGAGTCTACATAGAAAGCAGCCTGGCTAAACCAGCAAGTAGGAAAAAGCAAGTAGTTATGTGATCTATATGCACATGTACATATATATTCATCTATCTATAGGCACACATCAGAATATAAAAATGCTTCAAAGGGTTGATCTGTCCTTATTTTCCAACTACGTGCTTTGCAGCATGTAGCTATTGTATATTTATTCAGAGGGAGCAAGCATTTGAGACAAAATATGCATATCTGAGGATACAGCACGATTTGTTTATTCAGTATCACTTTACTAAGCACTTACTCAGTGCCTCCTGGCTCTTATTTATTTATAAAACGAAATATAATAATTTGTCTCTTTATATGTTACATCTTATCACAATAAAGCGTAATTTTTCCCTCTGGAAATGGGACAGATGACCTCTCAAATAAATCAATATTCTCCAATTGACAAACTCATAATTTCATAAAACAATGTAGAAAGAGAAGAGGGAGGTCAGAGAGGAAGGTGTGAATGAGTAAAGAGGGTTCCATTCCTCAAAGGTGTAAAAACTGGAATTCTTTTTCTTAGGCCAAACAAAATACATGACATTAAGCCAAATATTTTTAATTTTAAAAAATGCAGAGGTTGGGAGGGGTGGAGGAATGATTAGGTGGAACACAGAGAATTTTGGGGGCAGTGAAAATGCTCTATATGACACTCTATTGGTAGATACATGTTATTATGCATTTGTCCAAATCCACAGAATGTAGAAAAGCAAGAGTGAATACTGATGGAAACTATGGACTTTGGATTATTATGATATATCAATGTATGTTCATGGATTGTAAAAAATGTACCATTCTGGTGGGAGATGTCGATAACTGGGAAGTCTATGCATGTATGTACGGGGAACAGAGGGGTATTTGGAAAATCTCTTCCTTCCTCTCGAGTTTGCAATGAACCTAAAACTACTCTCAAAAAACTAAGCCTTTAAAAAATACACTTACTTAAAATGCATATTTATTTTAAAATGTATTTATATAATTTCAGGCTCTATCTGATAAGGATTAAAGACAGTTTACAATAAGGGCCAGGCATACAGAAATTCACTAAAAAATAAGCATTAAAGCAGAACCAAAGACGAGAGAAAAGAAAAAACCAGGAACTTTAGGGGATACTGTAATTCTTAACATGGTGGAGTGTCATGTTGGGCTCTGAGTTTTCCAGCAGTAGGAAAAACAGGAATATAAAATTCTATAGTTCTTTTTATCTGAAGAGCAAAAACTGTAAAAGCTGCTTAAAGAAGAGAAATGTGTTTGTTTTGGAGAATTACTGTAGCTTTGCGCTGGATTTTTCTTTTCCCTGTTCCCCTGGGGTTGTATTTTTAAAGAAACATCTTACTTAGGAATTCATGTAAGGAACACTGAATAACAAGGGACAGTCTCTCACTCTTAGAGTGTGACTTTTGAGGAAAAGACCACATTATCCCTCATCTTTAGATTCCTGGAGTCCAGAGGGGTTGCTGGCTCTAAGTAAAGACAACAGATGACATCTGAGTGAATGAATCAGATGTATCACAGACTCATCACTGTAGTCTTACAGAAAGTACAAAAGCAAACTTCACACAATCATTGCTAATGGTAACAACGTTCACAAAAAATCTCAATATGTGACCCTAAAGAGCATATCAGGGAAGGTAAAGGACGTGACCCCAGTCAACAGCCTTCTATTCATTTAATTTTGAATGAATAAAATGTAGAATATAGCTGAGGCAGCACTGCTCTTCAGCTTGAACTTGCCAGTATGGCTGACCCACTTATTTTCACCCAGAGTCCATCGTGAGTGAGTGGTTGATGTTAAATATTCTGAATATAGCCTGAAGAGGGGAAGTGGCATACACCATCCTTTGCTTTAAGTCTTCTTCCTGAATTCACCTAAAATTTTAAATCAAAATTATTTCATTTTGTTAAATAATAATAGAAACCCAGAATGCTACTACATATTTTACACACACACACATATATATATCCACAATAGGAACGGATATTATGCCATTATACTACTTTACAGTATGAAATATATTATCAAGTGGGATGGGTGCTACGTTTGTTATAGGTCCCAGTCTCTTTTTACAGACAGTTCTTCCTGGGAAGCCAAAATATCAGAAAGTTGCCTGATGACACTGAAATCAGACCTGGAAGAATTTTCTGAATCTTCTCGGTTATTGGCAGTGCCCTTGGGTTTGACCCTTGATTTTTGTTCTCTCCAACGCACTGGAAAACTTCCGATCACAAGGATGTAGTGATGTGAGATGTCTTCTCCCTTGGAGGCTCACTACCGTGGCCGAATTTTTTAAACAAAGTGCATCAGGAGTACTTCAGGTTACAAATAAGCCAGACCTGACTCACGTGTAGGCTTTCCGTATGAGTACGGGAAAACTTAACCACCCCCAATCTTCTGAAAGTGGTAACAGCAATAGAGGATATCTGTGGATATTTGTGCTCTGCTCAAGCTCTTAGCCACACTTATCTGCTTCTCTCTGGGTTCCCAACTATGCAATGTCAAGGAAAACAGAAGGAGTACCAGTTATGCCTGAAGAGCTCACCAATAAACTCTATTTCACAAGAAAGAGGAGAAACCACAAAATCTTTAAAAAGTTTTTTATCGACAAACTGTTTCTAAGTGCGACCAACTCCTAAAACACTTGAGGGTCTTGGGATACAGGGTGCTGTTGGCGTTTATCCAAGACTTCAGATGCTCTGATGATTGGCCATTATCCTTGCCAGACAGACTTGTCCATCTTCCCATCAGTTGCAAGGCATTTAATAAAAACAGGCTGTGTTAATTCATGCTTGTTTTATGGACTGCTCCACAGGGCCTCAACTGGGTAAGCCTGCAAGACCCAGCCATGCATGGCAAATGGGTAAGCAGATGGTTTCAGTTTAGATAGTGGCTGTCAATGGTTTGGTGCGAACAGCTCTTGCAAACCAGCATGAAGTGAACAGATTGCATGGTGGCTGCGAGAAACATATGTAATTGGAAACAGTAGCAACTTACAATGGGGGCACATTCTCAGTCTTGATCAGAGTGGCTCCAGTTTGGAAAAGAGGGTTGATTAGCCAAATGTTTCTTTGGCTGTGATGAACCCAATATTAAGAAAGTTTGGGTAGTGTCTCAGGAGGGTGCTGGGCATGGCTGGTCTGCCGCATGAATCAAGGATGTCAGGGTCCCAGAACTAATCCTGTTCCTTGGATACTGAGTGGCACTGGGAGAAACAGTGGCTCATGTGGCAAGATGAACGTTGCAATAGCTGGAGTTAATAGTGGCAGATAGGGTCAGATTGTTAAGGCAAACTGTATAGGCATGAAAGACCAGGAAACATAGATATCCAAGGTGTGGGTGATTTTTGGAGATCCTACACAAAGAGGACATGTGAAAGTCTGCAGTAGATGATACGGCCAGGGGTTCTAGGCCAGGGCTGGATCAAAGAATATGGATCTTGGGGATAAATAATTTGGATAAGATAGAAATATTTCCCAGAATGAGAGTGAAATATAAATATTTGCTGAAAACAGTTATAGGGCAAATGGATCATGGCGTTGGTCTTGCCTTAGAACTGGACCACTGGCCTCAGAGTGAATTTTGTAGAAAACATGGCTTCAATATTTATAAACATATATTGAGTAACTCTCAGGTTCTGATATACACTGGGGACACCAGGATCAACGAGACATGGGTGATCCTCCTTGACCCTTTTGCCTACAACCCCAAGTCTTCTTCAGCTCCACCAGCACTTCTCTGGGGAAGTTTCTGCTGCCCTCCCTCATTTGATTTGACTATATCAAATTCTCCTGCTATTCAGTATGCCATGGAGTTGCCGTTCCCAGCACCTGTAAATTTTGGTTTTTCATGATCTGGACAATGACCTAATTAACTTCCTTACTAGGCTGTACATACCATGACACTTGGGACAATTTCTGTTTTTTTTTTTTTTTTTTGCCAGTGTATTGTATCTCTCAGAGAGTAAGCACATGAGAATATTTGCTTAAATGTATGGATGAGTGAAAGGGAAAAAATGGTTTATTTTCTCCAGGTTTTCAAAATCCAAGAAATAAACAGAATGATAATGTCAAGATGGCACTAGGACTGGAACCCAACCTAGACCATGGGAAATCAGGGAAGACTTCCTGGAGAAGTAGACACTCTGGCTAAGGTTTGAAGCTTAATGTGAAGCTGGCCCAGCAAAGGGGGAAGGAAGAGCTAGGAAAACTTGATATAGCTCCTGAAGATAGGCTAAAGCTGCTCCATGGCTTTCTGTCCATTGCTCCTTGTTTCTGGGAAATGGCAGGCAGAAAGGAACCAGTGTTGGGTGTCCCCTGGCTCAGCAATGGAGTGCATGGGGCAAAAGGACAGGAGTCCAGGTAAGGCCTGCACAGAAAAGAGAACCAGACACTACAGAAATAGCAGAGTATTTCTTAGGGGAAGTATTGCCTCTCTCTGTCAGGGAGACTGTCAAAGTGATAGAGTCTGAGGTCTGATTGCCTGGGTGTTGCAGGAGCCCTTAAGAGCAACCGAGCCTGCCTGAACTCTCTGAATCCCCAGGACCTGACTCTCTGCTGCACTTTCCCACAGTGGCCTGTCCTGGGCCTGGCGCCGTCCTCACTGAGTGTCAGGAAGACTGGCTGCCCAGCCTGTTAGGCACTGTTGGCAAGGAGGGCTGGGATTGTGGGGGGTGTCCTCTGATAGCCAGGCTTTCTTTGATACCAAGGTGCTATCTCCTTGAGTCAATTTCCTCTGGTGATAAACACTCACCCCACACAAACAGCCCTTGTGAAGGAGCCATTCTTTTCTCTGCCCATTTCCATAACCTGGCTCAGCTCTTCTGGCAAAGTTTGAGCTGCTGACGTGACAAGGTCACCCAGGAGCTCTGAGCCACCCATACACACTAGACTGAATCAAAGGAGCTCGATGCCATCTGGCTCAACACTCCAACTTGACAGATGAGAAAACTGAGGCCCAGAGAGAGGAAGGGACTAGCTTAAGTTCACACATAAAGATACCGGCAGCAGGGAGGGAACCTAGGCTTACTCACCAAACAGAAAAATGATGGAAGAAACAAGCCACCATCTGAAATCCCATTTTCAGAAAAAGAAATAGTCAGGTTGGATTTCTGGATGGCAATCAGGCTGTTGGATCCTTACCTATACCTGGAGACCCACCTGAGTGATTTTAGGCAAGTTGCTGGTACCTCTCTCAATCTGTAACAGAAGGTGAAATTGATCATACTTCTAACATTGTTCTTGCCCTTGAGGAGCTCACAGTTCATTGGAAAGACAGGTTCCCCAACCAATCATGACATGAGTTCAATTTCCGCAAAAATATACAATTAGTCAAGGGGACAAGAATTTCTGGGAGTGCCAGGGTGGTGACGCTTTAGAAAGGTTTTTTTGTTTTTTGTTGTTTTTTTTTTTAGCAGATCACGTGGGCTTGATGGATGAACACTAAAGGCCAAGGAAACAGTGTGTATTCAAAAGCATGTTGTAAGCACTCCCCTCACGTGATGTGATTGGAGTATCAAGTGCAAAGGAGTGGAGAAGGGCTCGGATAAGGGCTGAAACCAGAGTCACAGTCCAGATCATGAGGGCAGGAGGCTGGTGGTCAGATCTTAGTTGAAAGCAGTCACTTTGTGATTCAAGTTCAATGTCAGAATAATCAAGTCAATAGCAAGTGAAGTACACCTAAATATACTTGCTGTGAAGCCTAAGCTTGATTAATTTTCATCACACTTTATATTTCATTATATGTAAGTTGTCAATTTGAATTGTACTGCTTTTATAGTTTGAGAACTTTAAGAGTTTATAACTATTTTTATGTTTGCACATTTAAGGAGCACTAAATCCAGTTTTATAAAAGCATATTTGGAGAATGGAATATTAGGAGCTGGACTGGAGTCAAGAAGGCAGTCAAAAGAAGGGTGCAATTGTCTGGATAAGAAAGAGTTTCTGAGACAGAATATAGGTTTTAAAATGTGGGCTCTGTGTCATACTTTCTGGAAATGACTTCTGTTTCTAACTCATACTATTTAACTCGGATAAGCAAAATCACTTCTCTAAACCTCTGTTTCCTCCTCTGTAAGACGGAGATAATAATATAGTGGAAGTACCTCATTGGATGATTATAAAAGTTAATCATAACCCAGATGAAGAACTTAGCCCGGAATGTGGCCAAAGTATATGTTAAAAAAAAAATCAAAAGAAAAATTCATAGTAAATATCAACAAAAAGACAAAGATCGGACCAAGAACAATGTAAGCTAGACAATCCTTCTATACGCTGACACATAATTTTGATGTGGATGGAGAGAAAGGAAAGTGGGGAGAGGAAATCTTTGGGATTCAAGGTTCTGAGAGCTCTCAAGCGCAGCCAATAGAGCCCCAGGCTTGATTCCTTTCTGAGCATTTCTCTGGTTGCTCAGCCTGCACTGCAGGGATAGAGGGAGGGACTGTAGCGCTTACAAACCACAGCTCAGGGACAAAGGAAGCCTTCACATCTGCAACTGGGCCTCCTTCAGGGCATCATATACTGACTGCTAGAGGGTTTCAGTTAGTATACTGGGAGTGAAGGGAAGTAAAAAGCACACTGAAATATATGGTTTATTTATTAAAAAATGCACGTGGTCAAAGTAAGAGATGTGTCTAAATAACTACCCCTACAAATCTACAGATCTCCTAGGCTGGGGCTCAATATTTGCCATCCAATAGCCATCTCTAGTTCTTTCCCTCTGCTCTACACCAGGAAGTAAAAAGTCAACAACTTCAAAAATGTAAATGATAAATGCAAAAGTCCCTTTCATAGTCACCCTTTAACATATAGGGAAAAAATATTCAAGGTTTGCTTTTATTCTTACCCAGGCCTTACTTTTTTTAAAAAAATTATGCTTGATTTACAATGTTCTGCCAGTTTCTATGGTCAGATCTTATGGTTTTGAAACCTCCACTTTTATCATAAATTCTATCTCCTATAGCTGCATTACACTTGAGGAAAAGCTGCAGTCTTCCAGTTTAAATGAGGAGGAAATGTAAATTGTTTGGACTTTAATGTTTTTTTTTTTTTAATATCTGATGTTCTTTTGCATTAGAACAATACTGCATCTTTGATCAGCTTAAACACATTTTCCAGAGAACTGAAGAAGTATAGGTCATCAGAATTTGAAAATCTCTAATTTGAAAAAGAGAGAGAAACCTGGACTGATTGACTGATTGATTAAATATACTGAACAAATATTTATTGAGCTTTAACTTTTTGTCATACCCTGTGATCTGTGCTAGAGAGCAGTCAGCTAAAATCAGAGTTTAAGACCTCAGGGAATTGTTCTTCTAGTAGGAAAGAGAGAGATTAATCAAATTCAATTAGTAACAATACAATCGTGTTTAACATTGCAAATGAAATAAGTGAAAGTATGTGCAGCTGTAAGAATGCTTACTAAGGAAATGTGATCTACTCTGGGGGTTATGGCCTCAGAGAAACACAGCGCTGCCACTTTCTAACCATGTGACCATGTTAAGGAATTTAAATTTCCTGTGCCTTGGTTTCTTCATTTGTAACCAACCAGAGGCTCTGCATTTCAGGGTGGTGGTGAGGATCATAGAGATAAAGTGTCAATATTCCAACATGAGAATGGTTTACAGGACATGCTCAGTAAATACTCTCTTCCTTTGCCCTTGCTTTTAATTATTAATATTTTAGGTAAAAGCAAATTATTTTCAAAACTGTTTTGAAAGTATAGATGTAGAATTAGTCTATATTTTTGGATTGACTAAATCACTGCCAAAATATTTTCCCTCTCTCCTTGTCTCTCTCTCCCTTTCTCTCTCTAATAACTATAGGCCTGGGATCGAGGACCAATAGAGAAGGAAGGCGGGGTAGCCCTTGGGCTACTGAATCTGGAAACATACCCTTGAACACCATGGCAAAGGCAGTTCATAGCACTCAGAGTCCCACTCATCTTTACACACTGTCCAGGGGCACTCCATGTGCACTCTCTGATTGGCTAAGTGCAACTTTTCCAGGAAAGAGGAGAGGGACATTGTTAATATTTTACCAAAGTACTTTCTCTCTGTCACTAGAAACTTAGACACTGCACAAGGCCAAAAGTCATTCTATGGTCACCAGCCTTGAACTGAAGCAGTGGATATAAACCAGCTCTTTCATAAAGTCTGAATTTAACCAAATTGAAAAACACTAAGTGTGGAGAAAAGGACTGAAGAGAAATACAGTAAAAGCATAAAATGGGAAACAACAATTTTGCTTTTCTCCTCTTTTTACTTCAATAAACCTTCCTAAACATATATATCACATGCTACTTTGTAAATGTTGATATACAGACAATTACTGAAGAAATACAATTGTAAACTCATAGAGAGAGACTAGACTGAGGGTATCTTTAAAGCATGATAGCTAACCTGCTCATCTTGCCAAAACAAGAATGCCAACTCTGAGACCAGGTTAGGCAGGCACTCCTCTGACTCGCCCCCTTTTCTCCTCTTTTCCATGTCTGCTCCTATGTGCCCTAGAAATACATTTCCTATTGCTTTTGTTATACTGTTTGCAGCTCTTTGCTAATGGAGTGCAAGTTCTTCAAGGTCAATAATCTTGTTTAATTTTTTTCTAGCATAGGACAACTACAAAATAATACAATAATAATGATAACCCTGACAACACCAACAGTAGAAAGAGGAAAAAGGGGGAAAAGGAACGAATATTTACCATCTGTGTAATCAACTCATCTCATTCTATCTGCAGAACTAACAAGTTAGCTGTGCAATATTAATAGTTCTAATTTACAGATGATACAATTGAGCTCAGAGAGACTAAAGTCTCCCGTTTAGGTAGGAAGCTGAAGTGCAAATCCAGAACCCAGGCTGCTGTGATATCACGGCTGACTAATGGCAATGTACCATTAAACAAACTTATTTTTAAAAACTGAACTATTATTTGATATCCTGCAGATCACACACATATAAGAGGCAAATAATTCAATAATGAGGGATAGAAAAGTTAATTGCCTTTGGGGACCTAGAAGCAAAGGGAAAGCACTGTGGTAGTCAAGACTATAAGTCACACACATGGGCTCCTGTGAGCCCATTCTCACATTTTCACCTCTTTAAAAGAGGATCATCAGGGCCTAATGGTGCAAAACAAGGAAAGTTCTAAGTCTAAATAGAACTGTAGTTGACCCTTGAACAATGAGGGGTTAGAGGTGTTGAACTGCCTGGGTGCACACAGTTGAAAATATACCCATAATATTTTCCTTAGTCAGTCTGCCCTCCAGATCCATGGTTCCTCCTTCTCTGTGTGATTCTGCATCTGCTGCAAACAGCCATGGATGGTGTAGTACTGCAATATTTACTATTGAAAAAAATCCCCGTTATAAGTGGACTCATGCAGCTCAAACCCATACTGTTCAAGAGCCAACTGTATTTTTCTTAGGCACACTTAATAGAGTACTTCACAGTTCCTAAGGAGGAATTAGAAGTTGGCATCAGAATCTTATTAACTGATAATAATCACTGGTTCTAGATATTTATATTTAAATTAATACCATAGCAGTATAGATTAATTCTGTGTCCCACCTGTGAATTCAATAATCCTCAACCAATCCTTCTTTTGTCTTCAGAAAATCTGGGCTACAAATATGGATGCAAATGGGCTTCATTCCAGATCAACGACTCTCTTTATAAATGAATAAAAAAACTAAGCAGGTTTTTTCTGCCTATATATGTCTCCTGTTAGCCAAGAAATCAGGTTTTTAACTCGGGTTCTAAAGTCGACTCTGAGTCTTGAATTAAAACACTAATTTTTTTTTTGTTTGTTTGCAAACTACAAAACAGAATTATTTTTGAGGAGGTGGGTTGTCTTACAGGGTTTTATCAAATATAGTATCTTCCAGTCAAGTTAGTGGACACATACAAAGTAATTTTGGAAAGTAAATATGATTTTAAAAAACATATGTTTTTACCATTATAGGCTGCTGTACACCTGAAACTAATACAACATTATAAATTTACTATACTTCAATTAAAAAAAATTAACCTCAAGATGTTTCTTTAGAAAAGAGTAAAACAGTAAATAACTAGTGCTAGTTAATCAAAACTTTCATAGGAAAGTCAGGTTATACCATTGGTTTCATTTACTGATTTACTTACTATTTAATTCAGGGAAAGTTCTGAAAGCAAAACAGATTCAACTCAGATTTCTGCACCTTCTATATCTTTGCATCATTCAGCATTTATTGCGCTTCTACTGTGTGGCAGGTGCTGCTCTTGACATTAACATTCAAAAAGTGATTCAAATATTAGCCCTGTATTAATATGCTAACAACATAGTGAGGAAGTAACTTATAACCAGACTACGTATTATAGGAAGTAATTTTTAATCATCCCACAAAAAAGCTCAGCTGTCACAATCTCAAGCAAAACATTCCTTTATCTGAAAAATAACTCGTTTCTAATCACACTTATTAGTACATGTGCTTTTCTATCTTGAAATTACTGGTTACATATTTATCTCTCTAATAATACAAGCTCTTGCATCAAGCAAGGACTATCTCTTTACATCTTTGTTTGCAACAAAGAGACTGCAGATGTAAAAATAAAGAGGACAGACTTTTCTTAAATGTTGTATGTATGATAACAACTGTGTATCATGTGAAAAAAAAGGCGGCAAGAAGATCCATTAAGTATAGCACATGGCAGGGATGAAGTAGGGATAAACCATGGCAGAAAGGCTGATAAATATTGGAAGTGAAACAAAAGATATATGGAACACAAAAACAAAGGGGTTTATCTTCATGTTCCCGGCACTGGACAACAGAAAAAAATTGTGAACATTTTGGCAATTTTTTATTAACCAAAAGGAAGATAGAAAAATTGAGAAGAAACAGGAATACATATTTAAGAAACAGAGTGACTGTTTCAAAATAACTTCAGACTTTTTTACTATTATTATCACCAAAATTCCTCAAGGGGAGTTTTATTCTTAAATTTGTGTATCCACAACACTCAGTATAGAGCCTGACTCCTTGTAGCTGCTTCATACATCATGTTGAATCAGACTTAAAGGCGATGATATGGTGGGAAAAGATGATTAAAATAAGATGGGAAGAAATGCAGTGAGTACAACTGAGGAAAAATTACTTTGAAAAATAAACACAGACTTCAAGTTAAAGATTATAAATTGTCCACACGCATTTTCCTCTACTTCTGTCTCAAAACTCCATTTGAATTGAAAAATAAAGACAGAAACCCACAAGGATAAAAACACAGAAGAAAACAGAAACAGCTTTAAAAAAAAAAAAAAAAAAAACAGATAGAAAGCAGATGGGAACTGAATTAGCAGACCCAGTAAAGCAGAATTATAAGCCAGCAGTAGAGAAAACTGCAGAATGCCCAGGCCTGGTAGCATCAGTTACCTCTGTAAAAGGGGATCAAAACAGGAAGACTGTTTGAAAGTATATTTGAAAATCAGTGAGATCCCTTACCTTTCACAACGCAGTTAAAAACTGTTAAACTACTAATCTGGCAGAGTATTGGAGCCCTTTTTCTCTAACGAGGGTGAAACAGCAGATCTCAGGATTAGAGAACACTGCTCAGAGTGGTGGATGGCTGTTCAGAGAAAAGTGGTGGACACACCAAAAAGGTGTTAGTGAATAAAAGTGTACATACCACATGTTGCTATTCAAACTTTCCCCTCACACAGCTTCTAGGATGCAAGGTTCAGATTTACATCCTCCAGGAAGGAGGCTGGAGGGAAGTTTTCTAGGGAATCTGATCATTTTGAGAGAAAGAAACCTGTAAATACTAACACTGGGGTATTAGTCCTAACCAGACGTTCTTAGTGTCCCACACTTAAATGTGAGATATTTGGAGAAAACACTTAACGGTAGGTTAAGGATCCAGTGTAGCCGCAAGTGCGGATTTGGTTGAGACTGCAGTTTGGATCCGATCTCTGGCCCAGGAACTCCATGTGCCGCCAGGTGGCCAAAAAAGGGGAAAAAAAAGGAAGAAAAGAAAAACACAGAGTAAGCAGGAACATAAAAATTTCAGAAAACTATCATCAATTTTCCTCAGGAGATGAAATAAGAATTTGCACCAATGGAATAAAAACAATATATAAGAAACGAGAACACAAAATGTACTGGAAAATTTTTTAAATGAGAGTATAAACAAGCAAACAAACAAAATTAAATGAGAGGGACTAAAGGTAAATCTGAGGAAAATATCCAGAAAGAAAAATAAAGAGATGGACAACAAATGAGGAAACTAGGAGTTCCCGTCATGGCTCAATGGAAATGAATCTGACCAGTATCCATGAGGATGCGGGTTTGATCCCTGGCTTCCCTCAGTGGGTTAAGGATCTGGTGATGCGGTGAGCTGGGATCCTGCCTTGCTGCGGCTGCGGCTGTGGCCAGAGGCTACAGCTCAGATTCAACCCCTAGCCTGGGAAACTCTATATGCTGAGGGTACAGCCCTAAAAAGCAAAAAAGAGAGAGAGAGAGAATGGAAACCAAATTAATCAGTTTAGAAAGTATAACATCAAGATATAAAAGAGGTTAGACATCATTAAAAAAATAAGTCAAGGGAAAATTTCAGAATTAAAGGATGGAGTTTTCAGGTTGAGTGGGTACCAGCATAATAGCTGAGAATATATTAAAACACATAATCGCAAAACCTTAGGTTTCTGGGAACAAGAGAATCTTTAAAGTCTTTTAGAAAGAGAAATAAGTGTTTTAATACAAAGAATTTAGAATCAGAAAGGAAGCAGACTTTTCCAAGCATACCTAAAAGCTAGAAGAAAATTGAACAATATATTCAAAATTGATTTCCAGATAAGGATGTTATACCTAGCCTATTTCTATATAGGATATTACACTATCTATTAAGTGAGATAGTGAAATATAGACATTTTCAAACTTAAAAGATTTTCAAAAAGTATGACAACCTCATCTAGGAAGCCATTTGAGAATGTATACCACCAAGAGAGAGAAAACCAAGAAAGAACTGGAATCCAAGAACACAGGAGACAGGCAAATGGGAGTCACTAGGATAACGGCCAAAGAAAGTCTCAAAGTGTCTTTCATGCAAGAGGTCTAGAGAATAGTCTGTTTACCTAAAAGAACTTCAGAGGACTCTGGAGTATTTTTTTAAGATGAAATCAGTATCATCTAATGTGTTTGCATGTGTTAAGAGATTTGTCATAACTTGAGAAGATTTGCCATAACTTGAGATATTAAGTGAGATATCTCACTGTCTCACTTAATAGATAGTGTAACATCCTATATAGAAATAGGCTAGGTATAACATCCTTATCTGTAAATCAATATGTATATGGAAAACTAAGCAAAAAGAAAAAGCCTTTGGAAGACCAAAAGAAATATACAACATGGATCAACTCTGAATAACATTTCTGTAATCATTTAAGTGTAAATACTAAAAATTGATCAAACCACAATTAAAGTGTAGTTATCTTGCACTAAAAAAGGAAAGAAAATGTGCTTGGACAAGTGGAATAGAGGGAGAAAGATATCCAAATCCTTATTTTCCATAACTGGAAGTTAATTTACAATTCCGAAACTAATAAAAATTAAGAAGTAGTATTCTAACCATGTTATTTAGAGGACGTCGAAGAAAATGTGAAAAGAATAAGCAAAAAGAATGAATGTACGTACTTGCAAATAGAATTATTTAAGAATTTATATAAGCTATGCATTGAATTATTGATAAAAATGAAAACTAATCTTTTAAAAATAAACGTATCAAGTTATAGAGAACAGTAAGACATTAACTTCTATCCTTGGTTCTCAGGGACTCTTTTAATTTCTAAATACATATTCATATTTACTGACACTCTGGCTCTTTCTTTAAGGATTCAAGATACCCCTGAGACAATTTAACAATGTTTTATTTGCATCTTAGAGGCTTATAAATCATGCTTCTGTGATTAAAATTGCTATGGAAGGCTAAGCCTAGTGGCCATGTTGTGTGTTTGCTTTACTGAATTAGGTTACAAATGCTGTGCAAAGATTTTGCCTCTCCATTCTATAATTGTGTTTACTCAGGCAGGTACCATTTTGTGGCAAAGCAGATAAGATCTGTTCCCAGGCCTGTAAGGGGTGACAAGTATATTATTTGAACATGTGGGAAAATCATTTAAATAAAAATGCACAAGATTATCAACAACCCTATCACTCAGTTTAAACAGGAACCAAATAAATGTCACTCTGCCATCAGGTACTTTGCAGCTTATTCCTGAAGTGCCCAGAGAGGACAGGGAAGAAAGATGTTGATAACAGCTGAGAATTTATCTAGGTGGGTATGGGGAAAATAAAGAGTTGGATGTTAAGTTTTAAACCACTAGCGTCTTATTTAATCTTTAGACCAACACTATTGTTTATTTACTAATATCCCTCATTTATAGGTAAGGAAACTGACACTTAAGAGTTTAAGTTACTTATTTAAGCAAATGAACTGGGAATCAAATATAAGTCTATTTCAGTATTCGGCCCAATATCTTAACATTTGTACTACTTAGGTGGGAGCTCATAAATTCTGTTAGTATAGTGGGGAACTATGTACCTACATATACACATAGATACACACATGTATCGAGAAAGAAAGAAAAATGTAAGAATATTAAAGGATTCTGGACATGTCACATGTCACTATTTTGACATGTCACCAATACATCACCCTTGAAGTTTCTGAGGGAAACAGAAGTACCAAGGATAATGTCCAGTCCACATGCTGTCTTTGTAACTGTGCAGCTAGGTTCTAAATATCTGCAGAGGCCCTTGGTGAGTTAAGTTGAATGGAATGGAAAGTGCCTATGGCCCGGCTAGAGACAAAGCTTGTTGCCTGTTCTCCTCTGGTCATTTTTCTAACCAGCATTGCCCTGGAGAAGTCTGTTCTGGCTTGTGAGAGCAGATAGCTAAATTCTCAGGAATTTTGTAAGTTAGCTGATGTCAAGTGGGTCGCTTGATGTGGGCCACGGTGAGGGTACTGATACCACAGAATTTGGCAAATGCTACACATCAGGACTTCTTTTTCTTTTCAATTCATTTTCTTTTGCTGTTGTTAAACATCTACTAGTGTGTCACTGCCTAAACCAGTACCTGAGCTCCCTGAATCGAATCACTCTTCTGCCGAGGAAAAGTCAGTCCAGGAAGAGAAAGCAGGTCAGTGCAAGTGCAGAGAGCTTTCCCCAAAGCCTGGAGCAGAGCTGATACAGGTCTACCAGCCCAGACCGTCTCAGGGCCGGACAAGGGCCTCTAACCTTTACCTAATTTTGTTAAAGAAGGTTGGAGAGGAGTGGGCAGTGAAAGAGAGAATGAGAAAGTCAAGAATGAGCCAAGACAGATGGTTGGATCACTTCCCAGATCAGCGGCCTCTCTCTGCTTCGTCTTGCCTCACCTCTCCTTTCTGTCTCAGACTTAACTCCTTATTTCCTTCACAGAGAAAGTACTGCTCTCAAGGAAGATGACCAAACTACCTTTGCATTTTCCCCACCCTAAAGGGCCCCCTTTTAAGCAAGGGGGTCACACCTTTCTAGGACTATTAGCACCTTATTAACTGTACAATAAATTGAAAGCAAACCATATCATCTATTTGAACCACAGTTTTGTTTGCTGTAAGACAGAACTTTTAACACCACCCTTTCTGGGATGCCGTGAGGAACAAATGTCAAGGTTCCCTACCAACTGCCAAGTAAGACAAACGTAAAAGATCGGTATTGCCATTGTTATTGTCAATATTATGACTGTAGATTTGGGCATTTCTATCAGAGAAGATACTTGGAGATCAGAAAGTATCTAACTGGAATTATGCCACCCATTTCAGAGACTCAAACAGCTTATTTAATGAATCTTGAAATGAACAGCAGGCTCAGGAAGACATCAATGCTGTATAGCCAACATACCAGAGGTCAAAGTAGCTCATTCCACCATCCCTAACAATACAAAGAGGTTACTGCACACAAAACTGGGCTTGTGATGTAGCCTGACCATGTAAGATGTGTCTGAGATGCACACGTGAGCATGAGGACCTGAGTTGCCAGGCCCTCTATTTCTTTTGCTTAAGCTACCTTCCTTAGCTGGTTTTCAACTTGGGACCCCTGACTCCTTGAGACATTTATTTTCCTAATACGGACTTACAGAGAAGTTGTCTTCACAGATGGCATCAGGCAGAGATGCCTTCTTGATATTCCCTTCAGATAGCTGGGCCCACAGACCAGTGGGCACTTGCATGTATGTTTCCAAGCCCTCTTTTTTCTTTTTTCTTTTTAGGGCCATACCTATGGCACATAGAAGTTCTCAGGCTAGGGGTCGAATCAGAGCTGCAGCCGCCTGCCACAGCCACAGCAACACAGGATCCAAGCCACGTCTATGACCCACATCACAGCTTATGGCAATGCCAGATCCTTAACCCACTGAGTAAGCCAGGGATCGAACCCACATCCTCATGGATACTAATCGGGTTCTTAACCCACTAAGCCACAACGGGAACTCCTTCAAACCCTCTTGATAAATGGTAATAGCATCACAGAAGGGCTGAGGTCGGGAATGGTTAAAGATCAATCCCATAATCTCCATAGCACCTCTTTCTCCAAATCAACACACATAAATGTACACAGGCTGTCAGAATAGCATGTTTGCTGTGGAGACGTAGTGTTACAAGTCCTCCAGCTCCTTAAGCAGTCAGAATACCTCCACTCAACTCTCTCTATACAGAAATCTGGAGCTGACACTCATGACAGCTATCTACAAACAGTTGAAGGCCTGCAGTTTAGAGGAAGAAATGAAGTTCACTGCTGTGGTCCAGATTTAAAATTTTAACATGTGGGTAGAATCTCCAAGGAAGCAATGATAGTTCTGCTAAAGTGGACCTTCTGTGTGAGTAGTTCAGCAAATCGGGTTGCTGGGGGGGTGTACACAGACCATTCCAGCATGGCTGGAAATGCGCTTCACATTTTATCAGTCACACTTAAATTAATTTTGGAAACGTCTTCCATAAGGAACCAATCTTCATGGAAGGGAAATTCATTTAGAAAGTATAATCTTTTTAAATCAGAGTATTTCACCATTTATATTGCCTGAGAATGAACCATAAATGACCTCCACTTTCCTGAGCCAGTCACTATCTCTGAAAGCTCTGTGGGTAATACACAAAGGAACTTCACTGCTTTTCTCATTTGTATCAGTTGGTCTAATGGTTCTGTTGACAATAATGGATGTTATATAAGTGTCGGGTGTGTGTGTGTGCGTGTGCGCACGTGTGCGCGCGCGCACACACGTGCATTTCTCTTTTAGTTTACTGCTTGGGAAAATTCTGTCAGTCTATGAAGAGGCACACTTCTTATTCTGATAGTGATAGTAAGCTTGCATTCAGTCGCTTTTTTTTCTTTTGTCTTGACTAAAAAGGCTCAGCTCAATTTGGACCTCACCTGTAAAAATCCCCTGTGAAAGAATTTTAGTAATTTTTAAAATTCTCCTTCTTCTTCAAAGGCTTTTGAGTGGCAATCCTATTGGAAATTTGGCAGAAACTGAATGAATAAATACACCAAATAAACAATGAAAGGATAGACTCACATATAAAATGTACTACTGCACTGGTCTCTTAGAGCTCCTAGCTTAATGTTGGATGGGCTTTACCAGACTTGCCTATTACAGTTGCCTAAAGTAATAGAAAAGGTTGATGTGTATTTCAAACTCATTACACCTTGGGTTATTAAACAATGAAACAGAACAACAATAGCTGTCCTTCTCTTATAAAGTATTGTTAGATTCAATACGTATATGTTAGAACTCCTAGGATAGGGGAGTTTCCTTCATAGCTCAGCAGTTAATGAACCAGACTACGGTCCATGTGGATGTGGGCTCAATCCCTGCCCTCACTCAGTGGGTTAAGGATTGCCCTGAGTTGTGGTGTAGTCACAGACGTGGCTCGGATCCCATATTGCTGTTGCTGTGGCATAGGCCAGTGGCTGTAGCTCCAATTCAATGCCTAGCCTGGGAACTTCCATATGCCACAGGTGCAACCCTAAAAAGCAAAAGAGAACTCCTAGGATATACATACAATTCTAATGATTTATTTTTTTATTTTTAAAAAATTTTTTTTGTCTTTTTAGGGCTACACCCATGGCAAATGAAGGTTCTCAGGCTAGGGGTCGAAGTGGAGCTGTAGCTGCTGGCCTACACCACAGCCACAGCAACACAGGATCTAAGCCGAGTCTACAACCTACACCACAGATCACGGCAATGCTGAATCCTCAACCCACTGATTAAGTCCAGGGATTGAACTTGCATCTTCATGGATGCCATTTGGGTTCATTAACCACTGAGCCACGACAGGAACTCTGATAATTCTTATTACACACTTTGCTTCTGTGGGGTAAAAACAAACATCCCTGTTTCTTGAAAAAAGAAACACCTTTAAAAAAAAAAACGATGAGTAATAAGCATGTCGAATGCAAGCAAATAAATTTATACCTTAGAGTTTTGCTGTCAACATAAAATTTTGCAAGGCCGGATACGAATTTTGCAGTAGCTTTGTGAAAGAAGATGGGTGTCACTTTTGTCAAACAAACCAACCTGTGTAATAAAACATTCTGTGTTTGATAAGCCTTTTGTCACCAATACATCTTGATTAAATTGTCACCATGCAAAACATGGACATGGCAGTGCCAATGCCAATATTGATATTGACCTCACCTTGGCCACCTAGCACAGAAAAAAAAATTTCCTTTTATTTGACTTGCTACTTTTTCCTCATAAACACAGTCCTGTACATATTTACTCTTTCACCCTCCAGCGTCTCATACCCACAGATACTGGAAATAATCAGGCTTTCCCATTTCCTGAATGTTCATCCAGTTCTGACTCGTTTTATTATTTACAGGATATGGCATTCATGCGAACAAATTTACTACTGACAAATAATGATCATGCAAAAAACTGACTTCCAAAATCACTTCCTGTGGTATATGTGATGGTATCTAAGAATAGGAATTTAATTTGGTGAATAGTATTGATTAGACAACACACACACACACATGCTGTAAATTTGTAGATAGTCATTACATTGACATAAAGTAATAAAATTGGTAAAAATAGATTGTATCTATTATAAGATATAAAAGGAATAGTTTTTCAACAGGTTGATTCAATTTCAAATAATTAAAATTAATATACATGGATACTAGGGATTTACAGAGAAATTATATATCAAGATGGATATCTATCCAAGAAAATATTTAATTGTATTTTTCCCAACAGAATTTCAGAATTATTTTAGCCAGAGGATTAAATACCAGTTATTATGCTTGATAACATGCACAATTTATAAACCATGGGAGCCAAGGGTTCTTTCATGGGATGCCCTGAAATGAATGGCAGTGACATGAAGAGGGTTCCCACTATCCCCTGTCCTACGACTAAGGGGATAACTAGACACTGAGTCAAGAATGAAAGCATGGAATGGACTGATCCTAAATGACTTTGAAGGTATAAAGCCTCAGACAGTCTATACAAGTCTCAAGTACCTTATTTGTAAACTGGTAAATGGTATCTACTGCATTATTGTAATGATCAATGAGAATGCATGTGAAATGTTTGGCACCATGGTTGGTGTATAGCAAAAATTTAATAAGTGCTATTTTCCTTCCTTAATTAAAGATGAAATTAGCTTTAACTTGTCTTCTCAAGCTTCAGTTAGACAAAAGATGTCATTTTACACATGACCTTAGTACAAAAGGCATTGGATGAGGAGTCTAAGAATTCGGGCCCTGAAATCCAGGCACTAACCTCCATGAGAATCTGGTCACCTCACTTCCTGTCTTTGAATTTGTTTCCCCATCCATAAATGTGACTTTGGCAATTTCACTTATAACTCTAGTTTGGCCATTCTAGGCCATTCTGATTCCCAAGAGTCTTCCCCTAGTGAAAGGTGTTACTGAAGTGGATATTCTGGTACTGTCCTGGCTCCAGTAGAGTTCCTTAAAAACACTTTTTTATTACAAAGAAGGATTAATATCCAACATCTTTATCCCCTCAGAATATTTTTTCAGGAGACTTACTATGAAAATATCTAAGTTCTGGGAGCAAGAGAGCAGAACCTAGAAAAGACCAAGTCTATTATCTATGAGATATTTATTATGTAGAACTGTTAGCCATCATTTGTCCCTAGTCTTCCTCTTGGCATACCTCTTCCACACCTTGGCTGTCTGGTCAATTCCTTTGAGATTAAAATCCAACTTGTATCATTAAGAAAGGAGATGTTCCTTATTATTCCTCTCATGCTTGTTTGATACTCCTTCTTTATCCCCACACTTGGTGCCAGACCCTTAATATAGATTTTACTAAAGGATATTAAGTAGTATAATCCACATGTACACTAAAGTGATCATTTGCGTGGCAGTGTTGAGTAGTACATAAATATCAACTGTCTGCCTGTATCCCACTATGTACTAAGGGTAAAATGATGTCCAACCAAAGTTCCAACCCTCAAGGAGCTCATGGTCTACTGGGAAAACAGATATTCTCAGACAATGAAGGGAAAGGCACAGAAGAAGAGAAGGAAATTCTGTAAATCACAGTGTACTCCACGTCATGAGCAATGAAACTTATTTTCAGAAAAATTTCTACCCAGGCAACATGGTACATTACAGTGATTTACAAAGTCTTCATTTAGCCTGGAATCCTTTGCTCAACCTAAAGGTTACGTGAAAGAAATAAAACAATTAAGCAGAAATATAAGCAGTTCTTATTGAAGTAGGATAAGGAGAAAGAAATCTATTCTTCCATGAGCCCATGTCAAGACCAGCTTCCAGGCAGCCCATGACTGGCTGAGCTTATCCTTGCCCTCGACTGAAAAAGGCAGTTCCGTTGCATAAGACCTGGTTGAATTTACTTACAGACCATCACAACCTCCATTCTTCGACAAGACTTGACATTTTCATCCTTCTCATAACAGCCCATGAACTGCTCACCTCTAAGGGCAAGTCACTCTCATCACATTTCAAAGGGTCCCTGTCTCTAAGTTTTGGAATATATTATGTTGTCCTCTATATACTGATATCACCCTTTGGTTAAATGTCCTTTTTTATATAGAACCTTTGTTACACCATAAACTTGTCTGAGTGTATCCCTTACTTCCTAAAACTTCCACTACCATAACATCCTTTACATTTTATTATCATTTCATTTTTTTTTTATCTCTGAGATAGCCAAGGGGTGGAGCCATGTCTTGAACATGTTTTTTTTTTAATTCCTATACTTAGTATATTACCTAATTTTTTCTTTTCTTTTTAGGGATG
Source organism: Catagonus wagneri (assembly GCA_004024745.2). NCBI lineage: Eukaryota > Metazoa > Chordata > Mammalia > Artiodactyla > Tayassuidae > Catagonus > Catagonus wagneri. Next base: position 24,488,334 of record PVHT021183634.1, on the reverse strand, counting down.
CACCCACGGCATATGGAAGTTCCTAGGCTAGGGGTCGAATCAGAGCTACAACTGCCGGGCACAGCCACAGCAACGCAGGATCCGAGCCACGTCTGCAACCTATACCACAGTTCATGGCAACGTCAGATCCCTGACTCACTGAGCAAAGCTAGGGATCAAACTCACATCCTCATGGATAATAGTTGGATTCATTTTTGCTGTGTCACGTCCCATTACCTAAAACGTTAAAAGCACTTAACAGGCTTTTCTTTTTTATTGAATGCCGACTGAATGAATAATAAATAAATGGAGAAGATCATGAGAGCATATAAAGAGTCAGTCACTCAACTACTTTAAAATTTCCAGGCTAACTCTAGAACTTGGAAGAGAGAACTTAAACATTCTGCATGAGTTACTGATTCTTGGCTAAAAGTTTGGGGGTGAATCTTTTCATTGCCATTTTACAGATGAGAAAACTGAGGTCAATGAAAATGCTGTCATTTCGACTTGCTTCTCTTGGGCTTGGCCTATGTTCTTTTCAAATCGCATTATCTCTCTCCTTGTGAGTAAAGCAGTAACAATACCCTATTCCTTGTGTAGTTTTTTAGTGTGTCAAGGCGCTTTCACAGCCAGAGCCTCCTTTGTACTGGCAAGGCAGCTGTCACTTGGGGGACACACTGAGCCCTTTCCTCTATGACAGAGCCAGCTGCAGAAGGCACAGCCAACAGCTTCCAATAAAAGGAAATCCCCAAAAAACAGTTTCAGGGATCTAACTGCAGATTCTCCCTGTTACAGTCCTTGGCAATAAATAATACAAGAAAGGAGATGAGTTCATGCCAAGGTGGACTTCAAAGAAGGTGGAGTGGCAGTGTTGGAACCCTCCATTTGGCCTCTGTGCTGTCTGCCCATTCCAGAAGTTAATTCACAGAGAGTTGGATGAAGGGAATGCCTGTCTCCCCCGCAGCTGAGCCGTGGGAACTCTGCGCCTGCTAGCTAACTCTTGCTAGTCTTTAAAGAATATTTTCCCAGCCTTAAAGCTAGGTTTTGAACCAGTGCTGTGACATGTGTTCTGAGCTAGTCCCAAACAAGCGCAAACACAACAGCCTCCACTGATCACTGCAGCAGGACTGAAGGTTGGAATTCAAAGCACGAGCCTAGAGAACAGAAAGTTCCAGCTCTCACTCAGTGCAAGTTGCCATGAGCTCCAGCCATGAGTCCTGCAGCCAAGGATGGGTGGCCCCTGAACAGGAAACTCTTTGGCAGCCTCTGCTGCATGCTTTGCTTGCTGACAAGAGCACACCCTGGCCTCAGTTATTGCTCTTATAAAACAGCTCAAGTAGGATGTGAGCCAAATGTTTTAAATGTGCCTGGAAGAAAAATGTTAACTATGAATCCATGCAGTAGAACAGTACAGTACAACTGCAACAACACGCAGCTCTGCTCCTGGAAGAGGAGCCAACGAGGAAAAGCAGCTGCTGCCCAGGCTTCTAGTGGCTTCTCCTCTTCCTTCTGCAGCAGTCCTACTTGGCAAGGTCTGCCTTGACATTCACTTTGCAAAAGGATCTGAGAAATGGGTGCTCTTGTGGCTATGATTAGAGAGTCATAGAATTTTCAGAAATTTCCCAGTTAGGAGAGACTGTACTAACCATTTAGTTTGCAGAGGACAAAGTTTAAGTTCATATAAGTTATCAGCAAGGTCTAACCTTTCTTGTTAAAATTCATTCTTCAGGTTTTCCAGTACACATTTTGCAAAAAAAAAAAACAAAAACAAAAACAATGTGGATAGGATGTCTTCTATGTCCAGTACCTACTGTCTACCAGGCACTGGCTTAGGTTATTTTCTCCGTATATTATTGAATCTTAGATACAATCTTATAAAGGAATATTATTACTTACATTTTAAAGAGAAAGCTATAAAAACTGTAGATGTTTGTGCATACTGTCTTCCCAATAAGTGCTGGGACAAGCATTCAAACCTGAGTGCCCTGACTCTGAAACACATCTTCTTTCCATTGTACTAAGATGTCATGTAAATAGCATAAAAGTTGTCTGTTATATTTCTGGGCTATTCCAATAATTCTTTTGAAGATATTCAGAGGAAGTAATTAGAACAATCTCTGAGGGGAAAACCTACTTTGTCCTACTTCATGGTGAAATATCAGAAGCACTGCTAATTAATATAAAAATAAGACAAGATACCCATCAATGACATTAATACTTAGTATTTTTCTAGACATCTTAGCTAATATAATAAGGCAAGAATCAGAAAAATAAAGCAAGAATCCTGGAGAAAGTATATAAAATTATTATCTTAAATTGACTATATAGTGTCAAACTAAAGAAAAAAGAAAAAAACTGTCAGGACTAATAAGAGAGCTCAGTAAATTAGTAATTAAGATGAAAATCAATAGTTTTTCTATATAGTGTCAATATCCATTTAAAAACATACTGGAAAAAATTGATTATACTCATATTAAAATATACTCTTAGGCAGCTTAAATGTAATGGTGGTATCTATGGAAATGAAGTTTTAGAGTTTTACAGAGACTCAAAAGAAAATCTTAAAAAATCAAGAAGGATTTTAAGGTGCTGGATGAGATGAATGAACAATGACGCCAGATCTTCCTAAATTAATATATGAGCTTAGTGTGATCATAGTGGGGTTTTTACATTAGGGAAACAGTTACAAAATTATTCATAAGAGAATGAATGGATGAATAAAACATCCAAGAACTAGTTAAAAACAAGAGAAATGCCCACCAAAACATATATAATTCCACTGTCATTAAAACTGGAACATATTGTCCAGACTAGACAGCTGTATCAGAACATAACAGAAAGTTCTAGAACAATCATAAAATAAATTAATACATAACAGTGGAAGCAGCAAAATTCAATATTTGCCAAATGATATTGGGGAACATGGCTGAAAATATGGGGAGAAAAAAACTTTTACTGATCCTCATCTTACATATCCAACAATTCAAACTCCATATGTTTTATAGACCTATTTAAAAATAAGGAAAATAATTATTTCAAAATAAAAATAGCAGTAAATATTTAAATTATCTTGAAAATGGGACATGACTTCTAAACATAAAATAAATGAAAGAAATAACACATTGATCACAAAATATTAATGTTTTTTCACAAAATATATTAAAAAGTAGAAGATAAATAGGAATTAGAAAATCATTTTCAACAAATGTAAACAATGAGTTTAACACTGTAAAGAATGTATCAAAATACATAAATTCTTTTTATCTAATACCCATTAGGATAATCATAATAGCAACCCAATAGCCCATTCTCACCAAGCAAACATTCATGTAGTTGCTCTGCATCCATTATCTCTTCTAAACCTCATACTATATAAATGAGGTTTTATTCACGTGTACAAAGTCAGAACACCGAGGCAAAGGGTGGTTATATTATTTGCACACGGTTACACAACTAAGCCAAAAAAAAAAAAAATGCCCAAACCAGACATGTCTATAAAGTTCTCAATTTTCAATACAACCCTGTATCAAAGTTCAAAATGGTCAAAGACAATGAACACTTATTTCACAAAGGAATAAATGCATTTGGTCAATAAATATATGTGTACAGCCTGCTAGTAATAAAACTATATAGCAGGTAGTTTTTTGCTATCAAACTGACCCAAAAATGAGAAAGCAGAAGAACACTTAGTACCGGTGAGAGTAGACTCCTTATAGCTTGTGGAGTAAAAAACTTCTAAAATCATTCTGAAAGAGAATTTGGCAAGATGAATCAAAAGTCCCCAAAATGTTCTTACCCAATAACTCCACTTCTAGGAATTTACACTGAGGAAACCATCAGAGAAACTCATAAAAATGTTTTCATTTATAAGTAAACTCATTGCAGTACTGTTTATAATATTTTAAATAAAGAATTGAAAATAAAATTAGTTAAACTGTGAAACATTCAAAACATGGGTGTAGTTGACTAAATATCCCTGTTGCCCCCTAAAACATCCAAGTCCTAATCTTCAGAATTTGTGAATATGTTACCTTACACAGCAAAGAGGAATTTGCAGATATGATAAAACTAAGAATCTCTAGAGGGAAAGATAATCCTGGATTATATGAATGGACTTAATATCATTACAAGGGTCCTTATAAGAGCGAGGCGAAAGGCTCAGAGTCAGAGCAGGCAACTTGACAATGGAAGCAGATAGAAAGGAAGTAATACGATGATGGAAACACATTGGAGTAATGAAGGGCCACAAGTCAAGGAATGCAAGCAGCTGGAAAAGGCAAAGAAACATACTGTCCCCTAAAACTTTAGAAGAGGCCGCAGTCTTGCCAATGCTTTGATTTTAGACCACTGAGACTGAATGTAGGACTTCTGACCTCTCGGATTACAAGACAATACATTCGCATTGTTTTAAGGCACAAAGTTTGTGATAATTTGCAGCAATAGGAAAATAATTTTAGTAGTAAGACATCACCTAAAATCATATTTTCAAAAATAATGATATAGAATTATTATGAAGATAAATGCTATTGGAAAACAAGGATAGTAAAAGCTGGTAAAAATGTTAAATCATATAAGTGTCAGCTGTCACCAAGATTCAACAGATATAACATTTCAAAGAGACATGCCAGATTAAGATACAAATTTCTAAAGGATATGGTTATTTAAAAGGCTATGTTATTCTTTAATCCCATATTCACCTTTAAAAGATGAAAAGATCCAATTTTGAAAATTAAGAAAGAGGAAATTAAGAAAGAGGGCGGGGAATTTCTTTGGAGAGAATGATCACTGTGGTGTGAGTACCTTTCATGTGTGTCCACAAAGTGTTTAACAGTGTATTGGTGAGGAGAGTGCCCTGAAACTCATCTCAGACCTACTGAGAAGAGTTTTGACAGGACCACCCAGCAACTTGAAAGATGTTTCTTGAATTTGGGAGTCACATGGAGGACAACCTCAATGGAGGGATCCAGCCTGACCAGCTCTGCTGGTGGTAGGAATGAAAAGAGATGGTTATGTTCGATGGCAAGCACTCTTGGAGGAGCAAAGAATGTGTGCTTCTCATAGAGCAACTATCAAGAGAGAGTGAAACAACCAGTGTGGGGTTGGAGGCCTCCTCAATAGGACCCCTGGAGGGTAGACAGTCCCCACTAGAGCGAAGCTGAAGGTAGTGCTGGATAACTAGGGGCTGAGAAAAGAGTAAATATGAGCTGGAGAAGGATAGTATGTCACCGGCATCAACAGAACTGCAAGTATAATCTCTTGGTAGGCAGAGCATGGGGACGAGGGTTCTTGGAGAACAGAAAGGGTGAGTGAGAGCACTGACTTGCAACAGCTGCCTGGCCAGGGAGTGGGAAGCCTGCCTTGACAATGCCAGTCACTAAGAAACATCCACCTCTTCCTCCAATTCCAATCCCAGAAGGGTCAGAAATGAAAAAAGTGGGAGTGAAGGGCAAAAACCGAGAGTGGAAGCCAAATGAATTCCATTGCCTTCTTCAGGTTTCCCTGTGGCTCCCAGCCTGGCTGAAGAAGTGAGGAAGACAATTTTAAATTAAAGCTTTGATTACCATAAGTGACATGGAATTGTAATCTCTGAATTGCATTTGGGTTTGCTGAAAAAGAGACCATCCCTTCTCTTATCACTTTTAGGCATGATCATGAGATTTCCCAGTGTCTTATTTTAGGGCAGAGGAAGAATGCTTCCTCTGAATTAATTTTAAAAAGACAGTGGAAGAGAGGAAATAATTTTGCTTTGTGATTATATCTCAAGGGCTGCTCTGTTCAAGACACTGGTAACATTTTTTTTACAAGTTGAAAGAAAGAAAGAGAGAGGGAGGAAGGGAGAGAAAGAAAGGAAGAAAGGGAGGGAGGGAGGGAGAAAGGAAGGAAAGAAGGGATGGAGGGAAAAGAAAAGAAGGGAAATACAAGAAAATGTTAGAGTTCTACACTGATTAGGTGATGAATGAGTTTTATTTTCTGTTGTCTTCTCTTTTACCGCTTTATAATCAAGAAACTAATTTTTACATGCATCTACACTTCTATGCAAAAGATCTCCCTCCACTTTTTTTTTTTTTTTTTGTCTTTTTAGGGCATATTGAGGTCCCCAGGCTAGGGGTCAAATGGCAGCTCTAGCTGTAGTCACTGGCCGACACCACACTCACAGCAACACCAAGATCCAAGTCACTTCTTTGACCTACACCACAGTTCATGGCAACCAGGGATCCTTAACCCTCTGAGTGAGGCCAGGGATTGAAACCTGCGTCCTCATGGATACTAGTCAGATTCGATTCCCCTGAACCATGTGGCAGCTCCTCAGTCAGAGATGGAACCCAAGCTATTGCTGTGACAATGCTCCATCCTCAACATGATGACCCACATAGGAACTCCCCCCTAAATCCCACTTTTGGTATCCATATAGCATGATTTTATTAAAGGAGAGTTCCAAAACTGAAAAAGCCTTGACTGTGAAGAGACTAGAGGAGATTCTTCAGTCTTAAGTATCACAGTTTCAAATCAATGTGTTTACATAACTTTCTGTACCCTATGTGGTAGAATCCTTACGATTAGACTATTGCTACATTATAGAAGGAACCCACACACAGTGGGCAGGAAACAGTTGAACAATAAATACTGGTGGCTAAAAAAAAAAAAAACTGGCAGTTTTTCGCTTCAGTTCATAAAACCAGGGTGGCATTTGTTAATGGGATACGGAAAACACCCAGAGACACAAAACCTTCTGGATAAGACAGGGAGGGAGGTATAGATTGGGGGGGAGAGGGAGAGGGAGAGAGAGAGAGAGGCTTCTATTTTACACACCGTGTTAGAGTAACATTTTTTATTCACCTCACTGCAACTACCGCATTCAGCCCAGAGCACAAAGGTATAGAAATGCAAGCAGCAACTGAAAAATAATTTGGGAAATCCCTCCCTCCAAAAGGATACTTGGGATGGTGAAGTGCATGAGCATAATGCATCTCACACTCAGTGCTTTATCTCATTGCAGGTTCTTCATAAAAGTTAGTTGTCTTCTCTTTCCAGGTCCCCTCCTCCTCCCTAGTTTCCCTCATCAACATATGGGCACCTCACAGGGGTGGTTTGGCACCAGATGTCTCCTCATCTCTGCTTTCTTTATTCCATTTCAGACTCTTGGGTGAATTGTCATGCCTGATATGGTTGATTTCAAAGCCAAGTTTAGACGAAGTGAATAATTAAAATCATGAAACTTAAACTCTCAAGTGAAACATTTCTGAGTCCTGCACACAGAGGAAACTTGAACGTTGAATTGGAAAAGAGAAGCCAAACCACAGCCAAACGAAAAAGGCTACAAATCCAGCATTTTAGGTACCACAGAAAATTAAGCACAGCAGGCAGAAAGGCAGCAAAGTTTATCTTGAGTCTGGGCCAAGAGTGAGCCAGGAGAAAAACAAACAGACAAACAAACACTCTCTAGTGAAACGTATTATTTAACTAAGGTTCAGTGGATGCCAGTTCAGCCTTTGAGCTGGTCACAACTAGGTGTTGTTGGTCTATCTTCTAAGACCACTGAGCAGATAAGCATTTTCAGATACAACTACGCAAGGCCATGCATTGTCTTTAAATACAATAGTAAAATTAAAGGTCTTTGTGGAGACCCAGAATAGTTCACAGAGGGTTCTGTGGTTATCCCGGTATATACACTCTTTAATTCTGAAAATTCATGTGCTGAAAAACGTAACAAAGATCCCTCCTGATAGGCATGTGGCTCTTGTGGGATCTAAGATTTCCTTCCATCAGAACAGCATACCCATAAGGAAATACACCCACACTTATCCGCACACACACACACATACCGACAAATTTACTCCAGCCAAGCAGGGGTGCCTGGGTACCCAAACACATTCAGACACACCACCATTCATACACATAGGCACATGCTGGCACACATATGAAATTCAAAAGGAGAATATGGAAATTCAAAGTTAAAAATAAAACCCAAGAATTTCCTAATGAGGTAAAAAAAAAAATGTGATCTGAGGGAAAAATCTGATCATAGTTTTAAGTGTCTTTTTCTTTCCCCTTTGATTCCAACCATTTTTCAATGTGATCTGCAGTATTTAGCATAATGGCCTTTGCTGGAACTGGAAAAATTCAAACACTTATGCTCTAAAACTACATTCCCAGAAATATAACTCAAGAATGTGTATTGAGTAGAGGTATTAAGAGGGTTTCCCATATAATAAGGTAAACCCACCAAAAAAAAAAAAAAATCAAATTAACTTTATGTATGAAGTTCACTATCTCTGATAGTAAAGGAAAAAGAAGAAAAGAAGGAAAATCTTCATAGATTCCAATAATCTTGCTTCTTTAAGACATCCAGTGTCTGTGGCATGGTTCACTATGCTAGGTTGTCTATTCAAGAACATTTAGAGTAAATTATTCTTTGAAAACCCACTTATTCAATATCCTGAGTGACCACTACTTTGCCTGTCTCCACCGCAGAAGCAGCAGGGTCCTCCCTTTAGAAGATCACTATTCACGTGGTGGTACACTCTCCATCTCCTTCAAAATACTCATCCTTACAATATCTATCAAGCATGAAAAAGAGGGATTCCTATTTCCCCTACTTGCAAAAGAGGAAATGGAAGTGAATCACTCTGGAAGTGAGAGAATTCAAAGGCATATTGGAACTGGCCTAAAAACAGTGGGAACAAACTGTCCTTGTACAAGGCTGAGCTCTTTGTACCACATGCAGTATAGAAACACTCACTTACTAGCTGGGAAGTAGCCTGGAAAGTACATGAGCTGCCTTGCTAAGCTTAACCCTGATAGCTACAGCAGGGCTTCACATCTCTAGGCCTTGCATCATTTTAGAACTACAACCAACATTTAGTTTTTCTTCTCCTTAATCAACCAGTATGAGATGTTCTGTGGTTGGGTTGCAAAACTGCATTGTAAAGCTAAAAGGGGTACTCCTGATTTCAGCTTGGGCCTACTATGAGGAGGTACAGCAACACTGACCACTCTGAAGCAATGGGTGGTGGTGGTTAGGGGACTCTACCTGGGCCTCAGGCTGAGGGGGTCCTCTACCCTGTGTTCTGGAACAGGAAGCCAATGCACCATACACACCCCTACACTTTTTATGTGCTTACACAGATGGAATCAAATGCTGCCGATTCACCTCCTAAACTAGACCTCAGTGTGTACTGTACATCCCCAACAGTAGATTCATGTTAGATGCTTAAGTACCATGATGTTTCAACATGGCCGCCACAACCAGTGAATCCATACGTTCAGCCATAATTTCATGCCTGAGATCCAGGTTTGTATCTACAACTTCCTGCTGAACGTTTTCACTGGAATGTTCTACAGGTACCACAAACTCAGCATATTAACAAGCAGAAGCTATGTGCCCCAATATTCACCCCTTCAATAATAACCAAGAAAAGTCCATATTCTGCAAAGCAAAATTCAGCCAATGTTTTTCTGTGAAGTGCCAGATAGTCAAGTTTTTGTCCTTGTGGGGCATACGGTCTTTGTCACAACTTTCTGAGTCTGCCCTTCTGGTGTGAGAACAGTCATAGACAATATGTAAATGAATGTGTGTGGCTGAATTCCAATAAAACTTTCTGAGCAAAAACAAGGAATAGACTGTTTTAGAACAGTCCATGAACCACTCACTCACAGTTACTTAAGCCACACACGCCAAGACTCTTCTTTTCCCCTAATCTTTCATTTTACCAGTCTGTATCTCTAAGTGGATTTCAAATCTCTTTTCTCCCATTCTAACATCAGTGCCTTTAGATCAATTACAGTAACTTCTGTAATTTTGAGCATGAATAACTGCTATACAGAAAACAAAGCATAATTTATATGCACACAGAATATTTTATAGCCCTATGGTCTCCATATTTAAATTTTTAACTCAGCAAGTATTTATTGAGTCCTATTATGTACTACACATTACAGCAACCACTGAGAGGTTAGTGAACAAGGAAGACATGATCCTTCCCCACACAGAACTTCTATAAAGCAAAAGGAATATTATTCTAAAAGTATAAACTACCTTAGATAATCTCTGAAAGTGGCTTGATTTTGTCTACATAAATAGTCTCCCCAAATTAACTGAACTTAAAAGATTTTGCATAGCAAAGGAAACCATAAACAAAATGGAAAAGACAACCCACAGAATGGGAGAAAATCTTTGCAAATGAAGCGACTGACAAGGGAGTGATCTTCAAAATATATAAAACATCCCACATAGCTTGATACCAAAACAAAAAAAAGAACAGCCCAATTAAAAAATGGTCAGAAGATTAAACAGACAGTTATCCAAAAAAGACAGACAGATGGCCAAAAAGCACATGAAAAGATTCTCAACATTACCAAATACTAGAGAAATGCAGATCAAAACTACAATGAGGTATCACTTCACACCAGTCAGAATGGCCACATCAAAAAGTCGACAAAGAATAAATGCTGGAGAGTGTGTGGAGAAAAGGGAGCCCCTACATTGTTGGTGGGAATGTAAGCAGATGCAACAACTACGGAGGTTCCATAAAAAACTAAAATAGGACTACCACATGATCCAGCAATCCTACTCTTGGGCACACATCTGGAGTAAACTATAGTTTGAAAATATACATGCACCCCAATATTCATTGCTGCACTATTTACAGTAGCCAAGATGTTGAAGCAACCTAAAGGTCCATGGACAGAACATGAGATAAAGAAGAGGTGGTACATATATATGATGGAATATTACTCAGCCACAGAAAAGAATGAAATAATGCCATTTGCAGCAACTTGTGTGGACCTAGAAATTATCATATTAAATGAAATAAGTCAGACAGAGAAAGACAAATATCATAAGAGATCACTAATTTCTGGAATCTAAAAAAAAATGATACACAAAAGAACTTACAAAACAAGAACAGACTCATTTGAAACCAAACTGATGGTTATCAAAGGGGAAAAATGGGGTAGGGGGTAAATTAGGGGGTTGCGGTTGGCATATACACACTACAATATACAAAACAGATAGGTAATAGAAATCTACTGCATAGCACAGGGAAATCTGCTTAATACTATATAAAAACCTACAGGGGAAAAGAATCTGAAAAAGAATGGATATATATATATGATTTACCTTGATGTACACCTGAGACTAACACAACTTTGTAAGTCAACTATACCCCCCAAAAATTTAAAAACAAATAATAGAAAAAGGCAATTTAAAAAGAATTTGTGAAACATTTCCTGAAGAGAAATAAATTATATATATTCTATATTTGAATATAAATCAGTTGTTTAAAGTAAATAATAAGTATGAAAGCAAAACCATCTTACTTATCAAATGAGTAAAGTATTCTTTATCCTATAATAATTTCTGAAGCATATATTAAAGGATTTGAGGATATTTTTACCTCATCTCTAAGTATTTCTGGATATTTCTGGATATTCTAAATAGAAAACTTGGCTTGTTAACAGTGGGAATTGCTAAGCACACTTAATTCATTGTAGAAAAAAAATCATACTATTTAATTAAATCTAAAATGCATTCTTACTTTGGGAGTTATAACTCCAGTAGGATAAATAAAAGGGGAGGGGTGAATAATATTATAAAAACAATTTTCTATTCAAGATAGACCAAAGTAACTTCAAAAGTGGCAACTTGGATGTTTTGAGATGCTAGGTCAGATTACATTACGAAGAAATTGGCCAGTTGAGGTTAGAGAAGATAACTGGGGGAGGGGGGCAGAATTTCTGTGTTAAAAACCCGATAGATAAATATATATAAATATCTAAAAACATACAATGTATAAATATTATATACACAGAATATAATTTATAAATGATATATATACCTAAACATATTACATACACATAGGTTTATAAATGTAAGTAGTTATATATGTATATATACAAACTTACAATGCACATATACAACATTAGGGAAATGAAGCTCTACTGTCATAAGTCAGTGCGACTGGCAATTGTTTCTTACTGTAGCTTAATTTAGCTTATACTTTTTAATACACTATTTTTAAAAACCCTTTCAATTTAACTCTATGAGAATGATGAAAATGTATATTTTAATGTATTTTTATACATAAGTATGAATTTTATTTATTTATTTAGGGTCACACCTGTGGCATGTGGCATGTGGAAGTTCCCAGGCCAGGGATCAAACCTGTGCCACAGCAGTGACCTGAGCCACTGCTGTGACAACACTGAATCCTTAACCTGCTGTACCACAAGGGAACTCCCAAAAATATATATTTTAGAAAACTGTTGGGGTAAATGAGTTTGCTCATGAAAATTACTTGGATCAGAATCTGGTACAGGGTGAGCACTAAAACAATGTTATTTATCAGTATAATTGAACTACACAAAAATCCTAAGATTAATGCTCATAATTTCTTAGTAACTGTTTTGCAGTTATTGCCTGATACACCGGAAACAATCATTGGTAACAAGGAAGATCCTCCTAATAGATTAATTTAATAAGAGAGTCCTGAACCAGCTTTTATAAAAAGAATTTCATCACCAAGAAATAACACATAGAGGCAACTGGCACCACCTCGACACTGGGAATGAAGAAACTTAGGTTTTAGAACCTTCCACTCACTGAGCTTCAGTTTATTCCTCTTCAGTGGAGGAGTCTGAACTAGATGGTTTCTAATGCCTTGGCAACTTGTAAGTCCAACGGCATTCTTGCAGAATACATTTTGACATTACAAATGACACATTCAAAAGATGAAATAGTAGAAGGAGCCCCTGGGGTACATTTGTTTATTCCGGTTCAGCAGTGGTGGAAATTTGAATTCCAGGTGTCCAAGCAAAGTTCTGGAACCCAAAAAGTCTCTGCAGCATACCCAGGAGATGCCCTTTCTTTCATGGGCTCCCAAGCCTTCCAGGGGATGGCAGGCAAAGAGCCAGGCCTTTGTCTTCCAGCTTTGTCGACATTTTGTGGCCAAGTCTTATGGGAATTCTGACTGACATGTTTGACAAACATATTCCACTCATTTGTGTCCCCCAAAGCACTGGCATGGGGGTAACAATCCAACACCTGCCACAGAGGGACAGATCAAACTAAACAGGCCTCTGACATTTCCAATTTTCATTGCTATGATTTCATAATCAGACTCTTAGAGTTCACACAATAGCTGAGTGGTACGTTTTTAGCCACACTTCATCTTAGATAAATATTCCCTTAAGAACATCAATTTAAAAAAAAACAAACATAAAATACCCTATACTGTTAAGTTTGTAGTGAAAAATGGCTTATGACAATGTTGTTGGTGGCTGTGTAAATTGATAAAAACTTTTTTGGAAAGTAATTATACAACATCTACCAAGAACAGCAAAATAGTTGATTTCATTAGACCAAGTGATGCAACTCCAGGAAATTTATTTTAAGGAACTAGTTCTCTAAAAGTGCAAAAGTGGAGGAAAATAAATGCAAAACTAAATTTATCATAGTGTCTTCCCTAACAGTAAGAAATTAGAAATAATTTTAAAATCCTCAAATAAGAAACTTGTTAAATAAATTGTGCCATATCCCCTCAATGGAATTTGATGCAACAAATAAAATTGTAATTTAAAATTTTATATGTTCATGGATAATGTCTATGACATAAAGTTAAAGGAAGAAATCTAGAAATACTTTGACTCTACATGATAAAGGAATAAACAATGTACTTGATTTACACAAGTGGCAAGATAATAATTTTTCCTTTTATTGACTGATGATAATAGTTATACTATTGTATATTCAATAAATAAATCTTCATAGGCAGAAAACATTTCAGAAGAGTCACATTATTCTAGTCTTATAATCAGTTTATTCTTTTTTTTCCATCTTATTCAAAACCTGTACTTACATATTTCCTCTAGGGAGGATCGTACGTAATATTCTAGTATTATAGATCTATGGTTTTATTGATGCATTTGGTATTTTTGTAAGAGAATGCATATTGATTTTCATGAATTTATTTATGCTTCCAGTATAACTGCAATGCAATTCCGGCATTTTTTTTTTTTTTAAATCCAACACCAAAGCAAAATGGTCATGATTTACAAAACGTTTAACAACTTTTCTTTTTCAATTATAAAATCAACGTGTGTATAAAACTAAGCTCGGGAAATATCACACAGGCAGAAGGAACCATCAAATAAAGGCAAATTGTGTCATATTATGCTGGGGTGACCATCAGTATCCATTTGCCGTGAAGAAGACAACTTTGGCCCAAAGCAATTCACTGGCCAAGACATCCTCCCAGGGCACTGCCTTTCCAAGCAATCTTATTCAGCCAGAGCTTGCTTCTTGCAATTCAAGACCTTCTTTTTTCCCTTTTCTGCCAATCTCCACTTCCTGAAACAAATCCTCAGTTTGCAGCTGAGATTCTCATCCTCTCTGCCAAGAAACCTGTGAAAGCGGCGATGCTTTTATCTTTGAAGGGATGTGCCTGTGCAGGAAGCCAACACCCGCCAGAGTAACATTGACTCAAATGCACTAAAACTCAGAGGAAGCATGAGTGGTGAAAGGACTTTCTGGGTTACATATGCAGGGGGTTAAGATCTCAGTTCTGACTCTTGTTCAGTTTCACAACCTTCACCAAAGTCACTTATGCTCTTTGAGCCTTAGTTTACCCCTCTATTTTTTTATAAAATGGTAATCATAATTTCAACCAAGTTGCTATGATGATTGAACAAGATAATATATGCAAAGCATCTGACTCAGTAACATGCAATAAATATTATCTATTATTATTATCTCAGGTATTTTATTTAGCAGGCATAACTAGTGCAGTCCATCTGCTAATATATAAACCAACACATGATATCAAAAAAATGTAAACCTCGTCTTTGCTCCATTTTGACTTTTTTCCTCTAATGACTTTTACTGGCCAATGCCTAACTCCGCATATAATTTACATGTGCTGAAAATCGCAGTGGCAAATTGGTAGAAAAAGGAGAGAGGAAATAATAAGAGGGGAGTTGTGGGCTAGGCAGTTTATAATTCATTAATATAAAAAGACATATAACTTGATTTTTATTTTTTTTTTAAATCATAAAACTAAACATCACTTTTTGTGACTTGAGAAAATGTTTTTGTTGGTTTTCCGGCACTTACAACTTTCAGATGTCCACTTAATTTTGGCACTTGAATGCCAAATCTCCTCAAGAGACAACGTGTCCATTAGTTTTATATGTGTATGTGTTTAGGCTGCCCATCACGCAACTCTCCTTCCATTGGCAGGAAGAAGGTGGGGAGCATGTCCCATTGCGTATTTTCTTAATGGCAAATGCAGGGAAATTTCCACTCTCCCTTTGGCAGTCAGGGCATAGGCACATAACCTAAACCAAGCCAAAGGTACATTTTGATGAGGAAATAAGAATCAGAAGCAAGAGATGCCAGAGAGGACTGAAGGTGGAGCTGACTATGGTGTCATGCAGTAGCCATGGTGTCCAAGATA